>OY720024.1:7412053-7813829 GCA_963082485.1 Eudonia mercurella | reverse complement strand
GGTGTTTGTGCTGAACCTGCTCGTGTATGTACGGAGTGGCAGATGTTTGATGAGAGGCCAGTTTCTCTAGGTGTTAAAATTCACAATTTATGTCTTCTGAGACGACGCTCGTGAGATACGAGTAGTTTGTGTTTGCAGATTCTTTTATATTATGCTTAGTAAAAGTACAAGATAACATTTTTGAGGCTGCATGATTTTTTGTAAAATTTTATCTTGTGTCTATCTATAGCATTGTGAATGCAAAAATTCCAAATAATTAAACCTTCACGTTCACATATTTCTTTTAATCTATACTCTATATAAATCTGTAGGCTCTATCTGTACATGCAATTTTTCTGACAAATTTAGGGATAAATATTCGTTTTATGACTCACTGATACCAATTCTACGATTTTTTTATTTTTTGTCTGTTTGTCTGTCTATCTGTCGGTATGTCCTCTTATAACTCAAGAACGGCTTGACCGATCTTGATGAAAATTTGTATGTAGTAAGAATATGAAATGGTGCAAATGATAGGTTATATATGATGTTGGAATACTTAATAATTATTTTATTTAGCATTCATTGATCCATTATTTTCGCACAGCGAAGCGGACGGGTGAGAGCTAGTATTCAATAACACTGTAAAGGCAATCTGATACTAAGATTATATATGCACAAAGAGTATACAACATGTAACAGAAAAGTGTGGTAAAAATGAAATAATCCAAAGTGTATCTGATTTAAATCTTCTATGTTATGGAATTTTTAATGAAATATTTATATTGTATCATCATATCAAAATAAACAAGTCACAGCCCTAGTAGTTTAGTAACCTCTGTGTACTTACATTTGTGATCACTGCCACTTGCTTATACGCGCCTAACGCGTATGACTTCACTAATATAAATATTCAAATTACAATGCATGACAAAAGAAAGTTAATAATTAAGTCTTAGTAACTTTGAATACAAGATCTCGATTGAATACACTTTGGATCTTTTAATTTTTACCATACCTTTCTGTTACACGTTGTATATTAAACACTAACCCCCTTATTCATTAAAACTATTTAAGCATTATTTAGTTAATTATTGTTTTGTCAACGTCACACAAACGTCATTTTGAATTTGAAAAAAAAGAGACAAAACAATGATTAACTAAATTGTGCTTAAACAGTTTTTATGAATATGGGGGTAAGGGACTTAGAAATAAACAAAGGATAAGCTTCGAATGGTTATTCCGTGTTGTCTCTTTTACTTTAATTTGAAATGACGTTTACATGGCGGGAACAAAAAACGGAATAATTATTCGGATATTATTCTTTGTTTGTTTGTAAGGCACAGAGAGTATATATTAAACACAAAGGGACTTAAAAAAACACAGAATAAGCTTCGAATAGTTATTCAGTGTTGTCTCTTTTATCCGATCCGATCCGAACCCTTCGGAGAATCTAGTAGGGCCGTTCCCTCTAGAAAACCTCCGAAGGTGATTCGTTTCACACTGCTTGAGGAACCCTTTCGTTTCTCGCCGCCCCCAAACAAGCCCGGTAAAGCTGAAAATGTCTCTTTTACTTATATTTAAAATGACGTTTACATGACAAAAACAAAAGACAGATTAATCGGAGTTTATTCTTTGTTTATTTGTAAGGCACCAAGAATAGGTATATATTGAACATAAAAGGTACACTGGGTATCAATCTCATGGTGATTTCATTCACCAAACAGAGACTAGTTTTGTGCCAAATAAAGAACAGCAATTTTTTTGCCCATATTAATTAAACAAAATTTTCAATATTTCAAGGAAAATATACATTTCGTGTAACATAAACACCCAAAATTGTTTTTAAAGCAAAATTAGGTTATACAAAGAACTAGGAGACCTCAACGTGACAACGCTCTGTACATACCTGATCAAAAACTTAAAGTTCACAGTAGTAACTCTTATTATATGGCAATAAGGCTTTATAATAACCTTCCAGATAATCTTAAAAAACTTAATCTGAACGCCTTTAGAAAACATTTGTATAAGTACTTTGTCCAGAAGTGTTATTATTCAGTGTCCGATTTTATTAAGAATAAGTAAATAAATCTAACATAAATATAATTTATTTAAGAGGGTGCAGCGCGGAATTTGCAAATTTACGTTATTTTAAGTCACTGGTGCTAGGCGCTGAATAGGTCATATACATTTAAAGGTCTAGTGTAGGTTAGCTTGATCCTTTAACAAGGTCATGGTTGTCTTGGAATTTGAAACAAATACCCAGAAACTGCATAAACAATACGTAAAATAATGATATCTAAAAACTTATTTCTTCAGAAACTTTGTAAATATAGCACAAATGAAACAATGATCCGACATCAAAATGTTTGTATTGATATTCCGCAGGGCACTGTTGTCTTATTTTTCAATTAAAAAACATGAATATGAAAATATTAAGATTTTTATTATTTTTTACCCAAACGCCTATGATTTTACGAAAGTAAACATTGCTCTAATTAAATCACCAGCCTACTCTGTACAGATATTAGTGTGCGAGCGTATTCGTAGTCGTGCGCCGTTGTCACACCACTGCCACGCGCCGCTCGCCCGCTATCATAAAGAAACTTGAAACTCGCAATTTTGCGTCCGCGCTGCACCCCCTTAATGTATTAATTTATAATGTGATATATTAGAATTTAATTTTGAATAATGAAACTAGGTATATAAATATCGTAACCATGTTAGTAATGCTATGGATTAATGAATAATAATGATTTTAATAATATGAGTAACATACCTATACACACTCTATAAATACAAATTTGATATTTTTAAATGAATTAATTGTACTTTATTATAAACTTTGCAAGTCTACATGGCAGAATATGTGAAACTATAAAAATATGACCAACTTCTTGTAATACCTACCAACCATATTCTTAGCAAAAAAAATATTCTATTCTATTCTAACTCTAACACTCAGGTTGTAACCTCGTGGAAAACCAACGGAGATACGGTCTCAATCTGCGATCTATAAGCGCCTTATTGAAACTAATGCCGCCATTGCTTCCGCTGATCTGGTGAGAAATTGCTGCGGCTGATACCCCCCTCCGCCTCTTGCCTCAAGATTCCTTTTAGCTTAGCTTAATTGAGTTACAGCTCACACAATCAGGCAAGGTTTTATATCCCTTCAGCTGCAGATTTGTGTCGTTAATATTGTAGGTGTCTAACCAAAACGAGAATTTATATGACAAAATTACAACTCGCCTTTTGATTTCCAGGGCCAATGAACTTTACACTGGGCAGTGTGAGATTTATTTGACATTCAATCGACGTAAACGGAAGCAAAAATTTGTATGGCATTGAAGCAGCGCCTCCTGGTGACAAACAAGGAAAGTTAAAATTTTGCCATACACACTCCCTTTTGTTTTGGAGAAAGTTTTCTGTTTGCCTCAAACGGCATTTTCGGCATTACCGGAATTTTTGGGCAACGAGAAACTTAAAAGGTTCCTCGAGCCGTGTGAAACAAAGCACCGTCAGTGGTTTTTTTTTTCACTTTATTTGGAACAGCCCCCCAACCGCCTAACACTCTCGCTTTCGATCGCTTTGAAAGAGAGGCCCTCGCCTCGCCTTCTAATATAATATCGAAATATAATATCGAATAATATTGCTTTCATATTGCTTTCGAAATGACAAGATGACGCCTCCTCCTGGCCTCGCCTTCAAAGCGATCGAAAGCGATAGAGTTAGGCGGTCGACCCCCAGCTAACAACTACACATTATTATCTGACGACCTCCGTGGTCGAGTGGTTAGCGCGCCGGGTCTGGTGTCGCGCCATTTTTGAGGTCCCGGGTTCAATTCCCGGTCGGGTCAATTTAGAAAAAACTGTTTTTCTAAATTGATTTCGGGTCTGGGTGTTTTTCTATGTTTATGTATATTTATTCGTTATCTTGTATAACCATATTAACGAGTTTCAATAGAAGCTTATCTTAGGCTAGATAATTGATGTGAGCGTAATCAAATTTTATTTATTTATTTATTAACAACATTACCCTAACCCTAAAGTAGCAAGAATAAACATGTAGTCCAATACGCTATCCACATTTTACTGAACTAAAGATATGTCTAATGCAGTGAGATGCTAAGCAACAGCACCTAATCAGTAACTATTAAGTAATCTGTGACCTAATGTTACACTTACATCATCATCATCATCATCATCATCATCTCAGCCAAAAGACGTCCACTGCTGGACAAAGGCCTCCCCCAAGGATCTCCACAACGACCGGTTTTGTGCACATAATAAAAATAAAATTCTAAAGGTATCTACAGACAGGTTTACAAATGCGTGTTCAAACATACCAGACCTTACAAGTTTTCTAGAGGGAATGGCATCACGACCATCACGTACTAGTGCGTGACCCCGTTCCCTACTCGATTCTCCGAGGGGTTCGGATTGGGTCGGTAGCGCAACAACCCGGGGTCGCCTCTAAAGGCTAGGACCTCGGCTCGAGTTGACCGGGTCGTGGGTGGGGTACACAATCTCGTTTTCGTTAACGTGAAGATGTCATCGAATGGTAAAAGAACTCGCACTATAGGCACCCTGTTTTGTCCATTGCTGATTCATACATACTAGTGGTCGCCCAGTGGTCGAAATTCGACCGTAATTTTATTAAGGCTGCACGGATTGTATCCTAAGCAACGAAAAATTAAAAAAGATAGAATGTGAGTTTGGATTGGCATTAACAGATGTCGGCCGCACTAAGACAAACAATACGTGTGTAAAATACATATACGTGTGTGTCAAATACATGGTAGTGTGTGTAATGTTTGTTTTTGTTGATTTAATGTATTTTTTATGCTTAATTAAAAAAAATATTAACATTTGGATAACCTTCTCTATATAAACTTTATGTGTGCGAAATTTCATACTCCTTCGTCCCGCGCAAGTTTCGTAAAAACGGGTACAAAGTTTTTGCTTTACGTATTAATATATAACTAGTGGTCGCCCAGTGGTTGAAATTCGACCGTAATTTTATTAAGGCTGCACGGATTGTATCCTAAGCAATGGAAAATTAAAAAAGATAGTATGTGAGTTTGGATTGGCATTGGCAGATGTCGGCCGCATTAGAGACAAACAATACGTGTGTAAAATACATATGTGTGTCAAATACATGGTAGTGTGTGTAATGTTGTTTTTGTTGATTTAATGTATTTTTTATGCATAGTTTAAAAAAATATTAACATTCGGATAACCTTCTCTATATAAACTATAAGTGTGTGAAATTTCATACTCCTCCGTCCGCGTAATTTTCGTAAAACGGGTACAAAGTTTTTGCTTCACGTATTAATATATAGATTATTGACTCTTTACTAAAATTGTAAAACTTAAAAGTATAGTAAAACTTGAGATTTTTAAATATTCATGGACTTTCTATGTTACTGTATGAAAGTGATACTGTATACATAAGCGCGATAAATAAATAAATATTAAATAAATAAAAAAAAAAGAATACGTCTGGTTTACTGAAACTTTATGAAAAATAAATTATAATTAACTTTTCATTTCGAAAATAGTTTACCTTATAAAATTATCATTCGAATCAAGAGTATTATATTTTCTGTTTTTTACACAAAAGTCGAATTAATGATGAGGGCAGATAAAACCGCAATATAGTCGGTTTTATTGTGAATTGGTTTTGTGCGTGTAAACTAATTAAGGCCGTGTGATGTTATGTCATGGAAATATATGAAGTGTATTCATTCCATATGAATTACTTATCAAAAGCAATATGCATTTTTTTAAACTTGTATACATTGCAATGTGTCAAACTTGTTAAAGCTAACATTTGTTTGACTTATAATGTCAATTTTAAACGAACTGTTTAAAAAATGTTAACAAGGTATATTTTTATTGTGAATATTTGGTTCATTTGCAGTTGACAACTCATCATCGTCATCAACATATAAATAGTTCACTGATGGGCTTAGCTCTTTTCACATGAAGAGCACAGTGTACATAGGACCCAGTTGGGTGTTTTTTTATTATTTCTATCATCACTATCATCATCATCATCAGCCCACACACGTCCACTGCTGGACATAGACCTCTCCAAGTGCACGCCACTGAGAAAACTGTTAATAATATACCCTGAGTGCACCTGGCCCGGTATGTCTGAGGGCGCGATTTCGAATCTCGCTTGTGGAAATATTTTCAACACTTTTCCAATTTGTTGACAACAAGATTTACGTAAAATTATACATACATACTTATATATTATATAGGTACCATTATTATAAAAACTATGTTTCGTGAAAAAGGATATTACATTAAGACACCTAGACCTCATACTTGCTCACTTTTAATACAAATGCCTCGGCTTGTTACGTAGATACATTACAGTAGGTACATAAATTACAGTCAGACGTCTTTTTCGAGAATAAATTTCTTCGAAACCGGAATAACCTCCCTACTGCACCAAATGGATATTGAGTTCAGTATATACAACGACAATATCTTACCACTGCGTATTCATTATGTTGTTTTTATTATTCGCGATCCGAACCGTGGATAAATGGTTGTAGTAAATAAGCCTTTATCGACCACTTATCAGGATGAAGGAGGCGGGTGCCATTTGCCGCATGACATTCGGCAAATGGAAACAGGAATTATGATAACTGTGCACGCTGTACGCCACAACGAGGATCGGAACCGCAACAACGGACTTGAACATGTAGGATAGTGGCAAGAGAAATACAACTCCAACTCGCTTAGTCTAGTTTTAATGAAAAAACTTAATCCTGGGAACAGTTGCATGCTTTTAGGCTTAACAAATTATAGCTTGCTCGGCAAGAACCAATGATCAAACTATCTATATATACATATATGTATACATATATGTATACATATAATAAAGCTTAAGAGGGTCGAAAGTCTGTACATGAAGATATAGATAGAATCGATAACAGAACACGTTCCAACGGTTTTTAGAATTTTTGCTTGTTTGTCTGTTTATCTGTTTGTCTGTTTATTTGACCGCGCATCACGTGAAAATGGCTGAACGGATTTGGATGAAACTTTGCACATAGACAGACCATGACCCGGACTAAGATATAGGATACTTGTTATCCCGGTAACAGGTCCCTGTGGGATAGTGTAGTCTTCGCGAACGAAGTCGCGGGCGACAACGAGTTTTTAATAAGAATTAAATACAGATCACCTGCTTTCTAGTAGTAATCTTGTAAAACTTCGATGAAAATCTATGTTATGTTTTGGCGACGAAATCTGTGGCGAACACTGGTGCCACAGCGATATTTGAATTTTGAATTGAATTGAATTTTGTGTTCCATATTCATCATCATCATCATCATCGGCCCACTTCCGCCCACTGCGGGCCATAGGCCTCGTCTTTCGCACGCCACTCTTTACGGTCCTGCGCTATCCTCATCCATCCCTTGCTCGCCACCCGGACGAGTGTTCCATTTTAATCAAAGTTATTTATAGAGTATTACCGCAAACTACTGCTTACCCAGAGCTGGACCTGTTGAACCGTCGGGTACATAGGTATGTCTAATGATACCTATACAAAATAGTTTGCGTTAATAACTGTTATAAAACTTTATCTTATCTTATCTTAGCGGTGCCTGCCGAGGTTTCCCTCTCCCAGCAGGGACTTCGACTTCGATCCATCGAAATCTTTTGTAAAACCAAAAGATTTTAGGCACTTCAATCTTAAAGACGTTGCGATACTTATGGCAGCCATGTCTACAAAGAAAGAAGGGTGAAAGGATGGGGTTGCAAAAAAACTACATGCAATGTAACATGGAAAAATAGTCAGTCCTGTCCTACAAACGGGAGGTACAATCCACATAAACATAGCCGTGGGTAATGCTAGGATAGGATAAAAACATTTGAATAGAAGTGTAGAGACCAACACATCCGGCAGGTTTATTATCGAAATAAGCAACCAATTGTTCAATTCCAACGCGAAATTGGTATTAAAGACACAAATCGCTCAATGCATGTAAACTATTACATACATTTTAATCGCAAATGCACTAAGCGAGCAATCATTGAGCGATTTATCCACTTAAACAGGACCCCGAAAAAGTTGTTAGGAAAATGTGGTTTCAGTCAATTTTCATGAAATTTAAATATCTTATAGACTCAAGTGCCCTGATCAAAAGTCCCTTGGGGTGCTACCAGTTTCGGTTTCCAAATTCGTTCCCGAGATACCTTGAAAAAGTCAAATATTCAAGCACGGCATTATTGCATTATGTACTTGATACAGTCAAAAAAGTACATGTTTATTAAGTAAGTGTGTATAGTAGCTAGTAAGTATAAATAAAAACAATAATTGTCGTAAGTAAATAAAACGTTTAATGTCGTCTTTAGTGCGTGTGTATTTTATTTATTTAGGTCAAACAAGCCTTTAAAGTTCGCTATGGCAGACAAACGTCAAACCGTGTGAAACGTCAAACACTGTGAGTAAGGTATCTCAGGAACGGATTCGGAAACCGTGGTAGCACCCGAAGGGACTTTTGATCAGGACACTTAAGTCTATAGCATATCAAAATTTCATGAAAATTGACTGAAACCACATTATTCTAACAACTTTTTCGGGGTCCTTTATCAACCGCAATAAGAGCAGTCGCGTTGCTATTGTACAATTAACAACTGGTTGCTTTTTTCGATAATAAGCTTGCGGGTAATAATATAAAGTCCGTCAACTTGTGCAATGTGCGATGTTGTGTTGCAAATAGATATTGTGCTGGCCGATTCTTATTTAAGAGAGCTACATATAAAAACTACTTAGTTCACTGCGTATAAATTTATTAAACAACGAACATGATCCATAGGTTGCTTCAGGCTATTGTATCGGACAAGTTACATACAGTATCATCAAAGTTTCAAGACTAACAACAGGAAATCTTACTAATGTTATCCGATATACGTTAGTAGTTGCTGCGACGTGAGCCCTGGGATGGAAATATTGAAAGGAGCGGAAGAACAGTGACACTTACATATAAATTTAACTTTATTCCGCACCATTGCTTATTGCTTATTATGAGAAAGAGCAACATTTGATGATTATAAAACTCAACTTGCAACTCTGAACTCTGAACCTGCATATTTTAACTATCTTCTTTTTTCTTCTTTTTGGGTTTACTCGGTGGCGTCACAGGTAATGGCGGCCCTTTGTACTGGAGTGTTAACTGCACTATTCTCTCAGCCTCTCTCACGCCACTCAGCCTAGCGCCAGATACAGTGGCGAAATGACCAGGAACAGTGGCTTCACCAGCAAATAATAGTATTGGCGGTATAGATTCCCGTGGACCTGGTAAAGGACATGCCAACGCTCGCTGCGCCGTACCATCACGGCAGCAGGTGTTGTAAGAGTAGGCACCGCAGAAGAAAGGATCGGATGTCCAATTAGAGCGCAGAATGGTCTTCGGATACGGAATTAAACAATCGTTTGTTGAGCATCTCAACATTTCCGTAAGACCTTCAACTATATCCTTGTCACATAACCCTTCCATCATCAATGCTTCTCTACCTACCACCCACGCACACAATACATGCTTACTACTAGGCACCAGTTTTATAGCGGTCACTCCTCGTGTCCAATCATTACGATAACTTTGACAATCGCAGCAATATCGAAAACTCAAGATACCTTTGTACCAGTACCAAAAAGGCCTACAGTACTCAAGGTACACTTTGTTGCAAAAACCAAATCCAAGAGTGCGCATAGTATCTATTTTTGACGCAGGTAACGCTGGACAAAACATCCTAGCCGCGTTCTGAGATAGCACACCGAGCGATACCGTTATAATAACGTAGTCAGCGGGGAATTCATCACCGTCCGTGGTACAGACAACAGCCCTATACCCAGATTTCTGTGAGGTGCCCCAGTAAACACAATTAACAGGCTTGCAATAACGTATAGCTCCCTCTGGTATTTGTCGCAACAAAGGCGCAAGAATGCCTACGAGACCCAAAGGCACGCGTACGTCTCCGCCGGGCATGTTCATAAAGCAGCCGGCGTGGTCGGCGCAAAGCATAGCCGTATCATCGCCACCTCGCGTGCTCAGCATATGCGCGAGCCCAAACATTATCCGTGCCGCGTCATGTTGCTGATCGTCAGGGTATTCATGTAACTCCTGTTGGATTCTCAAGCTCATGAAATTTATTAATGATCCTTGCTGCTTACTTCCTCCAAGACAGTATATTGAGGCCGCTTCCTCTTCTATTTGTCGGAATTTGTGGTACGCTGTGATTGTAGGCGGGAATGGCATATTGCCACTAACGATTCTGTTGAATAGTCCTCTGGTATGTTCGGCGCCTGGCACACCGGGTCGCGGTGGGTTTTCGGCAGCGGAGAGTCTGTACACCGGATGGGTAGCAGTATTCTCCTGCCTCCAAGTTGAGCCCAGCTCCGCCACTATGTCTCCGAGCCAACATGAATGAATACGACCTCCGGGTCTGTAACAAAACTTATAATGAGACGCTTTATATTTATTTCTTACTATGTGAGTCGATGTTAATTAATCGGCCTGTGAATTTCTTTCATTGGATTACAGATGAGATGACTAAAAGAGTAAATCATATTTATAAATAGCTTTTGTCGATTTTAGTCGACTGTTTACTAAATGGAAAAGTAAAAACATATAAACCTATTCTTGTCCCAAATTATGATCACGTTACCTAGAATTCTTTGTTGTTACTCTTAACAGCAAAAAGTAACACGAAACGTGAAAAAGAGGTTCCGATCCACGATCGTGTCATTCATAGCTTCATTCATGATTTATGCAAACCTTTCATAAGCTTCAAGAACGACGATGTTGTTGATTCCTCGCTGCGAAAGCCTCGCCGCAGCCGATATCCCCGCCATACCAGCTCCTATAATCACCACACGTGGCTCTGGATAGCACAACTCTACATCACACGAGTCCACCCCGCATATCCCCCGGTCTTCTAAATCTGGACCGCAGTCGACAATGGCTGGTGATTTTTGGGTCATCCTTGAAAATAATTACACACTTCATGTAAGTTAAAACTAAATGAGGTAATATGATGTTAACTATAGAGACCAACCCTCACTATGTTAACATAGCATTTATGTTATGTCTCTCTCATCTTTATATTATTATTATATAAAAATATTTTTTTATAATTATCTGATTGCTATAGAGGAGCTCGATGGCGCAGTGGTTAACGCTCCCGGTCTGCGAGTGCTGAGGTTAAGCGACTTTCGCAAAGGCCGGTCATCAGATCAAAAATTTATCATCTAAGGCCGTTGGTCCCGGCTGCATTAGCAGTCGTTAACAACCACCAATCCGCACTGGGCCCGCGTGGTGGTTTATGGCCCGTTCCCCCATCCATCCATAGGGAAGGCTCGTGCCCCAGCAGTGAGGACATAAAATGAGCTGATTATGATGATAATAATTGCGATAGGTATAACTTTTGTAATGTAGTTGTGCGAACGTCCACGGGATACGGGTGTAAAATCGCGGGAATCGAACAAACGCCCTTTCACAATGTAGGCTACCCAAGCGAGCTTTCCAATAAATATTCATTTTAATAAATTCATTTTAGTATTAGTGACGCCAGCACAGTAACCAGTAATCGACAGTTTATTCCTGTAAACATTAGAAATCATCAGCTCAAATCTTCCCTATGGATGGATAGGGAGAACGGGCCATAAACCACCACGCGGGCCCAGTGCGGATTGGTGGTTATTAACGACTTGTTGTATATCTAGCGCCATCTGGCACCGACAAGGGAAACTAAATATGTTGCAATCAATCCACACAAATGTATCACTTATTAGTAGTTCCTATATTTCCCGCAGATAGCGCCAGTCTGCCATTATATAAGGGCCTGCGCGCCCGACACTCATCCTCTTTTCTGACGGCTGCAACAAGGTTGAGCACAATAAATGTTCCTAATTAGGTACATTTATTGTGCTACTAATTAGTACAGGAGGTTTTACTCGCCCAACGCTCCTCACACGACTGCTAATGCAGCCGGGACCGACGGCTTTACGTGCCTTCCGAAGCACGGAGGAGGAAACATTAGAAATAGGGGTCAATATACTGATTTGTGAGTTTAGCAACATTTGAATAAAGGCCACCGGCTTCTTAGCTGTCATCTAGTAACACTTTAAAGAAATTCTGTATTTTACTAGCTGTGCCCCGCGGTTTCACCCGCGTTATTTCCCGTTTTTGCAACATTTTTCATTGCTGCTCCACTTCTATCAGTCATAGCGTGATGTAATATAGCCTATAGTCTTCCTCAATAAATGGACTACTCAACACAAAAATAATTTTTCAATTTGAACCAGTAGTTCCTGAGATTAGCGCGTTCAACCAAACAAACAAACTCTTCAGCTTTATAATATTACTATAGATTTTTTGGCGTCGAAAAATGTGTCGAAAACTGGTCTTATAGTATCGAACACTGGTGATACTCCAAACCCGTGCTACGTCAAACATTAAATGCAATACTTACCATCTTTTCGCTACTGAGGGCCATAGGGCTGCGGTTGATACAGCCCTGTGTATTATACTACTGAAAATGCTCATAAAGAAACTAATAGTTAATACATAATAATTTTCTATAGGAATGTTCAAATCAGATCAACTAAGAAATTTACAAAAATAAAGTATTGGTGGTAAAATAAAAATTTGATCTTGCCAAATAAATGTCGTTTGTCATTATTCTTCTGTGTTTTTGACGTTTTTGATTAGTCACCTATAGACTATAGAAAAGACAAGAAAGGAAGCCGCTGATAAGCCACGTGATGAACCTTAAAACAACATAAATTTTATGAGATAAAATTAATTTGTTTATTTTTACCATTAAAAATGTACCATTGAAACGTATTTTTGGCCATAGCTCCGAGGATTTTAAGAGAATCGAGATGGAAATAGTACCAAAAGTTGAGGAATTTATCGAGACACGTGTAAGCATTTGAATTTTGAAAATGGGCTCGAAACTTTTTTTGGAATTTTGAAAAATGTAAAAAAAATCAGGTTTTTTTCGGGGCGTTTGTATACTAATTTGTAAATATTTCAAAAAAACCGATTTAAATTTGAAAAAATTAAAATAAATGGTCCTGGGGTATTAGTTTAGCTACAAAATGGCAAAAAATTTTTGAAAATCGGTTAATAATTGTGATCCCTTTAGATTTGGTCCCTTTAGATTTGTGGTCCCTTTAGATTTGGTATTGTAGAATAGCTTCTTAGATTATTGACCGATCGTCATGGTAATGGTGTTAAAAGGAGAGTGCATTCAAGTTGGAATTGTGTTATTTAAAGTAAAATGGTTTTTTTTTTTTCGTAAATTTTTGCATTCATTTTCAATGCTCCGATTCTTGCGGGGACTGCGAAATCTGTGAATTTTAGCTTGGGCCCTGCCCCGCTGCTGGTGGTACTCTAGGATTAGGTTTTTATAATGTTTTATTGTTTTTATATTAAAATATTGTAAAAATCTAGTTTTATATATAAATAAAGAAGATAATAATAATAATATGTGGATTGTTCAATAGTTTTTAATGTAATGCATTTTAATTATTGTGATTATTAGAGTTATACTGAAAGGACCTATTATATTTGCATGTATTATAAATAAGCTTGCTATGTGATCTATTTATTTATATTGTAACATCTTTATACCATGTAGACGAGCACAAAAAATATCTTATCATATGGCAGTATATCACAAAAACACGTTAGTACTTCCCTGAAAAAAGAGAATGGGATAAAATCTCAGAATAATAACTAAAGCTATTGGTTAATGTTCTGAGGTTTAAATCAGGTAAAAAAAAATATCTTGCTGTTTATCTTTATTTTCCTTACAAACTACTGATTCAATCTTAACATAGAAAACTTATTAGAGTTGTCAAATTAAAACAAGAATTTATATAAATATAAAGGTAACTTTATAACTTTCTGAGAGAGATCATGTAGTACATAATATTTTACACAATTTAAAAAATAACATAACCAAGAAGCTTTAGAAACCACTTATTATGGACTTATTCACGTTGCGTTCGAGTTATTACCACAGAATAAATATCTGCAATAATACTTAACGTAAAGTTTTTATTAAACGGTATTTTTAAACAGGATCGTTTTGAAATTGCTTACTTGGTCTTTTCACATGTGATACTGAAAAAATGAATCCAAACAACATAGGTCAAAAAATAAATAATTTTAAATTTTAAACAACTTTTAAATTGTATCTGAAATCGCAAAAAATAATAACCAGTTGTGTCGCAGCTACACAAAAGTTTCAATTAATTTGTAGCACTTTATAATTCTTTTCAAAACAAAAGCACTTCAAGTTTATAACGGTTGCCATGCCCGTGCTTTCACTGTGAAAGTGACATAATATCGTAATTTTTATTACTAACCTTTTCTACTTTCTTAAATGCAATATCATAATTTATTTTCGCATGACCTATATAATTTTACACTTTATAAACATTACAATCGTCTTTATGCCATTTGCCATTTAGAAAGTATACTGTACTAGCAACTATACTTTTAAATTCAACTTAAGTTACGAGAAACACTTTTTCCAGAAGTGGTCTAAGGTGTGGTAGTAGTGCCGCCACACCCCTCTCAGCGAATGGTCTTCGTCAGTGTAACTCTGTAAATAATAAACACAAATAAAAATAGATATCAATCAAAAATGTGACAGGAGAGAAATAATGTGTGCACATTACTGTCACATACAATTACAAAAACGTATCCTCAGTTCTATATTAAGTTAAGTTAAGTTAAAAACTTTTTTGGGAGTGGTGGAGCGATGATATATACAGAGTGGCGGGCAGCAGTTGGCCGAGAAGAACTTGTATATGTATCACCAGTAGTTGATTGGCAAGGGTTTGATTACGATGACGATGATGAGGTTCAAAGGCTAGAAGTCTTATTACTAACCACTTGTTCGAAATCTATGTCTGCATGCTGCAACTCCTTGGACAGCAGCATACTGTGCTGGTAGTGGACGTTGTCGTCGCCGGTGCCGTGTATGAGCAGGAAATTGCGCCCGCGCAGCTTCTCCGCCGCGACTGTTGCGTCAGACTGATCATACCCCACTGGGTTCTCGAGTGGCGTGCCCATATACCGCTCGGTGTAGATAGAATCTGAAATATAGTAGATAAGTTAAAAAATATATTTCAAGCTACCATCACTGAAGAAGAAGGAAAGAATTAAACGTAAGTAACAAAATTGTGATGACTGGTTATCGAACAGAAGAGAATATTGCATTTTGTGTTATCGCAGTCTATCTAACTTCTTTACGCTGTAATATTATAAAGTTACATTCAGTTTGAAAAGGAAACACAAATTGAAATAGTTTTTGACACATTTAAAGACAATAAGTAAGTTAATTATATTAAAATATAATTAACACTCAAGCATAAAGCAAGAAAAAAATTAAGTAAAAAAACGCACCATAGTACAACCATGATGTCACTGGGGCGACTGCTGCACCACACGCGAGAGTCTTCTGGTCATCTCTGATAAGCATCATGGTGGTGGTATAGCCTCCGTAGCTGATCCCGCTCACTCCTACGCGTTTTGGGTCAATAAACGCATACAGGGATGTCAGTCGCCTGGCAAAAACACACAAATAAAAAACAGGTGTTTAGTATTCCTTAGGTGAATATTTTGCGAATATTTCTAAAAAGAACTTCCTTTTTTGTCTATCCTCAGTGTTAAAAACAATTATTTCCCTTCTTATACAAATAACAAATGAAATATAGTTTATTACAAAATAAATAGATAATCTCTAATACTGGATTCCGACCAGAGCGTATGGTCCGTCGTTTTGCGGGACATATTATTACCTTATTGTCATAATTGTGTGTGTTTGATAAAGATATATAAAAAAATAAAGACTGTTCTCCAGAGTCGGACACACGTGAGGCGTTAAAACATCGATTTACAGGAACGCGGATTGCTCTGTACAGAACAGAGCAACCCGCTCTCTCTCAGGCCCGTAAAAGTCGTCCATCGTATTCATCGTACCCGTACGCTTTGCTATGAAACCAGCCTTAAAATAATTAAAATGTCAAATAGGATTTTCAAGTGGTTTTTGTTTTTTTCTACAAATGATGATGAATCAGTTCGGCTTACAAATATCTATATATTAATACGTGAAGCAAAAACTTTTTACCCATTTTTACGAAAATTGCGTGTACGGAGGAGTATGAAATTTCGCACACTTATAGTTTATATAGAGAAGGTTAACTTTTTTGTAATATTTTTTTTAAATTATGCATAAAAAATACATTAAATCAACAAAAACAACATTACACACACTACCATGTATTGGACACACTCGTATTGTTTGTCTTTAATGCGGCCGACATCTATCAATGCCAATCCAAACTCACATTCTATCTTTTTTTAATTTTTCATTGCTTAGGATACAATCCGTGTAGCCCTAATAAAATTACGGTCGAATTTCGACCACTGGGCGACCACTAGTTTCTATAAAACCACAGATCAAATATTACAAATAGTTATGTGGCTGCTGTTCACTACGAGTAAAAACAATGTCATCAAATTGTTTTGAAGATGCACGATACACTTTGTCTAGTATCTAATCTAGAAGAAGAAATAATTTTTACCTAATAGCAGTGAGAGTGTCGGTGATTTCAACGGTGCCAAGGGCGTTGTTGACGGCGTGCATCGCTCCTACCCCCATACAGCCAGACCCGCGCACGTCAATGACCGCTACTATGTAACTACGATTCGTCGTTAAGTACAAGTTGTAATCTGGAAATTAACAAAAATATTTGTATATTATTTCGAAATTTCTGAGTTGTCCCAAATTCCAATATGATGATACTGTAAAAGAAAATCCCTTGTGAGTTTTTTGCCGGTGCTGAGTATGTAAAGGTTTCACGCATTAACGACTTGGCATTAGTGACTTTCACAAGAGCTCGAATTTACCACTTAATGATTTTTTTTATAATAAATTAAATCAAGCCCTCTTATTAAATTGTTAGTCCTTAAATGTCCAACGCGATTGCTTTCGAATAAACAATGTATGATATGATTATAATTACAATATGAAAAAAGACAAAGTGTTGAAAAGGTGTTCATGACGTAGTTATCGACATTTAATAGGCTCCTTTGGCTTACAGAGTAAGAGTAAATAGTGTTGGTTAATTTCGGCGCGTTGGACAGAGCCTCGATAGCATAGTTGATAGTGCACCTGATCCGGCAAGTCATGGGGTGCGGGTTCAAATCCCGCTCGTGGAATTTTTCAACACTTTGTCTCTTTACAAACAATAATATACTAACCTATCTCGAAGTTATCCACAACTTTTGTGCTTCCTGGCCCAGCGTACACGTTCACAACCATAGGATACTTCTTGTTTTGTTTGATATCTGGTGGTAGTAGAAGCCTTACGTGCGCCGTTTGATCATTTCCTAATGATATGACGTTGAACAGGGTCAGTGGATGCTTGTAATGGCTCAACTTTGCAGCTAATCTCGCATTGTCTCTTAATATATCAAATTTACCGGTCTGCAAAATAAATTATATTATTCTTTGTAATAAACAAATTATAAGTAGTTACAAAACAAAAGCAAACCATGTACTTTAAAATAAAATGTATCGAAATGATAAAATTCTTCATACCTTACAGTGATACAAGAATATTTTAGGAACAACTCTTGATGCAGCGCAGGTTACAATGCCAAAGCTTGCTCCTGGTGAAAATATTGCCGTGATGTAATGACAAGATGCCTCCTTACAAGAGACACATCGCAAGACTCCATCTGTGGAAGACCACAGCTGCCTCTGCCAAGGCGAATTCCCAGGAGACACAATAAAGTAAATAGTGTTAGTGTCTTGGTCCCATCCCAATATTTTTGTGACTGTAGAGTTTCCAGGACTTAGATCTTCAGTCGTATGTGACACTAAATCAAAGCGAGCCGCATGTTGGAACCTCTGTTCTCCGTGATACAGCGGCTCTATTTTAACCATTTTCTTGCCTGCTCTGTCGAAAAAAGGCTGGTGAATGTCTATCCAGCCGTTAAGCTCTTTGTGTTCCTGTATCATACTGCATTTGTCTTGGTTGAGATCGCAGCTGACTAGAACACTGATGCTCTGCCGTCTGTTCAGCCATAAAACAAGGAGGTTTTGGTCGGAGGCCCAGTTGACCCTGCCCAGTATGTGATCGCTGCCGACGACTTCAACCGGAGCTGGAATAATCCACGGCTGACTCTTAGAGCCATCTAACTTGAAGACACGTAGCCCTACTAGTGGATTGGCGCGACCTGCCTGGCAACATTCATAACTTTACCATCGGAAATAATTTATAACATGATATGAAATGCTAAAAACACACACATAATGATTTTTAAACCGTTACCTTTGGATATTTAAACTCGACCAATTCAGGATATTGGTTCTGCAAGTCAGACGCGTTACCGTAGTAGGGGTAGACGACTGATTCGACGTTAGTGTCATTAAACGATGCTACGGCGAGATAAGCACCGCTCGGTGAGAACCACAACGCTTCTGCAGCATTAAACACTTCCTCTGGAAACAAAAAGGTAAAATTCTCCTTTGTTTAAAACCGTTTTAAAAAATTCTTCTATTTTAGTTGCCTAGTTGGTAAAAATACTATACAGGGTGTTTGCTGCCGTGCTAATTTAAAACGCAGTAAGAAAGGTTAGACAACTTTTGAGTAAATGGCCGTTAAATATTTTTTATTTTTTAAATACTATGGCGTTATTTTAAAGTTCAAATAAAATGTTTTTCATAAAATATATCTGAAATATCTCTTAAACTTACACAGGTTTTTTTTTAACGTACTCTCTTAGCATGGTTTTGGTGAATAAAGCGAACTATACAAACTTTAAATGCAGTAAGAACGTACTTGCTGCGCTCTTAACTAGTAATTGGGAGTTACTGCGTTTATTGTTACTAATTCATTGTGACACTTGTCATGATTTTTATAATATATCGTAGGATTTATATCGATCATACCATAAAAATCCAACCGTACTTATTTTATTTATGAATATCTGACCATATTTCAATATGACAACACCAAAGAACGATTAACCATAGTGCAGAAGAAAAAAAAAAAGAATAGATGGAATGGCGGGAGGCGTTAGCCAGACGCGAAGCGAAGAAAGGGCGGTACTTCACTTTTACGGCGGCCACCATAGAAGACGGAACTAAGAGGAGACGTTGGCAATACAACATTTCATCATAATTCAGAAGTGTTCTTCCTCCACTCCCACGTAAGTACCTATTAGTTGTTTTTAAAAAGGTTAGACGTTAAAATTATTATGTTAAAGTAAACATGATTCAAAAACTATCAGTAAAGTTCTATCAAGGAGTTGTTGAATTTTCCTTTGGGTGTGCTAAATTTAACGTAAATGATATATTGGTATATAATACAAAGTCAATGGCTACATATTTAAATTCAATGAATAAAACAGTGTGACTATTCGTCGCTTATTTGTAAGTCATTTTTTTCCCTCATATTTTGTATGAACAACCATACAAAGGACAACCTTTGCCTTACTAAAGCATATTGAGTTAATTTTTCCCTTAATGGTTTAAGAACTCTTTCGAAATGGAATAAAGAATCAATAAAAAGTACCCGTCTATTCGTGTAGTTTCATAATGTGCTGTAATTTACTTAATGAAAAATCAGTTTTATTTGGAATAGTCGGTAGTTACTTGCAAAGGTAGGTAGTTAAGAAAAATTACCTATCTATTAGATATTTTCATGATTTGTAGTGATCATCACCTACTTATCAAAAAGTAGCAGTTGAATTTCGAACAGCCGTAGCTAGTCGTAGTACTTTGTACTTGTGTAACGTTGTAATTAATTTACCCCTTATTCATAGGAGCTATTTGGGCAGAATTTGAGAAAAAGAGACAAAACAATGATTAGCTGAGTTTTGCTTGGGTGGTTTTTGTGAGTAAGGGGGTTAATAAATACTGTGCTATGGACAGATTCTCATTTTGTGGTTTTTAAAAAGAAAATAAACAAGTGACTATTGTTGTACATAGGTATATAATTTAATGCAAATTTGCAACGAACACATTATAATTTGAAATCTTTGTACACTTTTAAACTTTGGCGTTCCATAAACTAATTAATAATAATAATTTTGGCTTACAAAGTAAGATTAGATAGTGTAGATTAATTTCCGCGATTGGACAGAGCCAAGATAGCATAGTTGTTAGTGCATTTGACTCGGTATGTCATGAAGGTTTCAATCTCGCGCGTGGAAATTTTTTCTACGTTTGTTTAAGCTATACGGTGACGATCCGTTTTTGTTGGATTTAAATAAAATAGATTGCACAGCAGTACGCATTAAGCATCACCTTAATTAGTTTCTTCATTTAATGAATACATAAATTGTATCTATGTTGGTCTTGGTCAGTGTGTAGCACTTTATTAATATCTTGCTCGCTAAATATTAAAGGAAAATTGCAGACTTGTGCACACTGCAGAATGACGCTAGCCAATGGATAATGCATTTGAATGTGTTTTTAAAATCTTGAAACTGCCAAACGATTGTTGTAACGCTATAAGTGACAGCAAATGGGATTGCAGATTATTTGAATGTAATTTTACTATGACATTCATAAGAGCTTATTTGTAGCCTAAACTACTTAATTAAATAAATTATTGTGAATATTGACTTTGAATTGAGTTTTGCATTTTGAATTTATTTTAAATTTTATAAGTATTTTGAATTTCGCATTTTGAATTTTGAATTTTGAGTTTTAGTTTTGAATTTTGATTTTTAAATTTTGATAACTGAGTTTTGAATTTTGGATATTGGATTTTAAATGTTATATTTAGAATTTTGGATTACGTATATACTCGTATTTGGTTATATACAATTGTACTTGGTTGTATTCCGTTCTGTAGCACTTATAAAGCAGGTTATAAAGTTATAAATATCATAAAATGTCATTTCACATTTTGTTGTTAATTTTGATTTTGGAACACGTATATCTGAGATATGTGAAGACGTGAGAGTGCGTCTTGTTGTTTATTTTGATTATGGGACACGTGAGCGTGCGTGGTACATCTGAGATAATGTGAAGACGTGAGAGTGCGTCTTGTTGTTGATGTTGATTTTAGGACACGTGAGCGTGCGTGGTACATCTGAGGTAATGTGAAGACGTGAGAGTGCGTCTTGTTGTTGATGTTGATTTTAGGACACGTGAGCGTGCGTGGTACATCTGAGGTAATGTGAAGACGTGAGAGTGCGTCTTGTTGTTGATTTTGATTTTAGGACACGTGAGCGTGCGTGGTACATCTGAGATATGTGAGGACGTAAGAGTGCGTCTTGTTGTTGTTTTTGACTTAAGTGAGTTAACACGTGAGTGTGCGTGGTAATTTGGGAGATAAGGACGCGAGAATGCGTTTTGTTGATTTTGACTTTGAATACGTAAGCATGCGTTATATTCTTAGAAGACGTCGAAGAACGTCGGTTGTTTGGTTTAAATTTTAGACGTTTTAAAGTTTATTCGCGAGGTTTAAATAGTTTCAAGTTTAAAATATTAAGTCCCGAGAAAATTTTGTGATCTATTTAAAATATAAGATATTAAGACATGATTTATGCTTAATGAATTTTAATGCACTTTCGTTTTGTTTAACAAATTTGTTTTCCGGATTTGTTAAGCAAAACGAAGGATATGGTTGATTATAATAATGAGGTTAATTTTATTTGATCTTTATACTATATTATTATGGACATAAAAAAAAACATTCAATTGATATTTTCATGATTAAGCTAGGCTATTTATTATAAGCGTTAAGTGTTGACAATTTTAATGCAAAGAGATTCGACGATCTTGAATATTATTATATGTATTTATTGTGTATTGAATCATAAATACAGAGATTGACAAAAGTGTCAATAGACTAGCATAACGAACTTTCACTTGAAATAATAATTCATAATTCATTTATTGATTAACTACATACAAGTCTTTGCTTTATGAATAAAATAACATCGAAAAGGAGTTTTGATACATGTGCGCTATAGAAAATAGTATATTTGTAGTAAATAAATTAAATACTGAAAGATTATTACACAAGCTTAATATGTGAATTTTATGGTGTTTGTGAATTGTACAACAAGTATAAGATATATGTATGTGGTTAGAATTTGAACTAGACCATCCATATAAGTTTACAAAAAAAATAAAATACATTCACAGATACATAGATGCATTTCGTTGCGTGTGCGAAAATTAATAGTATTTAGTCTAGATACAATAATACGGGGTGTTCTCAACCTCTGAACAAATATTAACCCTACACGTTATTTAAAGTATTGTTGACTGATATGAGAAGTATCATATCAACCAGTATAGTATTTACCGAAATGTCAATGTTTTTCGAATTCACTTTGAAGCCGCCTGAATATATACGTACTTTTAAGGAACATTACATACACATTGCACATTTTATTAATGTTTAATTTTGCTCCTGAAATTACAATTTACATACTTCTTTTGGTCACAATTAATTTTATTGTTGTAGGACTATGTCGACTTCGAGCCGATCAATGCTGAAGCGTGGGGCTATAATTAGAAGAAAGAATGTCATTTATAGTTCGACGAGTTCCGAATCTGAAGATGAATCAATGAGATCACGACACAAGCGGAAAATTGCCGATGAGTCGAGCGAGAACAGCGAAGAAATATTGTTAAAGCGACACCGCACTGAGGAAACTGTTATTAAAGTTTCAGATTTGATTAATGAACTAGGATCAAGAACCAATGTAAAACCATATTTAAGTTTACAACAAATGCTCAATGCACTTCCAGAATTTGATCCAGAAAATAAAGGACAAAACGTAGAAATTTGGCTCCATAAAGTTAATGAGTTTGCTCAAATTTACCAATGGGAAGATCGACAGACATCACATTTTGCAACTCAAAGACTAGTTGGCACGGCTAAAAGTTGGTTTCACTCGTTGCCTAGTCTAGACTTTTCATGGAATGAGTGGCAAGTAAAATTAAGGAGAGCTTTTCCAGTAGAAGATAACTTTGCGATATTGTTAGAAGAAATGTTCATCAGGAAGACAAAACCCAATGAAAGTCTTCGCGTGTACTTTTATGAGAAACTGATGTTGTTAAACAGATGCCAAATTACAGGCCAGAAAGCTGTCGATTGCCTTATTCATGGCATTAGTGATCTATCCTTAAGAAATAGTGCTCAAGCTTTAAGATGTCAAGATCCAGAAGATCTGCTAAAGTATTTGGTTATACAACAGCCGCAGCAAAATTTTTCTCAGACACAACGAAAACGTGGTCTTCCCTATAACACTAAGGATAGCGTTTTTCCAAAATTTAGAGTTATTCGGTGTTACAAATGTGGAAATGAAGGCCATTTGGCCAACAGATGTAAAGATATGAAATCTATGAAATGTTTTAATTGTAACGAAGAAGGGCATCGATTTATACATTGTTCAAAGACCTTACGTAAATGTAATTTGTGTAAAAATGTGGGCCACACTGATAATAATTGCTATCGAAATCCTTCTTCGCAAAGGTCTGATAAAACTAAAATTGAAAAAGTGTTAAGAATTGATTCAAATTGTAATAATGATAAGTTTACTAAAAATGTTCAAATTAACAATAAAGATTTTGTTGCTTACATTGATTTTGGTAGTGATTGTTCCCTTATTAGATTAAAAGAAGCCGAAATCCTCAACTTAGACAAAGATATTAAAGACATGCCAGTAATTAGAGGTTTTGGCAATAACTATATCTTACCGCATTACAAAGCGTCAGTTACACTTAGTGTAGATAATGTTGAGTCTAAGGTATTAGTATATGTAGTTGATGATTGTTTTCTTCATGTATCTGCTTTAATTGGCCAAAATTTTACTGAGTTGCCGAATATGTTTGTAATGAAAACTCATAGTAATTTGACGTTTTTTATTCAACCTGCTTTTGATTCACGACTGACTTCAATTAAATTATTGACAACAGAGTCTGTTCAGTTAGATAATATTCAGTTGATAACAGTAATTGATTTTAATGAATATACAGGAGATGTTTATGTCGAAGGTCAGTCTCGAAATGAACCAGGTAAAGAGTATTATGTACATCAAGGCATATATAGATTAAATCAAGGAAAAGGAAATATCTTAGTATCTAATACTTCAAAAAAACCGTTTACACTTGATGCCAACACACTGTTAACTCGATCGATTCCGTTTACAGAAACAGATATATATAATGTAAGACGTATAAGCAAAACATATAAATCATTACCACCCCTAAAAAAAGAAGATATTAAGGTAGGGCTGCACATTGATAGCGATAGTACAAACAGGCTTTACCAATTATTACAAAATTATCGAGATTGTTTTGCAGTTTCTCTTAATGAGATAGGTTGTTTACCCCAGGATTTTGAAATGAGTATTAAGTTAAACGATAATACACCAATAGTTTACAGGCCTTATAGATTATCTTACTCAGAGAGAGAAAAAGTGCGTGAATTAGTATCTGAACTTATTGATAACGGTATTATACGTGAGTCTAACTCTGACTATGCCAGTCCTATCCTTATGGTTAAAAAGAAGACCGGCGAACAAAGGCTTTGTGTTGATTTTCGAGCGCTTAATGCCAAATCTATTAAAAATCGATATCCCTTACCTTTGATAGAAGATCAGATGGCAAACCTAAGCGGCAACAGGTTCTTTACAACATTAGATATGGCATCTGGCTACTACCAAGTACCTTTATCGGAAGAAAGTAAGCATTTGACTGCATTTGTGACGCCAGATGGCCATTATGAATATAACAGAATGCCGTTTGGACTTGCCAATGCTCCGGCAGTATTTCAAAAGGCAGTCAACAAAATTTTGGGTTCAAAACGATTTAATTCTGTACTTGCGTATATGGATGATTTACTGATTCCCACGCAGACTATTAATGAAGCATTCACACAACTCGAAGAGGTGCTAAAATTATTACGAGATTACGGCTTAACATTGAAACTTTCCAAATGCTGTTTCTTTGCACAAACTATTGAATACTTGGGGTATAAAGTATCATCCGAAGGTATAACGCCAAGTGAATGTAAAATCATAGCCATAAAAGATTTTCCAAATCCCAGAAACGTGCATGAAACCCGTCAATTTTTGGGTCTGGCAAGCTATTTCAGAAAGTTTGTAAAAGGGTTCGGCAAAATAGCTCGTCCGCTTACATGTCTATTAAAGAAAGATGTTGAATGGCGTTGGACGGAATCTGAATCAAAAGCAGTATCAAAACTCAAAGCAATTCTCTGTAGTAGACCAGTATTAGCATTATACAATCCTGCTTTGGATACTGAACTGCATGCGGATGCGAGTTCGTTAGGAATAGGAGGAATTTTAATGCAATGGCAAGAAAATCCTAGAACGTTAAAGCCAGTAGCATATTTCAGCAGGCAGACGTCTCCCGAAGAGAAATATTATCACTCTTACGAGCTCGAGACACTGGCTGTCGTATGTTCTTTAAACAAATTTAGGATATATTTATTAGGAAAACATTTCAAAATATTTACAGATTGCAAAGCCTTAAGACTTACATTTGCAAAAAAAGATCTTATACCTAGAGTTGCAAGATGGGTTTTACAGATGGAAGAATACGACTTTGAGATCGAGTATCGACCCGGCGAAAAGATGGCTCATGTAGACGCTTTAAGCCGTAACCCAGTCGAAGAAAGTAATGATGATTGTCTGCCGGAAAATATAATATCAGTGTTGAACATTCAGCAGTGTGATTGGCTTCTTACTTTACAACTTGGAGATCCTGAAATCAATCGCATAACTAGAATACTGAAACCTAATGTGGACGATGATTGCAAGGAAATTAAGAAGAAATATGTCATGAAAAACAATGTTCTATACAAAAAGATCAATGATAACACTGAAGATTTACGTATAGTAATACCTAAAGGTGCCAGATGGCAGATTTGTCGTTTAAATCATGACGAGATAGGTCATTTTGGCGTCAAAAAGACTACAGAAAGAATTCAGAGTCGATACTGGTTTCCGAAAATGACTCAATTTATAAAAAAATACGTAAGTGCGTGTTTAGAATGTGCATTCAACAAAGACAATACACCATCGAAACAAGGCTACATTTATCCGATCGACAAAAGTAACACTCCTATTCAAACTTTACATGTCGATCATCTTGGTCCGTTTATCAAAAGTAAACGCGGAAATATGTACATTTTAACTATAGTCGATGGATTTTCTAAATATGTATTTATAAAGCCTGTAAGGGATACAAAAACTTTAACTACTATTAAAACGCTGCAAAATGTCTTTCAGGATTTCGGATTTCCGGAAAGATTAATATCTGACAGAGGGTCTGCTTTTACATCTGCGCAGTTTAAACAATTTTGTCGAGAAAATAACATTAAACACGTTTTAAATGCTGTTGCCTGTCCTCGTGCAAATGGCCAGGCAGAGCGGTTTAACCAAACGATTTTGAGGGCAATAGCCACACAAAATTCAAACAAAAACGAAAAAGAATGGGATTTGGTTGTTCCAAAAGTGCAGATTGGAATAAATAGCACAATTAACGCTTCAACGGGAAAATCTTCATCAGAAGCATTATTTGGTACACGATTAAGGTGTCAATCGGACAGTGTTTTAAAAGAATTTTTCGATGAACCGTTACGAAAAGAAAACGATTTATTAGAAATAAGAAATAAAGTCCACGAGAGCATTCAACAAAACCAAAAAAAAATGGAAATTAGTCACAATTCTAAAACCACTTCTGCTAAAATATATAATCTCAATGATCTTGTTCGAATCACAAAAGTGTCTTTTAATGAAAATGTAGGAAAGAGTAAGAAATTGTTACCAAAATTTATAGGTCCCTACAAAATTACACGAATTTTAGGTAATGACCGATATGAGATAGTCAATGTGCCCGGTTTTAGCGGTAAAAGAAAATATTGCACAGTAGTCGCTGCTGATCGAATGCGTCCCTGGGTTAATGTCAAAGCACTAGAAGTAAATGGTGACGACTCGCCTACATTTACAGAATCAGAGTCAGACTCCTAATTTATTTAAGGCATTAACTATTACATTATTTACTATTATCGATCTTAGATAAGATTTAAAGAAACTTAAAATCAAAATTAAAATAACCCTTCAAAAAATTGTTGTTATAAAGTATCTGTTTGTACGAAGGGTAGAACAGCTCAGCTAGGAATGTCCTAGCCAATCTGAAAAAAAAAATGTTTGAATCCTTTTATATGGCATGATTTGGTACAGACTCATTCTTGTACACTGCGTAATTAATACTGCGTTGATTTGCTCCATAACTAAACTACGTACTGAGTGTATGGTAGGTGAAACATTTTTTTTTTGTCGATCATTATAATTCAAGTTAGTAAATATAATGTTGACTTTTGACCGAATGTCATGATTATGATTCGAATTATATTTAGTTTGTACGAAATGTTTATCTAATAGTACTTAGACGTTTTATTAAGAAAATAAAAAGTGTTTTGTGTAATTGTTATGCAATATTATTATGTTATAAAAGTATGTTAAAATAAATAAAGATTTTTACTAACAATAAAGCTTCTTTAATAAGTGAAATTGCACTTGAATAACGCTCTCTTGATTGGTTTCGTCGTACGCCGGAGTCTGTACGATAGCGGATGGCCGAATGTCATGATTTTTATAATATATCGTAGGATTTATATCGATCATACCATAAAAATCCAACCGTACTTATTTTATTTATGAATATCTGACCATATTTCAATATGACAACACCAAAGAACGATTAACCATAGTGCAGAAGAAAAAAAAAAAGAATAGATGGAATGGCGGGAGGCGTTAGCCAGACGCGAAGCGAAGAAAGGGCGGTACTTCACTTTTACGGCGGCCACCATAGAAGACGGAACTAAGAGGAGACGTTGGCAATACAACATTTCATCATACACTGAAAGCAGTAACACATGAAACTGCTCTTCACACATAATATGCAAAATCGTATTTATTTGAACTCGACCAATTCAGATAAACTAAGATTAAGATTTACTTATTTATACAAAAAAAAAATTATTAAGTAACTAATTTTTACTAACTATTATTGTTTTTTTTACATTATTTTTTATTAACCCTCACACGTTTTGACTTATGTTTGGTCTGGACCATGATGTTGACGACCAAGCACGTCATCTGGAATCTGAATCTGGAATATCATCTGGACCTAGGGGTTGTCACTTAGCAAATTTTGCTTGGTGCTATTTTCAGGCATGTGTATAATTTTCCGGGGTTCTATGCACTGTACTTTATCTGCCATATTCGGGATTATACAAAATTACGGGTGTTAGCAAAATACCCGAGGACATTCGGCTGATGGGAAATGGTAACCTCAGCGTATGACACTTGCAACATCAGAAATAACACTTGCGCGTTGCCGACCATTAAGAAATTTATCTACTCCTATCTCGTGATTGATTTTTAAAGAACTCTTTGCTTTAGTTCCTTGGATAAACTTTGGCAGGGAGCCACAAGCTAAACGTTCGCGGGAGGAAACTCCTTGCTCCTCGACGCACTGTGACCCGACTATATTAGATAGACCGCAGACTGTATACTTGTTTTCTATATAAGTCATTTAAAAAAGATTTTTGTGAGTTGCGTAAACGGACTTTTAGGGACGGGCGGACGCAGAGAATCTAAAGGTTCCTCTAACCGAAGTAATCGAATATCCTCACAGAGTTTCAAGAAGGGATGGCATTACGAAAGTGTCCCTATCTCCTACAATATTCTCTGAGGCGTTCGGATCTGAATCGCGAGCGGAAAACTCAAGGGTGCCTAAAAAGACTAGGGTTTGTAAATGTAAGTTCTTCACTTGTTTTCTTTTCTTTCTAGTAGTGTCAACGTATAATAATACTAGCGGCCCGTCCCTGCTTCGCACGGGTGGACATTTTTTTAAATATAGCCTATGTTACTCAGCACTAACATTAGTGCTACATAGCATTCTAATGGTGAAAGAATTTTTTAAATCGGTCCAGTAATTTTTGATTTTATTCGTTGCAAACATACATACATACAAACAAT
This sequence comes from Eudonia mercurella, assembly GCA_963082485.1. Taxonomy (NCBI): domain Eukaryota; kingdom Metazoa; phylum Arthropoda; class Insecta; order Lepidoptera; family Crambidae; genus Eudonia; species Eudonia mercurella. The sequence continues at coordinate 7,784,758 of OY720024.1, read as the reverse complement.
GAACAAAGGTTTCCTCTTTATAATATTAGTATAGATGTATCGTATTACCAACCTTGTAGGTACTTTATAATTGATTGTAATAATAACCAGCCCTTATTATTTCCGATTGGTAACATTAATTAAATGATGAATACCTTCATAAATCCAGTCCGTGGCTCCGAAGTAGACTTCACCAGGTACACCTTCGGTGGTGAGCTGCACCAAGTCCTGAGGCTTCTCCACATCAGGCACGTAGAACACGTTGTTGTTCATCACGTATGCTAAAGAGCTGCGATTACTCCACACGATCACTTGGATGGGCGTTTCAGCCACATTGTGGAGGGTCCTACAAAAAGATTATTACGATTAATTGAGTCATTAATACGATGCAATTTGAACAGCCCTACAAAGACCAATTTCTTCCAAGTGGTTTAATTTCAATTCCAATTTACCATCAGGTAAGATAAAGAAGTGGGTGTTTATAGAAAATAAAAATGTGGGAAAACGCTTGGGCTTCATCTTACTAATGGTAAGGACGATTACCTACTTGCTATATAAAAATGAATAAATGTTTTATTATTATTTTCTTTATTTATTTTCTTTCTTAAAACTACATTTTTACAATATTTTAATATAAAAACAATAAAACATTATAAAAACCTAATTCTAGAGTACCGCCAGCAGCAGGGCAGGGCCCAAGCTATCGGTGGTCAGGGCAGCAGATTGAGGAATCTCCTGACAATACGTGCCGTGTCAAGGAGTAGGTACTGCTTTTTGAACCTGATCTTTGATCCAACTTAAACGAGAGCCTTTTAAGATTATTATTATTTATTTATTTAATCTTAGATCTAGGTTTTATAAAAATTATATAAAAAATAAAATATAACAAAATATCATACAAAAATACAACTTTTATAAAAACCTAAACCTAGAACGGCGCCAGCAGTAATTATTTCAGTATTGGCAAAATACCTCTCGCCTATAGCGGTTAAGTCCGGCAATACAAGTGGCACAGTCGGCCGGCGTCAGGGCACGAGGGAGAGAAATCGGCGGGCAATGCGCACGGTATCAAGTACCACCACCTTTTGCATTTTCGCTGAAAGCGAACCGCCCGCCGCCGAATCCCAGCCTTTTCAGATTTACCCAACGTGGCTAGGAGTGGCTCGTTCGCTGATATGACAATCGGGATGATTTCGGTGGACGCTCCTCTCACATTTATTATTTATATTATTATATACCTATTTCAAACTGTCGGCACACAACAAAGCTACTAATATTGTTGTTATTAGCTCAGACGGAATTAACAAAGAGGTTCTAAATCGAGTACAATAATATGTACTCCTTTCTGGAAGTCGAACTTCATACCAAAAATTGAGACGTGGCGTGGGTCTAATAGTAGAGTAGACCAAAGAGACGGTTTATAAGTAAACAAGTATTGTGATTCGAACAAAAGTTTACTATGTTGATGATTTACAAAGGCTACCGAAGATTAAATAATATCATAAAACCTGTTTTCTTAAGAGGTATTGGATACTATATGTTATGTTTGCATAATCAACGTAATTATTTACATTCTTGTAGTTTATATCTTTTATTGTCGCAGTCAGGTATGTGATTGGATGCGTAGTTGAATTTAAAATCACCGCGCTTATATCTATATCCAAATTACAACTCAGTTAACATGTATATTTACCATTTACCTTAAAAGGTATAATTATAATATTTAATATTATTCGAATGTCAGTAAATTAATTAATATTATCCTACAGCGGGTAAAAAACCTCATTATCTAACATACCACGAGTACATGCTACAGCAGCGGCAGCGGCCAAAATCCTCAATCGTTAAAATTAAATCAATGCTACAAGCGCTTTGCTTCGACCACCTTTGTTTAAAACTAATTTATAGTTAAATAGTTATACTCATCATCAAATAGTTACCCTGCACGCTGCTCTTATTGTGAGAAAGCCAATAACCCTTAAAGCATTGACGCGAACACTACACATTGAAAATCACGCAAAGCTGAAGATATTTCATATTTTGAATTGAGTCACCCACTTGGCATTACGAATGTTGCTTGATTGCAAGATTGTATGTAACTCGACCATAAAGCAGTTTTTTAATATATTAATACATTATCATTATTATCATCATCATCTCAGCCAAAAGACGTCCACTTCTGGACAAAAGCCTCCAAGGATCTCCACAACGCCGGTTGTGTGCTGCTCGCATCCAGCGGCTTCACTTTAGTTGTTCCGTGACTTGCGGAATTATGCCCACTGTTTGGAAAAAGTCTTTGGTAGTACCAATTTTTAAAAGTGGTGACAGGACCGACGTTCGTAATTATCGAGGTATTTCAAAGCTTTCATTTACCCCCAATCTTTTCGAAAAAATAATATGCTATGGTTTATTTTTGGTGTTGAGACCATTACTAATAACACAGCAACATGGTTTAATTGACAAGCGGTCAACTGAAACGAATCTGTGCGAATTTGTTGATCAGGTACTTGTGGGTATGGACATGGGTTTCCAGGTGGACGCTGTGTATACTGACTACTCGAAATCTTTTGATAAAATTTCACATTCTATTTTAGTTAAAAAAATGGAGTATGGTGTACATCGTAACAGAACTCAAGTAGTTACCATTAAGGGCTTTATTTCAAATTTTATACCAATTCCATCTGGTGTGCCCCAGGGTTCTCACCTCGGGCCCCTGCTTTTCAACATTTTTATAAATTATGTTGTTAACTGCTTCAAAAACTTAATTTTTTATTATTTGCTAATGACACAAAAATATTCACAATTGTAAAATCAGTTGATGATTGCATTAAGTTACAAGACGATTGATGCCCGTTTTCACCAACAAGCCTCTAACACATTCCTAATTAAGTAACTCCTAAGTTAAGAAGCGCCCTAAATCTGGCTCTTACCTAAATTCGTTTTCACCATGCTAAGTCTTGCCTAGTAAAGGGTCCCCTAAGTAGGTGACAGTTCGTTTTTTTCAACATAAGGCTTACAATATCGAAGTATTATCGATATATTAAAAATTACCTTTTATCTTTGATCTACAACGATAATAATTAAATAGAAAGTCAATTAAATGTATAAAACATGTTCTACATGTTTTGGAGATATCCTTACGTAAAAAAATAAAAAAATAGAACATTTGTGTAAGTAAACTATAAAGGTGGAATACCTTCGCCTTGAAATAAAGAAATGAAAGAAGTGTCAATGTCTTTTGATTGGATTTGAAATGATTTTATTATTATTTGATATTTTTTTTCATTTGCCAACACTCGTGCACGCACACTCACGAACACTTAACGGTTAATAATCCACCATTATTTCACATTAATATTCAATATATAACACAAATTTTCGAAAATAAAACAAAAGAGTCATGTCTGCCTCTTCACTTTTCCGCCAAGAAGTCTACCATAACTTATAGCAGAAAAAAGAACGAAAGCCAATTACTTTTGATTATCAACTCAACAATAAACAACTAAAAAGAGTATCTGAGGTTAGAGACCTGGGAGTGATACTTGATTGCGAATTATCATTTTCTTCTCATATTAACAAAATTACAAGTAAGGCGTATAAATGCTGGGCTTTGTCTTTCGTCCTATTCGTTCCGTTCCGTCCTGGGCTCTATCTTTGGTTGCTTTATAATTGTTTTGTTAGGTCCCATCTTGAGTATGCTTCTACTCTGTGGAATCCTCAATATGCGGTATATTCAGATTCTATTCAGAAAATTCAAAACAAGTTCATTATGCATCTTGAATATAAACACAATAATATAATTACCGATGATAATATCCCCTTAAGTTTGCAAAGAGATCACAGAAATGTTCTTTTTTGTCTAAAATTATTAACAACTAGCTAGAGACCTTGTCTACCCTATTTCTCCAAGGTCCGATTTTTCATTAGGTCCGATTTTTCAATCCTCAGACAAGTTTTGTCCAACGAATAACAATGTCATTGTGACATATTTTCTATAGAGAAACTGTCATTATGTCAAAATTATTCAATGAATAAACTTTAATTGACGATTGAAAAATCAGCCTTAAAACAAAGTTACATTGATTTTTTTATGTCTTGAAGGCATACCAAAGATAATTCTTACGCGCCTTTGTTTTGTTTTGATTGACGTCAAATGTTTGACAGCTGGGGAACAGAGTGGTTTGTATGGAAAAAGAAAATTGTTGTTTTTACTATTTTCCTCGTATTATTACGTTTTTTCTCTCCATAAGAACCTTCCTCAGACTTCATCAAACACAACAAAAAAGAAATCAGTCCAATCGGTTCAGCCGTTCTCGAGTTTTGCGATTAGCAACACATTTAGCGATTCATTTTTATTTATTTATGTGGACTCCCCGTACCTATTAAGTAAAGTTTCTTTGAAATGCTCGAGATCGACCCTGCAATTAAGTAACACTTTTTCTGTGTCTTGGTGCCGCACAAATTTTGCTAAAAATAGGTTCATTGCCAGAACTTTGAATATTTATAATGGGAGTTATGGTCACATCAATATCTAACTATACCTAAAACTATCTAAATTTAAATCAGATATAAAAAAGCTTGGTTTTGTAGTTTTATAGTATATCTTGTATGTTATATTTAATTGTAGACCCAAAAAATTACTCTGTATTTGAGGTTATTTTTATATAAGAATATTTTTTTTAAGTTGGTATGTATTTAACGTAGTTATCTTAATTATAAGTGGAAATTGTTTTGGCAAATGAGAAACATAGATTGCGTTATTACCTCTGTTTTGTAAAATGCTGTTTGTTTCCCAATAAATAAATAAATAAATATATAGTACACCCCTATATTTTAATTACTACCTACAAACATTTTTAGTTGAGTTTTCTTCAGGTAGCGTTGTTGCAACGACAGTGTTCGTATCGCATTCATATTTGCCTACAGTCAAGTCATAACAAAATTCATCAAAGAAATAAAATTCTAGAAAATCATACACACGCACACGCAAACGCACACTTCTATTGTGAGGACAGTCTCTGCTCATCATTTTGCAAACTTTTAAGATGGGACCAACTCTGAAAACGTGTAACAAATTAGCTGGTCCACAATTTTTATCTAGTTAGGTAGGTATTACATTATGTATGGATCAGCTAAATAATTTTACACGGTTTCAGAGTTTATCCCAGAAAGATAAGCAAAAACTATCCTTAAAATTATTGTAGTAATAAAAAAACAAGGGATTTAAAATAATTACTTACTTATTTTCAAGGTCGAATACCGAATACTGGGCGACGGACGAATATCGATAGACCTGAAATTAGAATACATTATATAATTAATTCACACTGCTGTCCAACGCCAGATCTAAAAAGGCCACTTAGGAAGATTCACATTAGAGTCTACACGAGAATTAATTGTTTACTATGGACAAATCGACAACATGATATCTGCATCAGAAAAGTATTGAACTATTATGTCTACATAAATGCAGTTAAATCAATTAGGCTTGTAATTCTAGCGACAAAAAGATAGGACAATTGGAAACGAATACATTTAAATTGAAAACATTTAAATTGTAGCTTCTTTGTGCTCGAGACTGTACAGTCGGCGGCAGGATCAACCTAAATCTCAAATTTCTCCAATTAATATAGATCCTTAAAACCAAACAATAAAGTTCAAAATTGATTGTAGAAATTTGACAGTTTTGGGTAAGTTGATCTGCCGCCGTGTGTACATGGTGTGTTGTCATAGGTACGTTTAAGTCGGCATTTATCGCACATGTTGTTCATAACTAATTATTCTTATATGCGCACATTTTGATGAATATTCATAGTATACCTACATGTGTTTCCATCAAGATCATAATTATTTAGACATCTGTATTAATAATGACATAATACAAGACATTTATTATCTCTCCACAATCATACAAAAAATTCTTCACCTAAAGGTAGTATCAAAATTGTCCATATAAAAATGAAGTCTGTAAAAGACCGGAGACTTGTCTTAGCTAAGCAGACCTATCCTATAAGTATTTAGGAAATTAAATCAAATCAAATCCAGGCCTCTGATCCTCAAAATTCAGCGGTTTTCATTTTGTCTGTCTAGCGTATTTACAGACACCATTTTTGTTTGATGCAATTTTACGAAAAATAGAGGAATTGCTAATGTAAGGAATTCAAAGGATATATTATTCATTTTAATGGAATTGCTATATCATGTGGCCTTTTTAGACAACCTGACCTCCGCGCTTAGCTCTACACTTAGTGAGACGAGTGAAACATACAAACACAATACAAGAGTCCTCTCACTAGTAACATGACAATGTATATCTTATACCTTGACCTGAACACAGGCTTAAGATGAATTCAGCAAATGTCCAACTAATTATAAACGATTGCGACCCCAATTGTTGGTAAATATATATATTGACTATTCGTACAGCCAAGAGGCTTTACCTTTTAGAATTTTATTTCTTTGACGAATTTTGTTATGACTTGACTGTAGGCGAATACGAATGCGATACGAACTCTGTCGTTGCAACAACGCTACCTGAAGAAAACTCAACTAAAAAGTATAGTTTTCTTCTATACTAGAGTAGGTACTTACTTCTAACTAAATATATTTAACGATAGTGTTATAGGTAATAGCGGGACTGACATACAAGTATTGTATTTTTTTAGATTTAGTTCCATATTGTACCTTTTGGTACCTTTTATTTAAAAAAAATCGTACTTATTTGATTCCATAGATACTAGATGTACAAAATCCTGTTTCCGTCTTTATAACCCTGACAGTTATTCATTTATCTTCGGAAAGGTGAAGAGTGAACATAAAATTTTAACTGATTACTACAATCATAACTAAAGTGACGTCACAAAAAAGAATAAATAAGTTTTTAAATGCCGTTCCACCCAAGACAATGTAAGAAAAGCAATGTTTCCGAACTAGTTCCGACACTCTCTGAATTTGCATAGAAAAGATCGAAAGTTACTCAAGCAAAAAACTGGTCGGGTCCCGCAATGAAAACCTAACACCGCATAAATTAGTCTGGGAGAAAACTATTTCTCATCTTGCATGCATGCCCGACAATGCAGATCATACAAAATGGTTTCAATAAGAGAAACTACTCTATACAATTTATGACGTATTCACACGGAAAGAAATACCCACGTATTGTGTTATCTTTTTATTGATTACATTTTTTTATAAACACATCAGTTATGTTATTAAACAGATATAATTATGTACTTAAGCTGTTAAAATATTATAACATTTAAAAACACAATCGCGATCTATGACTGCGTAACATTAACGCTGTGGGTTTTTTTAGACATCAAAATGAATGTCAAATATATTTTAAACTTTTTATCCAATTATTTATCGCAACTGTTACTTTTTATACATACTCATGTCGTTATTTTAATTTTAAAGGATACCTCAATAGGTTTCTAAAGTGCAACCTAATTATACTCGTACCTATACATAAATCGGAATATTTACTTTTTTTGACACGTTCTTAAATTTTCTGTATGATTATCATGTTTGAGAGGTACCCCACCCACTAAAACCTATTTCACAGCTAACCTTTTTCCTGTTAGACGACAGCAACACATATTTTCCATCTTTTGAAAACGAGAACACCATCTTATTGTATAATTTGAACTGCAACAAATAAAAATATTTTTTATATTAGGTACGCTATATGTATGTATATACAAATGTAAAAAAACCTTTTTACGTATTCTTTCTTCTTTCTATGATAGTTAAATGCAAATTAGACTTTTGCTTACTTTTAAAGCAAATAAAAAAAATACAATCACAACTATCATACAGCGCGAAAATACTAACAAAACCATTTAAGCATTTATTAAACACTCTAAACGCATTGTCAATATAAAGCCATAACATATGAACCGATATTCTTTTATTATCTCTCAAGTTTAAAATATCTAAAAACTGTATTTTTCATACGAAACTGATATAAAATACAAAAACAAGTCTAAAGCATCCATGAAATGTACGGAAATAAATGGTCAAATTATGCAGTACGTGCGTGCCTGCTGGCTTAAGTACTTACTAGTTCCTCCTCGCTCAGTATCGTGGTGAAAGAGTGGGACAGAGCATCGAACTTTAGTATCCCAACACCTGGCTCTCTATGGATAAATTCAGTGTCTGAAAAAAAGGAGTATTTTCACGTTACATCTGCCTACCAAAACGTGAAGAATCTTAATTGATTTAGGTACTGGGAAATGGTCTTAACAGTATACCCACATGAAATGAAATACTAATATTCCTAAAATAACTTTGCTTTAAACTAAGGAGTTCGATAGGCCATCAACCAGCGCCTTCAGGTTACGATTTTGCATGCAACTTTCGCAATGTCGGGTCATGAGATGGGGGACCATATATATTATCAGGAGTCTTCTTGCTTCAGAAGAAATTTTTAGCCGTTGGACTCAGTTGTTGTTCTAAGATAGCATTAGTTTAAACCTTCCAGTTCGCATTGAACCAACGCGGTGAGTTTTCGCCTGATGCCAGAAGAAAGGCCTAACCCCAGCTAAGCCCATTCCGAGGCACTAAACTGTTTGGATTGCCACATTGTAACTGCACTGATTCATTATTTTATTATATCTCAGTGGTTGAGTGATTGGTTTAACGGTCTCAGACACATAGTTAGTTTTTGAAAATAAATGAATGTTACCTGAAATCCACTGCACCATCAGATGGTCCCGGTAAAACTCTCTGGGCGGCACCAGCTCTTCAAGGCTGAAGATCTGCATCCCTTGGGGGAATGGAGACGACTCGGTCTGCCACAGGCATATCGCCAGCAGCAGTAGCAGCTTCACTGCTTTGGCTTCCTGTAAAAATTATCAAGGTTTCTTAATGAAATGAATACTTTTGCTCAATAGTGCTGGTGAATGCGCTCGGACTGCTTTTGCTGTAGTCTAGCAATTTGCGCAAAGGTCGGTCAGCGGATGGGTTACCGAAAATGTATCATTACGAACTCCTCTGTGCTTCAGAAGGCAGCCTTAGGCCGTTGGCTACCTAAGGTAGTAGAATCGGAAAGAAAATGTCGTATGCTTGTACTTAGTAGAGGCTTAATAAATCAATCAGTGGTTATCTGGCTTATATGATAGTGATATTAATAAACTATCTGAACATTTGACATGATACGACAGACACTGTCGTGTTGAAAACAGTGTTGGTTAGCTATTATAGCTATATTTGTTTTTGTGTTTAATTTTTTTTTAAATTCGACATTTTGTTGCTAAACTAATACCCTAGGACCCTTTTTTAAATTTTTTCTTAAGTCGGTTTTTTTAATATTTACAATTTAGTATAAAAACACCCACTAAAAAACCCATTTTTTTACATTTTTCAATGTTCTAAAAAAGTTTCCAGTGGATTTTCAAAATTCAAACGCTCACACGTGTCTTGATAAATTCCTCAACTCTTGGTACTATTTCAAATCGGAAAGCCATGGGTTAAATTCATGTGTTTAGAATGTTTCAATGCTTAGAACGGGTTGCGTTTGGGTTGCAGTTGCATTTGGCAAGCTTTGGCTGATTAAGCCAATACCCATTAGTTGTAGCAATGACTTGATTTCGATGATGGAGTCCTGTACTTACATTTTAATATGTTTGTGTTACTCGCAATAAGATATTTCATTATTTTTTATAGTTATTTTTATATTTACGGGTAAGCCTGTGGTGCCTTAACCTTACCTGATGTTAAGTGATGATAAGGTCAATTGGTGGAAACGCACTTCACTTCAATAACTAATGTATTTATTATTTATAAAACGTTTAGCAGTTGATCGTGTATTCATATAAGCCATTAAAGAAAGATAGGAATCGCAGCCGGCACTTAGACATTTAAAATTCATCGGCACCGTTGCGTACTGAGGCCCATCGAGAGTTTTATTGCCAAACATTTTAGTGAGGCGTTCACCCCAGAACAGGTTTCGACTTTTGCTGCCAGAAAAGTTTTCTTCCTCACTCAGATAAAGGGCGACCGAGCGTCATTTGCTTGGTAAGATTAGATGTCGAGTTCAAAGTTCGACCTGTATGTCGATTCTATAAACATTTTCGATCGACTTTAGGATTGAGTTCGAGTTAGGGATGGATGTTATGACACTACTATTCGTATTGAGAACAAACTTCACAGATTCTGCCGTGGTTATATATATTATATTTATTCTCAACAAGTGGGTCTTAAAATAAACATGGAGAAGACGAAGGTTATGACGAACTCACGTGTCGTCGTACCCACTCCTCTAATGGTTAGATACTATGCTGTTCAAGTTTTGGGAGATTATATTTACCAGGGACATCGGTCCAGTAAGGTAGATCCAATTTCAGCAAAGAGGTCAACCGTCCAATCCAATTAGGCTAGGCAGCGATCTGTAAGCTACGAAATATCTTCTCGTCGAATGTACCGCAGTGTCTCAAGACGAAAGTCTTTGATCAGTGTGTGTTGCCAGTGATGATATAAGGGACTAAGACGTGGTTGCTAGATATTGTCCTTTTAAAAAGGCTTAAGGAAACTCAAAGAGCAAGGTGAGTGCTATGCTTGGGTTTGTCTATTTGATCGAATCAGAATTGAGGAGCCGCAAAAGGACAAAGGTTACCGACATAGTCCGAGGAGTTGCTAATCTCAAGTGGCAGTGGACAGGGCACACCGCTCGCACGACTGATGGCCGCTGGGGTGGAACAGTTCTCATGTGGTGACCACGTTCCGGAAAACGGAGTGCGGGCAGGCCTCCAACAAGGTGGACCGAGTATCTTGTGAAGGTCGTGGGAAAACGCTGGATGCGAGCATCACAAAACCGGTCCTTATAAAGATCCTTGGGGGAAGCCTTTGTTCAGCATGATGATGAATACAGATTTTCACAGAGAAATTATTAAAGATATGGAATGTCCAACCCAACCACCAATCCGCACTGGGCCTGCGTGGTGGTTTATGGCCCGTTCTCCTTATCCATCCATAGGGAAGGCTCGTGACCCAGCAGTGGGGACATTATGAGCTGATGATGATGATGGAATGTTCGTATGGAATGTCTTTCTTACCTCACTGGGTTTCGTACCTAAGCTGTATATATTTTGCAACATATACATTTAAGTATTATTTCTTACTGTTCATCTAACAAACAGTTGTAAATAATTAGGTATGTATTCATATCTGCTTAATTAAATGACTACATTGACTTCACAACGTCGGTCATAAATTCGTCATCATATTTAACGTTATCGTATAGGTCTGACGGTACACGCCAGCGCAATGCTATTTACTTTTTACGATTTGCTTACGCGTCTAGATTTTAGACATAAAATCTAGATTCGTTTCTAACGTGCCAAAAGTGGCAGGTCACGTCATCACCTCAGAAATAAATAATTGCTTTCAAAGTAATTTAATAGTCTTTATCTCAAGCTGGTCCCAGGTTCGATTCAACTAGGTTTGGTTGGTAGGGTTAGCTTTAAGCCAGCCTCGCAACCTAAGTTCCACCTCCCTATATAATTTTGTCGTCTTTAAAATAACACCTCAGTAGTTAAATAATATGGCAGAAGTGCGCTGGTATTATTAAAGTCAAAGTCAAAGTATTTATTGAATATTTTTTTTGTTTTTTTTTTATATTTAGTGAGATGAAATAAAATGAAATATAAAAATCTAAACCTACTAAATAAGCACTTTTGAATCGTCACAAAAATATTTACCTATCACCCATACAGGACGTCTGGCAATACCCCTGCTCCAACGAGGAAGGAACAGTCGGAGATGGGAGATGAGCTGGAGTCAACGCAAAGGAAAAAAAGCAAGATAGATGGAAAGAAAGGAAGGACAGGAAGCCTATTCGAGCCCTGGTGGGAAAGGAGCTGGTAGTAGAATACTCGTTGTAACAGTAGTTTGTAGATTAGTGGGTATTGCTCGTAGTATTCCCAGACCTCAGAATAGTATAGATATAAGGATGGTATAGTGTATATCATAGAATAGAACCTATACAACGTGGAACAGAAAGGTTTGGTAAAAATGAAAAGATCCAAAGTGTATCCGATCTAAATCTTGTATATATGTGTTGTTCATCATCATCATCAGCTCATTTATGTCCCCACTGCTGGGGCACGAGCCTTCCCTATGGTTGGATAGGGAGAACGGGCCGTAAACCACCACGCGGGCCCAGTGAGGTGCGGTGGTTGTTAACGACTGCTAATGCAGTCGGGATCGGGACTAACGGCATTACGTGCCTTCCGAAGCACGGAGGAGTTCAGAAGATAAATTTTTGGTCACCCATCCGATGACTAGCCTTTGCGAAAGTTGCTTAACCTAAGCAATCGCAGACCGGGCGCTGTTGCCACTGCGCCGTCGAGCTCCTCGTGTGTGTTGTGATTAAGACATAATTATTAACTTTAATTTGTCATGCAATTGTAAATTGAATAAGTATTTATATTAGTCAAGTTATGCGCGTCAGGCGCGCGTAAGCAAGCGGCAGTGTTGATAAATGTAAGTACACAAAGGTTACTACATAACTAGGGCTGTTACCTACTTGTTAACTTGATATGAAGTCATAATAGAAATCCTTATTTAAAAACAGCATAACATATAAACGTTAATAATTATGTCTTAGTAACAACACATACAAGACCTAGATCAGATGCACTTTGGATCTTTTTTATCACAACTTTCTGTTACACGTTGTTTAAAGTAAACAGATTCCACGAAAGTTAAGATTACTGTTATAAAAGAACATCGAGCTTGTCGTGTTATATAGTTAAGCAACTGCACTAGGGCGCCTATATCTACATACTAATGTAAGTTGCGCTCATACTACACAGAATATACCTATGTAGCTGGCAATATAAGTATTTATAAAATACAGTGAAAAAATTAAATGCCTACCTGACCTAGCCAGGAATCGAACCTGGGCCTTCCGCAATCCGGGCGGCTGCACTGACCATTATGCTACCGGGAAGGCTGACGTAAGCACTGAATTTTTTGACTGCTTTGATTTTTGACTGCTTTTAAGCGGCGTTATTGCAACCGATGGCTATGCAGATTCATCTTTACAGATAAAATACCTACCACAAAAAGTTTTCACAGTATTTTATAAATATTTAATTTAACTTAAGTGTAGCAATTAGCACTTAAAAATAAAAAGTAAAGTTTGGCAATATAAGAATTGAAAACTATCATCGTCATCAGCTTATAAACTTCCCAGAGCAGGGATTAGGTCTTCCCGCTTTATAACAAATGGGGATATCGAGTCATGTGGCAAAACCCACCACGCTTGTCGAATGCGACATGGTGGGTTTTAATAATTGCCACAACGTCAACAACTGGTACCAATATATGCCTTATATATGACTTAATATGCCTTCCGAGGAGGAGGAGGAGCTCGATGGCGCAGTGGTTAACGCGCCCGGTCTGCGAGTGCTGAGGTTAAGCAACTTTCGCAAAGGCCGGTCATTGGATGGGTGACCAAAAATGTATCATCTCGAGCTCCTCCGTGCTTCGGAAGGCACGTAAAGCCGTTGGTCCCGGCTGCATTAGCAGTCGTTAACAACCACCAATCCGCACTGGGCCCGCGTGGTGGTTTATGGCCCGTTCTCCCTATCCATCCGTAGGGAAGGCTCGTGCCCTAGCAGTGGGGACATAAAATGAACTGATGATTATGATGATGATGATGATGATGCCTTCCAAAGCACGGCGGAGCTCGAGATATATAGGTCACCCATCCGCTGACCTGACATTGTGATAGTTGCTTAACATGCATAACCGCAAGTCACCGAGCTCATCAATAAAATAAAAAGTAAACGCATTTTTCAGACTTATCATTTTCTAACAAGAAACAGTACCTACCTACCTATATGGAAATAGCTATTACACATTTTGTTATAACAAGTGGTAACTAATACTCACTACAGCTAATAACGATGACGCTTAATTTTACAATGTTACAAGGAAATTGTTTAGCATTGAAGCAGCGTCTCTTAGTGATAAAGGCAGAGACTTAAAATGTTGCCAAACAAATTCTCGTAATCGCATGGCAAATAAAACTCGTATTAATCCCACAGAAGACTATCTCGGCCTCTGAAATGAGAACTCGCCACCTAAATCGATTGTTTAGACAGCTAGACCTAACTTTCAAACAGTTAGTGATTTTTCTTACCAAAACAGTTAATTTAATGGCACTAATATTTGACAGTAACTCGATCATTTAGACAGCAAGACTTAACTTTCAAACAGTTAGTGATTTTTCTTACCAAAACAGTTAACTTAATGGCTCGACTGGATCGACGCTTGATTTTCGTCACCAAAAAATAGCTTATCATTTCATTGATATTTTAGTGAACGCTGTCAATCACCACTAAGAAGCATTTGGCATGTATTCAAATGCTGTTAGAGTCCAAAATCATTTGCTAACCCCTTTTTAATGATTAAAGGAATAAACTGATGATCACTGGTTTCTATCGAACACTGCTTCCACTAGCCTAGGTCAATGTTAAGTTTCAACGAGCCTCAAGTTACGTGAACCGTACCAAAAGTGGCAGCGATCCGCAACACAGATTTGGCCATGATAACTCACAACCGTCGCCAAGTTTGGACGAAACAATACAGAGTGAATTGGCACCGGCGCAATAAAATAATGGAATGCAAAACGCAGCAATATTTTTGTTTTTTTATTGTTTGATAGGCTTGCATTTGGCTACTATCTCACCTGATGTGTGTGGTGATGGTGTTTGTATCGGTTCTTTGTGCCCAATAATTACATGCGTCGCCACAGCTTGATCGCATTACCAGTAGTACGTACCGAAAAACGACGGCAATCACCCCTTGTACGTGGGCTTAAAAAATTAAAGACACTTCTAGCATCAGTACCCGGCAAGAGTTCGATATTTTTTATGATACTCGTACACATCCAGATCTTGCCAGCTAGAGCATGCTCGGCATTCTGTGAGCGAGAAGTATGAAATTGGTGTCCTTATTTAAATTATGCATCGTCTTGGTTTAAACCAGGGATGGGCAAACTACGGCCCGCGGGCCATCTCCGGCCCGTGAATGATTGAAGTCCGGCGCGCGACCATCAAACAAAAATTTTTGTGCGTGTGTTTCAGAGAATTCATATTTATCAAAATGTTTATTTCACAAAAAAATATTAATAATATTTTTTATTTATAGTTTTTATTTTATCTTTAATTAAGTTAGTTTCTCTTGCTTTATTTTTTCTTTAATAGTAAGTAAGTAGTAGTAGTAGTTAAACAGTAGAAAGATAAGTTATGTTTATTTTCTGTTTCTATTGTTTTGAATTATTTTTTTTACAAATAAATATAATTATTTATTGAAAAAATACAGCCAAAAATTCAATAGCCTGGCCAGCATTAGTTTTTGCAAGTAAATATTGTCACGCGAAGGAAACAGTTTGCCCATCCCTGGTTTAAACTGTAATGTTGTAGAATTCAACGTAATAATAATAAATAAAAAAAAATTAATTAAATCCAGAAGGCGTTTTCTAATTTCACCGGTGATCTCGATATTTAAAATTCACATGAAATACACTGTGAGGAGCTCGATGGCGCAGTGGTTAACGCGCCCGGTCTGCGAGTGTTGAGGTTAAGCAACTTTCGCAAAGGCCGGTCATCGGATGGGTGACCAAAAATTTAACATCTCGAGCTCCTCCGTGCTTCGGAAGGCACGTTAAGCCGTTGGTCCCGGCTGCATTCGCAGTCGTTAACAACCACCAATACGCACTGGGCCCGCGTGGTGGTTCATGGCCCGTTCTCCCTATCCATCCATAGGGAAGGCTCGTGCCCTAGCAGTGGGGACATAAATGAGCTGATGATGATGATGATGATGACACTGTGAAATATGATATTTTGTGCATTCTTTACAAATTTGATTGTTAAGATAAATGTCGATAAAGAATTTTCGGTGAAAAAAATAAAATACCAGTGACCTTGAATAAGATCAATTATACGAGTGCTCATTTTTAGAGTTTCGTAGTCAACAAGAAACCCTTATAGTTTCGCCATGTCCGTCTGTCTGTCTGTCTGTCCCCAGCCCAGCTCATAGACGCTTAGTACTAGAAAGCTGTAATTTAGCATGGATATACATATTCATCACGCCGACAAAGTGGTGAAGTAAAATTTTATAAAAATATTTTTTTTTAGGTTACCTCCCCTACACGTGAAGTGAAGGTGTATTTTTTTTCTTGTCTACCCCATAGTGTGGGATTTCGTTGGATAACAATTTCAAAAATATTGCAGTTTGTAAAAACAGTTTTTTGATTGAGGCATCTGTTTGTGAACTATTAAGCCTGAAAGTGCAAAACTTTGTTAGAGTCAAGTGTCCCCCCCCCTGCCAGCCAAATGGTTGATTTTGGATACGTCAAAAAAATTCACGGTAGTTGTATATGTATATGATGAAGTTAAAAGAAAAACTATCACAGCTAAGTGGGCTTTAAAAGTTTACGAGTAGCAGTCGACCAACTTATAAAATGTACTTGGCGCAGTACAAATTCCTAATTGGGAACTACTTAAATAACGTTGGCAGGTATGTGAAACCGGTAGTATCTTCATTTAAGTATATGAGCCATTTAAAAATAAACGCATTATTGAGATGGGCTACGAAACCCTACACTGCGCGTGGCCCGACACGCACTTGGCTGGTTTTTCATTTATTCAAAGCATTTCCGGTTCAAAAATCACCGCACAGATTGAAAAAGTCGTTCTTAATAAAATTCGTATTTATAAACGAATAAAAGCTCATACTGAAAGAAAGTAATTGCTTAAGGCGAAGGGTAAGGCACACTAGCGCCACCAAATGATAATTTGACAATTAGTAACGGACCGGATCTTTTTTTAAACATTGCGTGCCGTCCGACAACAGGAAAGATCCATAGTATTTATTTAATAAATGTGCACTTAACTTAGGACTTAACTGCTCGCCTGTACGAGGCAACGGGTGACCGGATATCAGGTCATTTTTTCGCTCAGCGCATTAGCTTGGCCATTCAAAAGGGCAATGCCGCCAGCATTTTGGGCACCTTGCCTCGGACTGGCGAGTTAGTTGAAGTTTTTTACTTGTGAATTTGTGACTATTATTTTTATTTTTATTGACGAATAAAGAAATTTACATTGACTATGTTTTTAACAAGCAATGTATATTTTTATTGAAATAAAAAAAAATATTCAAATGTGCACTACTTTTTGTTGCGTGGTTTATTCACAAATCGGGCTATCGCATTTATTCACAAACAATGGCCATTTTTGGTGTTAGCGAATGAATACAAAAACAAACCTAAAAGTAGTACACAATTATTATATAATAGATGTTTGCCTAGTGTCGGAAGGTCCGCAATGTTTGAAAAAAAATCCAGTTTAGCAGTTATCAAATTAAATCCATTAGCGGCGCTAGTGTGCCTTACCCTTTGCCTTAAGTAAAATTTCATATTCTTTAGTAAACCGATGAAGTTAGAAACGCCAAAAGCTAGAATTCTTAGCCAAGCAATAGTCACCAATATCTTTACTCAAGCAATCTAGTTAGGCTACTCAAAGAATTCATAGTGACAAGCTTGTGACAAGCTAGAATTGAGGTTAAATTCCGTGTGACAGTTTATAGGTATTATGTCTAAAATAATATAAAATTGATGAATTTAATAATAACAATAAGACTTTTATTTAATTAAATAAGAAAACTACTATTCTAATTTAAACGTTACTTGTATATAAAATGAAATTAGATCTTAGTGACATTTCTAAGAACAAAGTAGTTGCTAAATAATGAGTTGTTTATAAATACGGGTGTAAAAGTGACATTCCTCCTAAATACAATAACTATTGTTACCTACTGCAAAATTTAAACATAGCGGTCGCATGAAAACATAAAAATGGATTTGTTCCGTCGTAATATTAGTTAACCTTTCAAACACCTAATGAAAAGCACCTGTGCCGATGACGTGATTAGCATGATGGCGATTTCGCGAAAAAACAGAAATTTGAAAATAAAATTGAAAACGCACAGAGAATAAAGTTGTTGGGTGTTTAGAGTGTAGCAAATTTATCCTAATTTGTTTATGGCTAAACTTCTTCATACAAAAGTAGGCTCTAAATAAACTTTTTTAAGTTCTAATGTCGAGTGGCGACCCCGAGCATATATGCTCGGTTAGTGCTTGTCTGGGTTACTTTATTTCCATACATTTTTTACGTGTGTGCATTCTTGTAACTCTTATTGTCACCAAGTTATCAACATTTTAACTCTACATAGATACACTCGCCCGCACATTAGACTACTACAAACTGTCAATTTACTATGAATCAATAGACTATGAACTTTATTAACACGACTTATGGTTGACTATTTGTTGAAATAATTTTAGAGTTTTGGATAGATTTATATGCAGGCGTCTGTACCTAAACGTAAAATGTGTTGTTTTATGTTTACCAGTTGATATTTATTATCACATCACACTAATATTGTAAATGCGAAAGTTTGTGTGTATGTGTGTGTATTTGTTGCTTCTTCACGCTGCAAAGTATGGATGGATTTGGATTAAATTCGGCATACAGATAATTTATAACCTGGATTAACACATAGGATACTTTTTATCCCGATATTTCCACGGGAATGAATGGAAACTGTCAAAGCGGTACGAAGTCCGCCGGGTGGTTATAAATAATAAAGGAAAGTTCCTAATAAAACAGGTTTCCATTTTTTCTATAATTCGTCCATCAATAAAGGCCAACTAATTTTTACCCCATTCTTCAACATGTATTATTCCATATCGGTGAAGGAACTGTGCTCGGTTAAATTATTTTGGCTTTTACCTCATTCAATTCATTTTATAATGACATAGCCATAATTGTTATAAGTACACCGAAACTAATACAAAATACAAATTAAAAAAAGACAAAGTTAAAATTATTTGGACATTTTATAAAAGACAAAGTGTTGAAAAAATTCCACGACGGGATTCGAAACCCGCACCCCATGACATGCCAGGTCAGGTGCACTACCAACTATGATATCGTGGCTCAAACCAACTCGCGGTGCGGGTGCTGGTTCGAATCCCGCTCGTGGAATTTTTCAACACTTTGTCTTTTTTCAATTTGTAATTTGTTCGCAACAATATTTGCGTAAAATTATATGGAAATAATCATAATACAAAATATACAAATAATGTAATCATCGATCGAGAGATAGTACACAAATCGCCTGGGGGGCCGAGTGGCCGAGCGCTCGCCCTGATACCAGAAGATCCCGGTTTCAATTCCCAGGTCTGGCAAAATGTATTTCGGATTTTTCGATGCATAGCCCCAACCCGCATTTGGCCAAGCATGGTAATTAAGCCATTACCCATCAATTGTAGCGATGACTTGATTTCAATGATGGAGGCCTTTGCCCAGCAGTGGGACAGTTATAGGCTGTTTACTTACACGAATCTTCCTGCGGTTCCAGCAAGCAACATCAATAAATAGTAATAAAATAAAGTAAAATAGGTACATATGTTCTACATAATAAATGTTATTGTACTACACTCCTTGTCGTAGATAATTTCAATGCTATGCAAAATTTATTAGTGTTAGAGTATAAGAGTTACCACTAGAACTAAATGTGACTGGAAATAATTTGCACGTGCAACCGAGTCGTAATGTTAATGTTGTATTAAAAATTGTTACCAATGTTTTCAATTGCTCGCTGAATAGAGAATATTCGAATATTCGGAGCTTGCAGAAAAATGTGTCAAAAAATTGTGTAACATGATATTGTGGTGATTTAAAAATATTTATGTTATGATATTACTTCATCTTAAAGCTTGATAAATATTAATTATACGCCCCGAAACTCGACTACGCCTCGATTGGGGAAATTATACATGTTCTTAATCCTGAGTAAAACTAAGGACGTAAATTCAAACTGAAACTTTCCATGGAAATACATAACACAAAAGAGACTTTGTTTCATTTACCAAGAGTACCTGGATGACCGAGCTTTGCTCGGTATTTTTTTTCGGATAAAACGACGTTTTCTAATAATACAACCTAGCTAGATCGATTTATCGCCCCCGAAACCCCCTGCATACTATTTAATAAATATCATGAAAATTGTTGGAGCCCTTTCCAAGATTCGTATATACATATATACAAGACTTGCTCGTTTAAAGGTATTAGATAAAAACAATGTACAGCATGTTGTGTATTAAGAGAATTAAAAATAACGGAAAGTTGGCAAAAAGATCCAGTCCAAAATCAATCCAAAATTAACAAAGTTTTTTAAGGACAATATAACTAACAGGAAAATAGCAAAATATTTTAGTTCCAACCAATAATAAGTAAAAACCACATCATAATTAAAACGTTCTCAAATATTTCATTAACGAAAATGACACGGTCCTCGTGCATGGCCAATCAATTTAATAATAAAATAACATAGTTTGGATTGAAAGACTAATAAAAGGGAGCTGATAATATTCTCAGCCACACATACGGAAATACAAAGAAGTTATAATAATAGTCGAGCATGCTCTCATCGCGACACGCATCATAATAAGCATTACTGTTTACATAAGTATAAATTTCCTGAATATTTGAAATCGCCGTTAAAGAGCACAGAGCTATATAATGGTCACTGTATTTTATAAATATTTAATTCAGCTTCAGTGCAGCAATTAGCGCTTAAAAATAAAAAGTAAAATTTTCTATATAATGATCTTAGTTAAAGAGTTACTATTATAATTATTATTTTATATGTTACGGGTAAGCACTTGGCCTTTCGTTTCACCTGATGCTGAGTGATGATGAGGCAGAAGGTGTAAGCGCACTTCACCCGGAATCCTCAACTACTGAGGCGGTCTTAAATCTGCGGTAAAAGTCACAATAAGTCCTACTTTTTTTTTAAAATAATTAACAAAAATAAATGTTTATAAAACATTGCAAATTCACCAAAAATCACTAAGTTTTTTAATGGTGTGCTAGGGCGAGACACACTATATAATTGACTGCATACTTAACACTAATATAAATAAATAAACTACACACATACACTAACCGTAATAACGGTTAATTACTACAAGACAAAGACATACATAATAATATACCTAGATATCAGAAAATTATAAGATAATTTCTATATTTAAACAAAATAACATCGGTCCGGTTGTGTGGAAATCCTTGGGGTCTCCTTTGTCCAGCAGAGGACGTCTTTTGGCTGAAACGATGATGACGATGATGATGATGATAAAAAAATTAAATTAAAGAAACGCTTTGAGTAATGAATAGATATTGTTATAAAATTATTCGTAGAACGGCATTGAAATTAAGAAGTACCTTGCTATAAGCCTTTTTTCTTTATAAATTAACAATGACTTACAGTAACTTGTATCGAAGCAAAATTGTTATAAAAAGTTAAAATTACATATAAATGTTAGTTAGGAGGAATCGTCTTTGCAAAGGCAATATGCCTATTGGCCATTAGATGAAAAGAGCCGAAGATCAGGCTTTTCAAGATCAGATCAAGGAAAGTTTTCTCTAACGAAATGTAGGTTTGTAATCTAAGCTATATTTATATAAGGTCACATTTTATTAACTGCAAATATTTTGACAAAACATCTAATTATATCAGAGAAATAAGGCCCTAGCATTTAAAAAAAATTCAGGCTAGTTTTTTTTTTACTTTTCCTGACAAAAAAATTGTAATATTTTTAAGAGCGGCCTCTCTGTCGGCTCTTTTGAATGAAACTACGGGCACGTGTAAGCGGTGAAGGCATTGCGGCCTCTCTGTTTCGGCTCCTTTGAATTGAAACTACCGAAAGTGCTTTATTTTACTTTTTAATCGAAATTTCTTTTGGCGTTTTCTTGAAAACTACCGTATAAAAATTTAAGGTTTTTACCTATATGTTGTTAAATTTATCCTCAAAATATTTGCAGTTGATAAAATGTGACCTTATAATTTATTTAATATGTGTTTTCAATTTATATGTGTGATATATTGTACCAAATTAAGTTTACATGATGACCCGGACTCTTCTGAAGATTTTTTTTCTTTTTTTTTTTATTTTTTCTTTTTTATTTACCCAGCTGTGGGACAAATAACTAAAATTTAAAAAAAAATTAAACTCAAAGTTATAACAAGAATAAGAAACATTTATTCGGCTTTTAACAATAAGACACGACGACAAGCATGCAAATATAAAAATACAGAAAAATTACAAAAAAATAAGTTTTAATTAAACATTTTAATTAAAAAATTAAAATAAATAAATAAATAAAAAGTTAGCATTTACATTTACTTCCTACGTACATCAAATGTAGTTAAAATTAAACAAGGATAATTAAACAATGTTACCTAAAATATATTAACGAATAAAATTATTATCAACATCGGCAGCCGTTTGATATTACAATAAAACACAATAGGTACAATATGTATTTTGCCATTTTTCAAAACAGTAACTAACGTGCCCGCGTCATGCTTAAATGCATGTTCATATTCATTTATTTGCTTTATGTCCAAAATATAACAGATCTTTGAAAAGGTATAAGGTAGGTAAGTACATGACCCTGTTAGGGTATTGCAAGAATAAAACACAATACTATTCATAAAATTATAATAATACAGAAATAAATTAAAAAAAAAATCCACATTATATATTAAATGAATATATTGTCTTCAAATTAAACTTTTTATATGTAAGTTAAGTACGAAAAAACAGTGACTGCCGAGGCTATGAGTCGAACCGAAAACCTTTCGTTCCGTTCTCTTCCACACGCACTGCTGCAGCACACAAACAAACCACATAGGGTAAAGGCAGCAGTATTAGACACTTCTTTAGTCGGCAAAAACAACATAGATTTATCATTAAAATTATTTGGAATGACAGCCGAGAAGCAGGTGTCTGAATCCAATCTATACTTATAATATTATAAAGCTGAAGAGTTTGTTTGTTTGTTTGTTTGGTTGAACGCGCCAACCTCATGAACTACTGGTTTGAATTAAAAAAATATTATTGTGTTGAATAGTCCATTTTTTGAGGAAGGCTATAGACTATATTAGATCACACTATGATTATTAAGGCGGGTGAAACCGCGGGGCACTTCTAGTTGTTAATAAAGACTAAAATCAGTTGCTGACCTCTATTATTAATGATTAACCTGTCGCCTGCTGTGAGTACAGACACAATACCTTTTTAATTGTTTAGGTAGGTTTCTTAAAGTGGAGTCCACGAACCCCTTAGGGGTCCGTAGCATTTGTATCAGGGGTCAGTCGTAAATGACATGCGCCTAGCCTAGTAGAGAACAATTCGACAATTTAACGTTTTGAAAAAAGACAAAGTTGAAAAATTTCCACGGGCGGTATTCGAACCCGCACCCCATGACATGCCGGGTCAGATGCACTATCAACTATGCTATCGTGGCTCAATCCAACTCGCCGAAATTAATCAACACTCTACTCTTACTCTGTAAGCCAAAGGAGCCCTATTCAATGTCGACAGCTACGTCATCAACATTCGATCTTAATATTTTTACAAATATTGAAAGATCAGTTAAGAATTAGGCAAGCTATATTTATTGATATTTACAATTTTTTACAAATTTTATAAACTTAACGTTCTCATTGTGGCCAAACAACAGCATCTTTCTCATTAAATTAGAATTAAGTGTAATGAAAGTTCCAGTTAAAGTGATTTTTTTAATATAAATAAGGCTTGTTCTCTTTTCTTTAAATTTTAATGTTCCTTGACAGGGGTCCGCGGAATTGTTTAAATTGTAAAAGTGGTCCGTGACTGCAAAAAGTCTAAAAAACCCAGGGGGTCGACCGCCTAACTCTCTCGCTTTGGATCGCTTTGAAGGCGAGGCGAGGAGGAGGCGTCATCTTGTCATTTCGAAAGCAATATGAAAACAATATCAAAAGTTATAGGCTATAGCTTTCGATATTATTCGATATTATATTTCGATATTATATTAGAAAGCGAGGCGAAGGCCTCGCTTTCAAAGCGATCGAAAGCGAGTGTTAGGCGGTTGGGGGGCTGGTTTAGGTCATGGATCTGGCACTAACCAAACGAAAAGTTAAAAGAAAAAATGTTGATGACTAGTTCCTGTCAAACACTGGCACTCCTACCCTAATTTGTGCTTATTTTGAGACTTTTTTGCTTTTATTCGGTGTAGTATTGTTTTATGTCTGTAATTTTGAAATAAATTCTTTATCTATCTATTCCTCTTCCAACTGAGCTACCAAGATTTGGTAGTCGTCTTGTATTTTTTTTTATCTTACAATAACAATAGCGTGGTGATTACGACTCAATTGTAGCGATGATTTGCGCTCAAATTTTTACTTTATCGGAGGTGATAAAACTACAAAATATATCGATATCGGCGCAAACAACTTTGAAATCTTTTTTTACAAACCTAGTAGTAGTAAATAGCCTTTAACTGTCCCACTGCTGGGCAAAGGTTTCCATGATTGAAATCAAGTCATCACTGAAATTAATGGTGGCGTGTCACCACGCTTTCCAAATGCGGGTTGGAGATCACAAACCTGAGGGCCTACCACGAACCACGATCGACGTGTTGCCTCCCTGTTACACTTACACACGAATTTACAAGTGCGACAGAGAGGCAACACGCCGAACGTGCTTCGTGGTAGGCCCTCTGGGTTGTACGGCGGAAAATCCGAAAAACACTTTGCCTGAATTGGGATTGAACCTAGGACCTTCCAGTATCGGGACGACCGCTTCACCACTCGGCCACCGCGTTACAAACCTAACTCCTTGAGAGATTCAATAAATAAATAAATAAACTTTTGACTTCTTGGCGGGAAAGTGAAGAGTCATGTCTGCGGTTTTGTTTTATTTTCTAAAATTTGTGTTGTGTCGAATATTAGTGTGAAATAATGGTGGATTATTAACCGTTAAGTGTTCGTGAGTGTGCATGAGTGTTGGCAAATGAAACAAAACAGTGCAACGTCACTTTTCAAATTCTCTCAAGAAGTCCGCCCAAGGACTTAGTAAAGCCCCACATCGTCACTGAGATACTCGAGGGGATGGGGGTATATCATTTTCACTTCTCATTTCAATTATCATTCATCATCATCATACAGGAAAGAAATATTGTTTATTTATGTATTACTTGTAAAAAAAATTACTTTGACTTTGGCTAAATGTGCTAATCGCACAAAGCCATCAACTAAATGAAAACAAATAAACTTTCCTACACTCACACCAATTATCTAGCCGATTCTAGCCCAAGAGAAGCTTCGTCATGAAGTTATCATCCAATTATATAATTTTTTGTACTGTATTTCAACCAAATTAACTTACTAACTAACTTCATTTGTTTGTTACTGCTAGTGTTTACGGTTTTTTTGTAATTTATAACAGTACACTTATGACGTAAAACAAAAACACATTAAGTGCCTACTATGATAAATTACTCTTAAAAATACATTAAACTTTTTTGATTAAGGTACTTTGTTGACGAAGGTAACCAATTCACTTAATCACTATCAAATTATTATTATCATTATTAATTTTAGTCAATTTATACTATTAATAAGTTGTAATAAGTAGTTATTTGCTTTCCGACACCTCAATACAACCTCCAACACAATATGTTTTATTGTATTGATTTTAGTGTGAAAAAAAAATTGAATAACAAAAGAAAATTAACCAGTACTCGCAATTACTGTAAGATATATAAAAAAAATTACCATATTATTATCTCGTTACGGACAGGAACCCGATGAGAAGTTCTCAATGAGAATTAAGTGGTCCAATAAGATCGCATATCACACAACACGAGAGCCTGCGCACGAGTGGCCGTCAAGCCGCGCGGTCACCGACTGCACGCGGACGGACCGCTATCTGAAATTACCTCTCGATATGAAGGGAATCGAATAAAAAGCATTGTTAATAGGGCAGCCTGTCATTTGTTTCTGTTAAAAGTAACGACCGTAAAAAGAGTTTAATTGTAATGGGAATTCTCCGTGTATAAGCTTTTATTGTTTTCAATATTATTATCCTGTGCTGTTTTATTACTAGGTAAAGACCACGTAAAAACAAAATAAGGGTAAAGGTCTCCTCCGACACCCTTTTTTGTCGGAATACAACAACGCTATTTACCTTGTTGTTATAGCGATAGACTTAGGTAAAGCGATGGTTGTTACAAACGCAGACATAAAAATAGCCCTACCAAGTACTAGTATGAATTGAACGCTAAAAATCAAACCTGAAATCTTTGTGTCTATGAGAGCGGTGCTTTAATCAGACCATAGGTATATTTGTGGTTTAACGTTAAATAATAATAACTGTTGGACAATGTGTCTTATATAACTTTTAAAACTATAATGTCACTTACATTAGAATAATTATTATTAACGGGATTACTACCATGTTATAATGTGACAAAAAACATGGTTATAATCTTGTTAATAATAATTATTCTAATGTGTCTTATTTCAATTAGAATCTATAGCAATGTGTTGGAATTCTTGACCTTTTACAAATTCAATTGGAATAATAAGATGATTACATCCTTCTAGAGACGCTCACTCGCGCTACGCTGTGTGCTCATCACCTTCAAACGATAGGATAAATAGGAGGGCAGACGGCCTCATTGAGTACATTGTCTTAGGGTCAAGTGTGTAATGTACTTACAAGCTAGGCAGTCTCATTTAACATAATATTATAGCCTAAATATATAACCTAGGCTGTCTTTTATTTACCAAAACTATAGCATATGTAGATAAATTTATTTCATTTAATTTCATATGATTTCTAATAGGTATGTTTGATCGAGCGAATATTGTAAGTATTTGATTAAAAAAACCATTGATTTTAATTTTGTTTTTTTTTTTTATTTTTTAGAAAAACTGTTTTTGTTTTTATCTTTCAATAGCGTTCTAAATAAATATAAAGTAAACAGTACGTATTTTTGTCGTGGTCTTTAATGTTGTTCTTTCGTCTTCTAAATTTATGTAATATTTCAATAGTTTTTAATTTTTAATTTACATTTTATTGTTTATTAGTATTTAGTGTGTTATACAAAATTGGTGGTGATGAAAAACGTATAACTAAGTATCAGACTTACACCAATGTATTATTTGTCTTTAAAACAAACGATAACCTATTAAGGCATTAAATATAATGACATAATGACTGTTCGCGCCAGAAACGCGACGGTGCACTCATTCAAATAAAAGTTACGCCACACAAGCCGACGGCGAATGAGTCGAACTGCGCGACCTTCACTCCGCTGCATAGTTCACGTGCAGCGTTCTTTCCGTCTCAGTGTTCTCACCGATCGGCCCGCCCGTAAAGTCGCGTTCAGCACTGAATACTCGGGAATTACCTACCGGCCGGTACACCCCTTCAAAAGTGCGTCTGCTCATGAATGTGTGTGCGCGAAGAAATAAGCGAATTTTATAAAATCTTTTTCAGCTCCTAATTTTAACATATTGGTCGTTCGACCCATTCTTATTAATTTTTCAAGTACCTACATTTGCATACAGTCCATTACCCATAATTTCAGCACATGATTTTTTTTTTTTTTTTTTTTTTTGTCTTTATTTATTTAAGGACTTTTGTCTTTATGTAGACATGTCAGTCCTATTATAGCCTAATCTAAATACATACAATATTTAACTTATAACTAGTTTGTGATGTTGACAATTGAACTAAACTAATATTATAATATTTATAAATAAGTTAATACAAAATATTTACTCCGATCTTACAAAGGCGCATAGAAATTTAGCTGAATCGGAAAACGGTTCAGCTAAAATGCTTTGAAAAATGCCGACATCTAACCGATTTAATTTAAAAGACATCATCAATGCCTGCCGCTGTCTTTCGTTCCGAGCACACTCCGACAACAAGTGTTGGACATCTTCAATTGTTCCACAAACATCACAATCAGGGGAGTTAGTTTTTTTCATTAGGAAACCAAACTTGTTTGTCGGATAGTGTCCAGATCGAAGCCGGAGCATTGTTACCACATAAGATCTGCCTAACCTCACATTTAAGAACCATGGCCTTTGGAGAGGCTCACATTGGATAGTTTTGTACCATATACCTTTATCTCTAGATCGCAAATTAAAATATTCTTTCCAGTTATTGTAACCCAGTTGTTTATACTCATGCAGAACTTCGGAGTAAAATGGTAATATGCTAAAGTGTGTTCCTTCTGAAGCAGCTAGTTTTGCCAGTCGATCTGCCTCTTCATTTCCTCTTAATCCAATATGCGATGGAACCCACTGAAGTCGTATGCGTATTTCATCACAATTAAACTCATGAAGCTTTGCAAGAATTTTGTAAGCTATCGATACACCTCTTAAGCCAGAGGCGCATCGAGCTATATGTTGCAAAGCACTTTTGCTGTCGGAAAAAATAACTATGCTTTTTGCCTTAGTATTAGCAGCACACAAAATGGCCTCATAGATAGCAACTAGCTCTAAGCTCATAATAGAAATATCTGCTGT
This sequence comes from Eudonia mercurella, assembly GCA_963082485.1. Lineage (NCBI taxonomy): Eukaryota > Metazoa > Arthropoda > Insecta > Lepidoptera > Crambidae > Eudonia > Eudonia mercurella. The sequence goes on along the minus strand of OY720024.1, from coordinate 7,756,330 downwards.
AACACTAAACAACGCTTTTAGTTGCTGGTCAGGGCAGAAAAACGCCGCGCCTTTACTACCATTCGATTTGGACCCATCCGTATAAATCTTCAACCAACCTTCGTAGAGTGTATTTATTTCTGATATTGTAGTATATTTTAATGTATTAATTTCATTTAATCTTTTTGGACCTTGGACGTTATTTAAATTTATTCGAATAATTTCATTTACGTTAATATAAGTTACCCAAACGCTCAGACTAAACATTTCAAGGGGAAATGTGCAACTGACGGTACTATTCTGCGATTTATTGTAGGTTTCAATCAATAGAGGTTTGTTTTTGTTTCTCCAATACCTCTGCGAACAAAGTTCTTTTAGCTCTCTTAGCAGGTCTATTGTTAAATTATTAGCCATTGATTGACTTTTGAGACACACTTTATATGCCAGATATCGTCTACGCACGTTTAAAGGTGGGATGCTTAGTTCACTTTCCATAACGTGAATGGGTGTGCTTCTGATAAATCCTCCTATTGTTCTGAGAGCCTGATTCTGAAGTCTATCTAATTTTACCAGATGGCTATTTGCACTATTGTGGTAAAGATAGCACCCATAATCCAACCTACTTCGAATAAGCGAAATATAAATTGTTCTCAAGTACTTTGGGTGAACTCCCCAACAGCCACCAGCTAGAACTCTTAGTATATTAAGAAATTTAAGGGCTTTCTCATTGATTTCGTTAATGTGCTTCTTCCACAACAATGACCTGTCTAACCATAATCCTAAATATTTAACACAGTTGGATGCCAAAATAGAACGACCGTATATATTCAATTCAACATTGTGTCTCTTATTTCCTCTACTGAAAACGCAAAACCTTGATTTACTTGATGACAATTCTAGGCCAATTTCTTCTAATAAACTAATCATTGTTTGTATACTATCTTGAATATGCCTTTTGCAAAACTGTAAATCTTTATGACTTAGATATAATGTAAAATCATCAGCAAACTGACTAACTACAACGTTCTTAATTTCATGGCATATTTTTGCTGTTACAATATTAAACAAAAGAGGAGATATAGGGTCTCCTTGTGCTAGACCTCTGTTTGTGCTTCTTATGATAGTTTTGTTGTTGTTCTCCATTTTTAAGTTTCTCTGGCTTAGAAAGGTCCAAAGATATTTACATATTAAGGATCCTACTTGTAATTCGTCTAAAGTGCTTACAACCTTTCTCACTAAGACGTTATTGTAGGCATTATCAATGTCTAAGAAACAAGCTACTGTTGGTATATTTTTAGAGAAACCTAACTGTATATACGTTACAAGACGTATTAAAGATTCTGTACAAGATTGAGCTCTTCTAAATCCCGTGGAATAAATGGAAAGTGTATTATTCTTTTCGATAATCCATTCCAAACGTTTAGCTATCATAGTATGGAAAATTTTGCACAAGCACGAAATCAGAGAAATGGGTCTTAGTTTTGGATTAGAAGTCAGAGCAGTATTGCCCTTAGGAATTGGGACTATTTTGATGTTTCGCCACTGGTGAGGCACAAGTGAGGCGCGTAGTATGTCGTTGTATAATTTTAATAATATGTCAAAACCAATTTCGGGCAAATTAAATATCAAAGAGTACGTTATGCCGTCTTCACCAGGCGCAGTATCCTTTTTCTTTATACACTGTTTAAGCTCTTGTATTTTCAGTTCTGACTCTAACAATTGATTCCTAGACCTAATGTTGGGCGCACGTTCGGAAACAGAATCAGGAGCAAGAGTACACATCAGTTCTTCTATACTATTTTGAGATGCGTGATACATGTTATTTTGTTGGCGACCTTTCGCCCATCTCATCTTACGCCACATATCGGCTACCGAGTTAGTCTCATCTATACTGCTACAGAATTTTCGCCAAGACTGCGATTTTGCCTTTCTAATCATACAATGAGTTTCATCTGTTTTAGCCTTTAAGACGTTGAGATTTTGTGGAGTTGGGTTACGTCTAAAAGTTTTTAAAGCTAGTCTACGCTGCGCAACAAGCTGGGATAGAGCCGGGGACCAGAGCACATGATTATTATAGTAGCATTCCATTTTATTACTACCTACGTTCTATATCAGCTCCTGTTGTTCTAACATAATTATCTCTGCACGATAGTCTTTACGACGCCCAAGCTAGATTTATTATTCCGCTACCTACAACTACTTAATTACAAAATTCACAGATTTGATTTGTGTTGGATGTTTAATTTACGCAATCAATCGATGCAACTTGCTAATTGTTGTTTTTATGTGACATACATTATTATTCGTGTAACTATTAAGGTACATAATCTACTTGCAATTAACTCGCTACTGGCTTGCGAGTGCATAACCATACCAGTGTGCATAGAAAAGACAAATAGTCGTATATAGGTAGTGTGAAATATAAGTAACTCACGTTCACGTAGGAGTGAGAACAATAATTTGATTGACTAACTAATGATAACAGACTTTGGCTCTTCAATTTGTTTTTACTATATAAAAACTGTGCCTACATTAAAAGGATACGTATTTGACATAATTTCGTCATTGTCGGTTGCATTTGTTTTTTAGGTTTTAAGTTTTTACAGTTACGTACATCATCTACGCATCTATTTAAAATGTTTACCAATTTATAATAGGTTAATACCTACTACGTGGGGCACACTAAAAGTTTCCGGAATCAACAATAAAAAAATACTAATAATGGTCAAAAATGAATTCATTGTTTCTCAAAATATTCTCCCTTTGCGTCAATGCACTTTTTCATACGATTAAACCAATTTTGAAAACATTTGTGCCACTCCTCCGTGGTGACGTCAGATACATGTTTTCCTTACTCTTCGACAGCCTCCTCTGGTGATGAAAACCGTTGATCGCGTAATTGGTTCTTGATTTTTGGGAACAGAAAAAAATCACACGGTGCCAGGTCAGGACTGTGTGCTGGATGACTCATAAGTTGTACCTTTTCGCCTTCAAAAACTCATTTGTCTGTCTAACTGTATGGGAACTTACATTGTCGTAGTGGAAGTTGATACGGCGTTTACCGTTATTTTCACGGAGTTTGCTAATAATTTCCGGTAAACAAATGGTCGTGTACTAGTCACTATTCACTGTACGATGATTTTCTAAAGCAACAGTAGCCACGTGTCCAGTTTTATTAAAAAAAGAAGCAATCATCCGCTTCGAGGCACTTTTCACGCGCGCCACTTTGGTTGGTGTCGGCTCATCTCTATAGGGGTCTACGGATACGCTCGATTGCTGCTTCGTTTTGGGATCATAGCTGTAAATCCATGTTTCGTCACCTGTTACTATATCCCACACCAAATTTGAAGCCCCATCGTTGTATCTGGCAAGCATAGCATGGCACCAAGTGATGCGGTTCGTTTTTTGAGCATCGGTCCAATTGTGTGGTATCCAACGAGAACACAGCTTTCTCACACCTACAATTACGGAACACCCTAACGAGGAGGAACACTCAGCTCATACAAACTCAGCTCATACATACTGGGTTCATACACAATCAGCACATCCCCACTCTGTGCCCGCCGGCACACCCATTTTGTTGCCAACCGTAAGAATCGCGGACGGACATGGCCATCTTCACGCAGCCAGAGATTTAGACTGTGGCAGTATGCTAACTTTAATAACTTCACGCATGGCACGAATTTTGAACCTGCCATCTAAACCCACATCCTTAAAAATTACAGAAGTTGGAAATCAACACACACATGAATCAAAAGCGGCAATAACAATAGTATGCCGCCCGACGCATATGATACACCCACAATTACAGCTACGCTCATATTTTAAAGAATGTCACTGGTTACCTCCCTTTGGAGAAAGTACCAAACATCTCATACATATTAGGCCAGCCATCCGTTCCATTGGCTGATCAGCACTACCACACACTAGCCCCGATCGACCTCTTATCGGGGTCAGACGTTTTTGGTCAGGTGTTGGACGGGACTAAGGTCTCGTTGGGCCCTGGCAAGCCCATAGCCTTCGACACGATCTTTGACTTCACAATAATAGGTCCCATTGAGGATCTTACGCGCAGCCTGCACAACAGGCTAACTCAGCTCACGTCGTCAGCTCGCAACCAGCTCAAGCTCACCCACATGTACCTTCAGAGCTCAACCCAGCAGACTGCGCAAGCAGAGGAATGTCTGCGCAATCTCTGTCCGCCCAACACCTTTGGTAACTCCTACGTGGCTTAAAAAGCCTTGTGAAACATGGCCTACGATGCCCTCAGCCCTGGGCCATTATGCCCTACCAGGCCTTAAGCCTAAACACATTCTGTCACTAATAACGATACCCGGTCTGGATTTTGATCTGCTCACTCGATTCAGCTCACTTGATAAGCTCATCGGATTGACAGCTTGCATAAGGTAATTGTACACACAACCCAGATTCACGGCGTTCAGGCCCCTTGTCCGTCAATGAACGGAAGGAGGCCCTACTTTACTGGATACGCAGTGTTCAGCACAATGAGTTTGCAGAGGATATTCATCGCCTCCAAACGCCGTCGACGTCAGCTTGCCAAGTAAGTCTGCTTCCTATTCCTCCACAATCTGCCCTATCTGCTGTGTCGGCATTGCCTTCCCGGCGCCGATACAATGACTGTCCTTTGTCTGTACATATGTGAGAAGTGATTTACAAGTTGATGAATCTTTCGAGTTCAAAAGCGTCATTATGTGTGTAATGTAATGTAATAAAAGTATTAAATATTTTAGTAAAACGAAAAACCTTTATTCAAGCTAGAAAGTGTTATTTTTATCTTAACTTTCTCTTGATTTATACTTTACCACAGACTACCTATTGGGATTTCAAATAAGAAGTTTTGTTTTCAATTAATCGAAGTCTTACCCAAACTCATCCCGTAATAACACGTGTTGTGAGACTCCATTTTAATTTATATCTACCGTGTAATTGTACCCTTACCACTAATAATAAAAAATACTTCAAATTGGCTAAATGCTAAACGCGAAGCCATTAATTAAGATAATTAATTTCAATCTCTTTTCAATTTCAATTTCTTATAGTTGTTTTACTTCTTGAAAAAAGACAGTGTTGAAAGCGAGCGGGATTCGAATCCGCACCCCATCACATGCCGGGTCAGGTGTACTACCAACTATGCTATCGTGGCTCAATCCAACTCGCCGAAATTAATCAACACTATTTACTCTTACTCTGTAAGCCAAAGGAGCCCTATTCATATTGTTTTACTTCTGTTAATGACTTTGCTATTTAAATACAAATTTCTTCATTGTAGGTATAAATGTCATTGTATTGCAAAGGATGACCAATGCAAACAATGGAATACGTAATTCCATTGTTTGCATTGGTCATCCTTAAAAAACATTCTGCATGAGTGTTTGCAATGAATGGCGCTGAAGCTTCTCCTTTTTATAATAAGTTATAATATTAAGTAAAGTAAAAGTAAATGGCCTATATTCCCACTGCTGGGCAAAGGCCTCCATCATTGAAACCAAGTCATCGCTACAATTGATGGGTAATGGCTTAATCACCACGCTTACCAAATGCGGGATGGTCATCAGTAGTCATCACCCGGCGGGCTATATATTGAAAAATCCGAAACACACTTACCTTACCTGGGAATTGAATCCGGGACATCGGGGGGCCGAGTGCTTTGCCACTTCCCGGCGAGGCGTCATAATAATAATATGTATAATTAACCAGCCCGATTCTGGTGATATATGATATAACTTACTACGAGTATAATAAAATAAAAAAAAATAAAAAATAAAACTTTCCTACACTCATACCAATTATCTACCCCAAGAGAAGCTTCGTTATGAAACTCGTTAAATGGTTACTAGACAACGGATAAACATACTTAAAATACTCAAAGACATACTTATTATATTTTATATTGAAAACACCCAGACCTGAGACAATTTAGAAAAACAATAATTTCCTAATTGACCCGACCGGGGTTTGAACCCGGGACCTCAGAGATGAAACGACACCATGAAAACCGGTGTACAAACCACTCACCAAGGAGGTCGTCAAAATGGTGACAACTTCATGTAGAGATTTATCAAAGAGTTTCACTAGGTACTTACCTGAGCCTCTAGACATGGACTCATAATAAGCAGGACCACGGAGTAAGAAATGTACGAGTAGGTACCTAGACGTGTCATAGTGAAGCGGGATCGGGTTTCATAATTAGTTTATTTATATAGGTATTTATATATTTATATGCATTCAGTCAGACAGATCCATTAAAAATAGTAAAATATTGTTTTATTTAGATCACGGTCTTCAAACTACGTTGTTTGGAGGCCGAGCGTGACTAAATATTGTTACGTAATACCGAAAAAACGCATCAAATACCTACTTTTATATTTTCTTTCATAAAACATATTTCATGTATAAAATATTTCACGTGACTTTTCTACCGAAACATCAAAAGCAAGTCGCGGCAATAAAGTGCGCAATCGTTTTTATGGAACTCGCATATAAAAGCTCGTCATTTGCTGCGCTTCTGACGTCATAGCTATTGGCTGACCGCATGCATATAGCGTTATGTGAGCTCTTATACAAGATCCTTTCCAATGATCGCAGTTAGCGTAATCACGACCCCGATAACAGAATCAATAAAAGAGCGACATGAGTTATCTAAAAATAGTGTTGCTAGGTCAATGGCCAACCCTAGATTGGTAAGGCTGGCCTCACTAGTGAACTCAACCGTGAAATTTATTTTTGTTGTACCTATTCATATTAAATTAGATAATTATCCCACAGCTGGGCATCTTGTCACGTAGACAGAGCATATTGAGATAATAAGAAACTACTTACTTGACTTTCAAGTTTGGACGCTTTGTAGTTTCTGATATTAGTGCCGCTTGTCCCATTGGACAACTGGGACAAAGTCGTCTCAGTTGTCCCATGATGGAACAACTCAATGGGACTAGTGGGATAGACCCAGACTTTGTGAGTTAAACACTACGTGAGTTGTACTTTGCTTTTAACATAGGTACCTACTATACATTCATAAGGTGAGGAATCTATACAGGTCTGTTTTGGATTACATTGTCCAAAACTAAGAGATAGGGTATGTTCTAGAAGGGTGTCTTTAACATTAAGAAAAAATTCGTCGTAGCCTTTTTGGCTTCGCGTAATAAAGTCGAACCTTTATTCGGGTCTTAATTTTTCAAAATCTTAAAGTACCTATTGCGCATCCATCTTTGGCAGAAGTCGGCAACAGGCGGACCGCGGTCCGTCTCCGGACCGCAGAAGGTCGGATCTCGAACCGCCAAATATTTTTAAATATACCTACATTATTTAAATAGTATTTTCATATAACTAGCCTTATATTCATTCTGTTGAAAGCCAAGTAGAAAGAACAATAAAAAATAGAACTTTTTATTTCAGTTAAGTACTTATCAGTTTTTTTTCTGGACCTCGATAACATTTTAGAACCCATTTTTACAACAGTATCAAAACCCTACTTAAAATTACTTGCCGATCCCTGATCTATGGCTCCCTTGTCACTTCCCTTCAGGGTGCCTAGTGCAAGTTTTATTTGCCATTCCAAAACGAGAGTTTTAACTTTCCTGAGGGCCTACCACGAACCACGATCGACGTGTTGCCTCCCTGTTACACTTACACACGAATTTACAAGTGCGACAGAGAGGCAACACGCCGAACGTGGTTCGTGGTAGGCCCTCTGGTGTGTCACCAGAAAACTCTGCTTCAACGCCATACAAATTCTCGTTTTTGATAAAGGGATCTATTAGCAAAAATCAATCTAACGTCTGGCGTTAAAAATAAAATAATACCTAAACGGTTTATGTTAGCTATTGTCATCAGAATCCTCAGCATCACTACTAATTCGTCACCATCACTGGGCCAGAGTTAAGTATTAGGTACATCCCACCAATCTTGCAAACAATGGATTCTAGAACCTAGATACATAAAAATATACACAAAAAAGTTATAGGTATGAGAACGAGTAAAACAGTAATGCAATCACAACGAAATAATAGCCTATTATGTAGGTTACTTGGACTTGTCGGCTGCCTATGCCCTTTACAGCGAATAGTGTTGTTGAGACGACGAGGAGCTCGATGGCGCAGTGGTTAACGCGCCCTGTCTGCGAGTGCTGAGGTTAAGCAACTTTCGCAAAGCCCAGTCATGGCATGGGTGACGAAAAATGTAACATCTCGAGCAGGAGCTCGGAGGACCGTGCTTCAGAAGGCACGTAAAGCGTTGGTCCCGGCTGCATTAGCAGTCGTTAACAACCACCAACCCGCACTGAGCCAACGTGGTAGTTTCTGGCCCGTTCTCCCTATCCATCCATAGGGGAAGGTTCGTGCCCCAGCAGTGGACACAAAAAATGAACTGATGATGATGAGACGCGTGCACTTGGAGAGGCCTACTTGGAGAGGCAGTGGACTAATACACTAAACGTTGCTACACAATACATTTTCAATACATTTTGAACCATATTATAATAGTCATAAGGTTCAAGTGTATTAAGGTTTGACAGTTTGTGGTAAGTCGAAGTACAGGCGTGTGTACCTACTTTTAGCTAAGTAACTAACTAATTGTACTTCATATCTCCATTCAAGTTATTTCGTAACCGCTAATTCCCTTATGCGATCGTTCGTGATTGAAAATCAATTGTCAATTAATGATTGCTAACTTTAGTAACGCAACTATAGATAAGTACCTATACATAATTATGGATTCGATATGATGTTCGTTTTCAAAACAATAAAAATAAAATAACAAAATAATAAATGGTTTTATTATTTTACAAATAAAGGGTGACCCGCCTGATCGTTTGCCTCATTCTTTTATTTAAAAAAATTAAAAACAACTCTATAGGTACTCCTGAGACGACTAGTGCGTTCGGTTAAGTTAAGAAACTATTAACATGATTACAGTTTGTGGTAGACTCGTCTGGTGTGCAATCGTGTGTACGTTCTTCCTTGAAGGGTGATAGTGATAATTTATCGGTAAAATAATTTAAAGGGATAGTTATGTGATTTGATTTATAGTGCTATGAAAGGAAACAATCTATGTAGTACTCGTCTCATCATCATCATCTCAGCCAAAATATGTCCACTGCTGAACAAAGGCCTCCCCCAAGGATCTCCACAACGACCGGTTTTGTGCTGCTCGGATCCAGCGGCTTCCCGCGACCTTCACCAGATCGTCGGTCCACCTTGTTGGAGGCCTGCCCACACTGAGCTTTCCTGAGCTTTCATGAGGAAATTTGCCATAATCGCCACGCTTGGCAGGCGGGTTGGCGATCGCAGTAAGTTGGTCTTGTCTATTAGCGTTTATTAGACATACCTAATTGCCTTATTAAAGCTGACGTTTCAAACCGTAACCGCATTTTGTGGTCACGTATGTTCTCATCTTAGAGCATTATCATCTCAGGACAATAAAATGAATGCTGGAGAAAAATGAGAACTTAAATCTCATAGACAAGAATTTTATTTTAACCCAACAGCATAAATGCTTAGAGCATTTAAAGTATTTTGTATGTGTTTTTGTAAACTATAGGTATTGTCGATCATTGCCGACTGTGGCGGTCAAAAGGTGTAACATTACCGACTTTACCATATTATGCAGATTTGTCGTTATTAGGAGGATTCCCAGCATAGTTGCCAGTATAGATTGTTGCCAGGTTCCTTTAAAAAAAACGCCATGTCTTGTCCATAGACGGCGTTGGCCGCCAATCAGGTGGCTTACCTATAGGTTTGCCGGTTTCTAAAGATATGTAAGAAAAATAGAAATACCTACTACTATTACTACCTACTATTATTTGAACCTGCACCCTTCTGATCCTGCTCGTGGAAATTTTTTCAACATTTGTGTTTTCGTAATTTGTTTGCAACAAAATTTGCGTTAAAAATTATTTGAACATTTATAAATAGCTTGCTTATTTCTTAACTGATCTTTAATATTTGTAAAAATATTATGATCCGATGTTAGTGACGGTAGTTGTTGACATTGAATGGGCGCCTTTGGCTTTCAAAGTAAAAAGTGTTAAATAATTTCGGCGGGCTGGTTAGAAACACGATAGTTCAATTGGAAGATCACCTGACCCGGAATGTCAGAAGGGTGCAGTTTCAAATGCTACTCGTGGAAATTTTTTCAACATTTGTTTTTTTTTTTACCTACTACTTTTTATAGAAAATACCGATTCTTATATTTGTATACGGATTTTGATGCAAATACGTCTAAGAACAGGTTGAATTTGAAAATAAGGGCATTTCCTCCTGCGCGCATCAAGTGACAGCAAAAAGTGAACATCAAGAGTGTTCGCAACGCGCCGGCGCCAAATCGATGCAATATTTTTAGTGTAGGTAAGTTTGTTGACCATTGTGTATTGTATAACTTTGATCGGTCATCTCCTTTCACTTTTGCCGGTCGTCAGCCTCCGACTAGCCCGCACTAGTTATGGCCGCAGGATGTAAATAATAACATACAAGTCATTTGTGGAACTAAAGCAGACAGCCATAAGGCACAAATTTGTATGTTCGCATTCAAGATTGCGGAACTTCGTTGTTGACACAACGTTCTACACAAAGATGTTGCTGTTGTTTTTTTCGGTGATAGATATAGTAAGTAGTTTAAAAGTATAAAATATTTGAAAAAAGACAAAGTGTTGAAAAATTTCCACGAGCGGGTTCGAACCCGCAACCCATAACATGCCGGGTCAGGTGCACTACCAACTATGCTATCGTGGCTCAATCCAACTCGCCAAAATTAATCATCATCATCATCATCATCATCAGCTCATTTTTTTTTTTTTTTTATGTCCCCACTGCTGGGGCGCGAGCCTTCCCTATGGATGGATAGGGAGAACGGGCCATAAACCACCACGCGGGCCCAGTGCGGATCGGTGGTTGTTAACGACTGCTAATGCAGCCGGGACCAACGGCTTTACGTGCCTTCCGAAGCACGGAGGAGCTCGAGATGATAAATTTTTGGTCACCCATCCGATGACCGGCCTTTGCGAAAGTTGCTTAACCTCAGCACTCGCAGACCGGGCGCGTTAACCACTGCGCCATCGAGCTCCTCAATCTAATCAATCTAATAAGCTAATCAACACTATCTATTTTTACTTTATAAGCCAAAGGAGCCCTATTCAATGTCGACAACTACCTACGTCATCAACATCCAATCTTAATATTTTTACAAATATTGAAAGAACAGTTAAGAATTATTATTAGGCAAGCTATATTTATGATTATTTACATATAATTTTACGCAAATATGGTGGGGTGCGGGTTCGAATCCCGCTCTTGGAATTTTTTCAACACTGTCTTTTTTCAAATTGTAATTTTATCGCAATAATACTTGCGTAAGAATATATGTAAATAATCATAAGTATGAAATATATTCGTGATTTTAAAAACAATTCGGCTCAGAACTTTACTAAATCATTTTTCGTTTGTATTTAGATTATCTTAAATAATAATATTTGATATATAATAACATATTATTGTACGGTCTTATAGATAGGCGTAAGGAACAAGTAAAGATATTCAGGCGAAGTAAAAATTAAGATATCTATACCAAAAATATATCATATTTATTTATTTATTTTAATTTATTAACTCCCCCTTTGGTAAATTTAATTTATGACCGTCGATTTATTAATAACTGAATTGACTATTGTCAAAAAATCCTTAATGTAATGAACACAGCTTTTTATGACAGGGAATTCTTAACATGCATAAAGCATGAATTAAAATAAAACAATGTTTTTTTGTAGAAAAACTTTTTATTACGCACTTAATTGTAAAAGTTAAAATTAGGATACAAAAAAATATAGCCATAGCCATAACCATTTATTGCTAGACCGCGTAACTGAGTCCTCGCCTGCGGTAGGTACGCGGGGCGGGGGGCGGTAAGGTGGTACACACGTGATAATTTTAACAAGATTCATCTGAAGATATGCAATTATAAATATAGGTGCTAATATTTAAGAGTATTATTACATGATCTGGGTTTTAAATTTAAGAAATGCGGATCTAAAAGGAAACTCCTTATCGAACAGCCAAATATAACATCGTGGAGGTGGAAATACCTAAATACTATTAAAACATATCGTAGAGAAGGACGACATATTTTATGTCTTGACGAAACTTATGTTTATGCGTCTCATAACGTTTCAAAATGTTGGCAATCCTCCTATCTTCTATAATAAATAACGGCTGTGAAGAAAAACAAAGTTTTTTTTTTACTTTTCTCAAAACAATTGACTTGAATGGTAGGCAGGCACCTTTAATTATAATTGCTTATCTTCAGATGAATCTTGTTAAAATTATCACGTTTGTACCACCTTACCGCTCGACCACGACTACTGACGTCTTGCGACGCGGCAAACTGATTTCTAGTTCATTGCGTTTTTTCTACCACTGCTGACTGTGACTGCCGTAGTATAACGCGCAATGAACTAGATATCCGTTCGCCGCGTCGCAAAACGCTCGTACTCGTGGCGTACCTCCCGCCCCGCGTACCTACCGCAGGCGAGGACTGAGTTAAGCGGTCTAGCTATACATAACAATAGTATGTTAACTCGCCTAATTTTAAAATGTGACATTTAGACAATATCAAGTAAAACCTGATCTCAAAATGTTAATCTCGTACCACTAACGAGAATATCAACTTTTCCTTTCATACAGTTAAGTATTTAATTTGCATTGACATTTACAAAGTATTGTTTACTAGCAATCATTCGTTAAGTTTTATCAGACACGTTATTTGTTGAATCGAAACGTAGCCTTCCGTATATCAAGTCAGGAAAAATCAGTCATTATGCGAAATTTCTGCAATATATGACCGTCTTGCTTAAAAGCACAGAATGTTATTTCTAAATGATATTTCTACTTTAAACTAGAAAACTCTGTAATAAATGAGGAATGGATTTAAGACAACGAAAGAGGTTTTACATCTTTATAGTAAAACTATTTATAAAATATATGGCGGAGGGCCTGTCTACAGACGCCTGCTTACTTATCCCAGTGTCAAATTTCTTTAATAAATGTTCAACCATTATGCCATATACGTAGAGTTCAAAGTGTTATGTGGAAATTTGACAGGTTGTGGTAATCTGGGTGCCAAGTGCGAGTTTCATTCGGCATTCGATCACGTTAACGAAAACGAGACTTTGTATGGCAAAATTTTAACTCTTCTCGTATGCCGCCAGGTGGCGCTTCTTCAACGCCATACTAATTTTCGTTTTCGTAAACATAATCGAATGAATACGGATAGTAAACAAAACTCACACTAGGCACTCTGATGTGTAGGCTTGTGTACCTACATTTTAAGTTTATATTCTAAACATATATTATATCTTGTCCTAAGATATAATATATGTAAGAGTTAATGCGGGGTGAATATAAAAGATTAATTTTGTTTTTAAAGTCAAATTGCTTATAATATAGCTAAATGTGCTATTATTTTTGTGGGGTCTAAGCTGAAGTGTGTTATTGGTTGAAAATGATATCATACATGAGCTTCGGGCATTCCTATACACTTCTGCCAGTAACGGTTCATCGCGTTGTACCGATGCATACCGACACCTGCCAAGCTGTGCGCCTCATCTGGGTACGACTGTGAAGCAAACAACAGAGTTATTGTCGAAGAAAAGTTTGAAGACGGTTGCAGAAATCTTTTTTTATATATGTTGCTTTATGGTAGGCTTTTTCCCAGAATCTATATATCTATTATACAACGTGATCTTACGACGACAAATATGGGAAACCCGTGTAACTCTATTTCTAAGAAATGATGTCAAGTATTTTTTTAATAAGCCGCGTAAAAAAATTTAAACGTTACTAAACAACAAAAATAATAACATACTGTATAAATAATTGATAATAATGAGTGACACATTAAATTACATGACACACGCATGTCAATGCCAAACAAGGTGTTTGCGTGTGTGAAATATCAAAATTTCAGCTTCAGGAGTAGAATCGACCGTGAAACAAAATGCTATGTAGGTACATGTTACATAAGGGTGCGCCGTCCGTAAAATGTCGCGCGTCGTCGCGCGTAAAACGAACGATCATTTCTGTGATTTTTGTGCACTGACCAATGACTACTAAACGATCTTATAATCCGTGTAAAAGGTACTGTTGTGTTAACGGGTGTCTAAATAAAATAAAGAACAATGAATCGAAATTAACATTTTTTTTTAATTCCGGAAGATATTGAAAGGTAAGCTATTTAGTTGTATTTAAATCATCACATATATATCTAATTGTTTTGTATTATTGTATGGTTAGTCAAGATTATTATACTACATAGGTAAGCAGTTTAGGGCGTCTGAAGCGAAATAAGTAGATATTAACTGTTCAAATAGTTTTTAACGCAAATTTTGTTGCAAACAAATTACAAAAACACAAATGTTGAAAAAATTTCCATGAGCAAGATTTGAACCTGCACCCTTCTGACATTCCGGGTCAGGTGTTCTTCCAATTGAGCTATCGTGGTTCTAACTAGCCCGCCGAAATTATTTTAATTATTAATTTATAGATATTAACTATTAATTAGCAGCCTAGGTATTTAGTAGGTTGGTAGGTATAGCTCGCGCCAAACTTCTAGTCCCCTCTGAAGTTGCTTCGTTGCGCAGCTGTAGTCAGGCCCTACCGCTCGTCCCCGCCTTCGCTCTACTGACGCCTATTTTTTACAACTGGGACGCGTATCGCGCCAACTTCAGAGGGGACTAGGAGTTTGGCGCGACCTATACCTACTTAGACTTTCGTATTGATCACAAATATTTAATTCCCGTTTTGATTAAATAAAGTTTTATGTGGGTACCTAATATTAAACGCTTTAGACTCTGTTTAAAACAAATTACCATTACCTAACAAATAAACGAAATATATACTTAAATATATCCATGAGTGGGAACCCTGCGCTCCTGACGTCAAATCGATATCGAGTCAGCGTTGCCTAATGGAATATGAAGGCTCGAGTCACACGATAAGTTTCAATTTCGCTTGAAAGTCGTAAGAGTAGGCAATTTTTTATACCTAAACTTTACTTTTGTTAGAGAGTGAGTCTTCTATACGGTAGTATTATTAGTTATTCTGTGGTGACGGTACCACCAGTACCATCAGTACCACCAGTCACTCAGTCAACAGTGTTAAAAAAAAATACTCACCATCTGCTCGAAGGGAATGTCCAAGTCCGCGAGCGCCTTATACAGCTTGGCGGCGTTCTGGAAGTGCACGTTGTCGTCGGCGTTCCCGTGCATGACGAAGAAGTCATGCCCGCGCAGCTTCTCGGCGAGCAGCGTGACGTCACCATCCTGGTAGCCGGAGAGGTTGTCTTCCTCGGTCGGCAGGCCCATGTAGCGTTCAGTGTACATGGTGTCTAATAAGAGATAGTTACACCAGCTTATAAAAGGTAAAACAAATGTTTGTAATAGTTTTGTCTTTTTTATCTTTTGTACTTGATGAGAAATAAATTAAATTAATTAACAAATCTAAACCTATCGAATAAAGCTATTAACATAACTTATTAATGTTTTTGATGCTCCATTGATATTTGATTTATCTATTATTATGTTTTGTATGAGTTTTCTGTTTGCGGCCTTTAGTCTCTTTACAGGCTTTAAAGGCGGCCTTTACAGCGTCACGGAACTTTTTAAGAGGCGGTGAGAAATATAAGAACTGTAACCATAATAGTTCCTCAAGCCGTGTGATCGAAATACCGTCAAAGGGCTGCTAAAGGGAATGGCATCTCCCAAGCGCGTCCTCTTTCCTGACTAGATTTTTGGGATTCGAACAGCCCAAGGGCGCTTCTTAAGGCTCGGCCTTCTGTAACGATTCAACATTATATCTAAATCGGTTCAGGTGTTTAGAAGTTATGGTGGAATAAAGAAACATCACACACATACAAGACTTTGTCTTTTAACTTTGTCATGCATGTATATATTTCAAATTCTGTATATTTGTTAGGCAACATAGCAAGCTGTTTAAAAGAGCATGTGAGATTTATCATAGAAATAGACGAAATCCTAATAGACTGGTATTAAATGAAATCCCTAAGACTATGCAATATAAGAAAAGTTGCTTGGCTATGTGTGTTAAAATTAACAACAAGATACCCAGCTATATAAAAGAACTGAATATTATTAAATTTAGAAAGGTATTGTTTAAACGGCTTAACCATCACACATTCTACAATGTGCAGGAGTTTTTCGATTTAAAGAATGATTTGTGAAAGATGTTAACCCGCACGGCCTGTACCTAGTAATTTTCTGCAATATTTTCAAATTATATTTATTTATTTATTTGGCTAAACATGTTTGTACCACACTACTTATTTTGTACTAACTTTTTATACCGTGTTTAAGTGCAAATAAATGAATTATGAATTACATACATGAACCCTGAAAACATAACACTCCCTTTTTTGGCATTCGTGTAAAAATGTATTGAAGAAATTTTATAATTTTGGATAGGTTTATGTCCATGTAAACGAGTAGTGGCATTTAGAGGATCGGGCGGGTAAAGTCTTGACTAAGATGGAACAAAGATGTGCGCTTATTGACATGTTGTAGAATAACAATGAAGTCCTCACTGTAGTAGATCCAGGAGGTGACGGGCGCCCCCGACACCCCGCACTGGAACAGATGCTGGTCGTCGTGCAGCAGCGTGAGCAGCGTGGCGTACCCGCCGTAGCTGTGGCCCCAGATGGACACGCGCGACCGGTCGATGAACGGGTACCGGTCTAGCACTTGCCTGGGCAACGGGATAATATAAACGACCTTTATCTACACTAATGTTGTAACATTCTACTTATGTTTCCAATACTTGACTTATAATTACTACTATTATAGCGCAGACAACAAAACACTCAATTTAAGCAATTTCACATGATGGTATAATATCCACATCGATATCGTAAAATCTCATTATAACATCAATAAAACGCGACCAATTAACCTGGCGAGCCTTATGTCAAAATCCTCATACAAGTTGTATAAAATTTTGATATTAGGCTGGCTTTTGAAAACAGTTGGGTTATACGTGAAAACTTCGTCGAAACTACTAAACTTACATACACAAAACTCTTTGGTAAGATCTTGTGCCAATTGAATAAAAAAAGAACAGCGCGCGCTCGCTCCTGATTGGCCCTGCGCGCGCAGCTGCGCTCTCATTGGTTATTGGATGGTGGATGGATTGGTTTGGTTGGTAATTAACATTAACTTTCAAAATTGTACCATCCAAAATTTGAACAATTATTATAAATAAACTATTGTCAGCTTTTACTCTTGTTGTTTGACTAATTGCATTAGTGAAGATAAAGTAGTGTATGCAACTACATATAACACGGGTATTAAAACACTCGTTACTATTATGAAACTCGCTGCGCTCGTTTCATAAACTCACACTCGTGTTTTAATACCCTTCATTATATGACAGTTGCATAAACTACTATTACACTACATACATACACACTCATTTCTTTGTCGCACCTCCAAAAGATGGAATAGTCTACCAGCACACGTTTTCCCTCCTTCCTATGATATGGGGTCCATCAAAAGAGGCGTGAAGAAGCACCTTGTGGGCCGGCAGAGTGAGGTTAACTGACACTAGGTTTGTATTCACGCTGCACCAGTTATCTTCGCGTCTGGACTTCATTTCCACTTAACATCAGGTGGGATGGAGTCATTTGCCGAGCTATCTATTTTTTTTTAAATACAGTCATAACGGTGCAGAGCGTGAGTTTTAATCACCAATCGAGTTAGAAGGGCAGGCAGTCGTTAAATACCCATCACCAGCTAATTTTATTATATATCCCACTGCTGACACACCAACCTTTCCTATTTTTGGAATCGGAATCACCACGAAAAACGGGTCATAAACCACAACGGGGGTCTA
This sequence comes from Eudonia mercurella, assembly GCA_963082485.1. Taxonomy (NCBI): domain Eukaryota; kingdom Metazoa; phylum Arthropoda; class Insecta; order Lepidoptera; family Crambidae; genus Eudonia; species Eudonia mercurella. Next base: position 7,738,442 of record OY720024.1, on the reverse strand, counting down.
TTCGGATTGGTGGTTGTTAACGAATGCTAATGCAGTCAGAACCGACGGTTTTACATGTCTTTCGAAGCACGGAGAAGCTCGAGATCATACATTGTTGGTCATATATCCGATGACAAGCCTTTGCCATAATTGATTAACTTCAGCAGCTTAGAGCGCGTTTACGATTGAGCCATCGAGCTCTTAAGAGTGAAGTAACATAGTTTATACTACACCTGCTTGGAAAGTACCTTGATACTTTATCAAATTTACGGTAGAAAGTACGTCATTGCATATCGAACAAATATGCGGGGAGAAAACGCAAAAACCACGTAAGAAATGGATTTTCATACACTTTTCTCTCCCGCTCAGATGCGTTTTCTCCCCGCATATTTGTTCGATATGCAATGACGTACTTTCTACCGTAAATTTGATAAAGTATCAGGTGTAGTATAAAGCACTATGTATCACTCGAGAGAAACTGCGATTCCCGATCTCGGGTGTTTTAAAGCCCTCGCCTACGGCTCGGGCTTCAAACGACACCCTCGTCGGTAATCGGTCACTTTCTCCTCTCGGTGAACAATGTACTATTATACTACACCTGCTTGGAAAGTACCTTGATACTTTATCAAATTTACGGTAGAAAGTACGTCATTGCATATCGAACAAATATGCGGGGAGAAAACGCAAAAACCACGTAAGAAATGGATTTTCATACACTTTTCTCTCCCGCTCAGATGCGTTTTCTCCCCGCATATTTGTTCGATATACAATAGACGTACTTTCTACCGTAAATTTGATAAAGTATCAGGTGTAGTATAAAGCACTATGTATCACTCGAGAGAAACTGCGATTCCCGATCTCGGGTGTTTCGGGTGTCTCGGGTGTTGAAACGACACCCTCGACGGTAATCGGTCACTTTCTCCTCTCGGTGAACAATGTACTATTTTACCTTCTTCTCCCCGAGCGTCCGGAGCGGAAGGTGACCATATTTCAGTAATTCAACCGCACTTTGGATGCGTTCACGTCGAATTTGACTCATACGAACACGTACGTATACGCACGGTACAACTCCACCTCCAACTTCTATGGTAAGGCGCACACTGGGTGCGAGCTAGTCGCGCGTGTACCAAAATGCGTGCATGTCAATTTCATACGCATGCGCATGCGACTAGCCTTAATAAAAAAATTAATTGTCACCTGAGGATGACGAAGTGGTCCTCAATCTCGACGGTGCCAAGCTTATTGTTGAGTGCATACAAGTTGGCCTGGCCGTTGAGCCCGGCGCCACGCCCGTCCGCCAACAGGTAGATCGTGTCGTGGTTGGTAGCTAGCACCGTGTGGTACCCTACCGATGAAATAATTATGTAGTACGTAGTCTAAGTAACATCTGCAAATATACAGGAAAATTTTTTGACCAGCGCGCAAATTTTCTGGAGCGACTCAGAATCGGTGAGTAAACAACTTTCTCATAGCAACATGGGTTGAAATATGTCAAAAATTTTTGGACATCCCATACTTTAGCGAACACCTGATTTGTATGAAAAGTCTCAAAATGTTTGACATAATTCAACCCATGTTACTATGAGAAAGTTGTTTACTTACCGATTCTAAGCCCCTCCAGAAAATTTGCGCACTGGTAAAAAAAATTATGCTGTATGAGCTCGAGTGCGCGAACACAATAGAATTTTAATTGTTATCGGCCACCTGGTGGTCGCTCGACACTCAAGGGGTTAAAAATTATCGTCATCAGCCTATATTAGTTCACTGATAGATATATGCCTTTGCAAATGTAGGAGCCCTCAGACTAGGCGGAGCGACGATCTTTGGAGGGTGGCTGGCAAGAACTTAAAGAGAGTAGCCGCGGATCTTGCTCAGTAGCGTGCACTTGGAGAAGCCTATTTACTCTATGGTGACTAATGAATGTGGATGAAGCGAAAGAAGTCTGTAAGGATCGCAGCAAGTGGAAAGAGGTGGTCTCTGCCTACCCCTCCGGGAAAAAGGCGTGATGTATGTATGTATGTATGTATGTAACCATTAATACAATAGAGACATTTTGCCTGTGAAATTATTGGATATTATAGTTTTTAACCCTATTTTTGGCATAGTGGATTATTTGTACGCTTAACTTTTAATTCGAGTAGTGAAAAATTAACACATTTTATACAAAAAATAGATATTATAATTCCACAAAAACAACTCTGCCAAGTAATGTTTTTTTTTTGGAGAGAGATTGCTGATTGCCTCAGACGGCCTTTTCAGCTTTACCGGGCTTTTTTGGGGGCGGCGAGGAACGTAAAGGGTCCCTAAAGCCGTGTGAAACGAATCACCTTCGGAGGTTTTCTAGAGGGAACGGCATCGCGCACTAGTGCGCGTCCCCGTGCCCTACTAGATTCTCCGAAGAGTTCGGATCGGATCGGGGCGCGGAACCACCCGAGGGCGCCTCTAAAGACTCGGACCTCGGCTCGGGTAGACCGGGCTGTGGAGGAGAGAAGCGCCCAGGTACATGTCTGTACCTGGTAAAGAGCGCGTGTGAACCGGTTTTTCGTACCCTTGTTCTACGAGTACGGTTCCTTGGACCTAAGCTAGTGTGCATGTTTAGTGTATTCTGTAAATGTGTAGTGACAATTAGAGAATCGGGCGGGGAAAAGTAATAAGGTACTTCTCCACGCGAAACGGAGTGGCCGGAGCAAAACGTTGCAAATTGCAACTATCCTACAGAGTCTGTAAAAAAATAGACATAGACAGCTTCCCGGCTGCTGCAGATGTTCATAGACGGCGATGACCATTACCCATCCAAGTGTCACACCTGCTTGTTTACCTTCATTTAAGATTAAACAAAAGAATTAGAATAATCATCTATGTGTTAAATACTAAACGCACTTACCGACAGTGAAAGTGTCGAACACAGTATTCGTATTAGGTCCAGAATACACGTAGAACACCATGGGGTACTTGGTGGTGGTATCGTTGACGTTCAAGCCGGGAGGGAGGTGCAGCCGCACGGAGGCTGGGTGACCGCTCTCAAGCGGAACTGTGGTGATGATGCTATTGGGCCTGGTTTTGTTCACGAGCCGTTGGCGGACTACTGAGTTGTCCTCCCAGAGGTAGAGTTGTGTTGCGTTCTGCGATGGCACAAAGTAAACGAAATAAACACAGAACTTGAACAGAACACAGAACTTAATTTGATACAAACAGATGCAGGCATAGATTGCAGCTGTTATAGGCGGCGCGCGACTGTGCACATATTAGGTACTTAACTTCGTGATATATCACTGAGAACTCACCCGGGAGTTCATGACTTATTTATTTAATCGAATGGCATTATAACAATCGTTCCGCAGTTTCAACTTACAAACACATATACAATAAAGAATAAGAATAAAGAATAAAAGACATTTATTGGAGTCACATAACAAAACACACAATTAAACATACAACATGTAACAAAAATAATAAAAAATAGTAACAATTTACATTGTACCCTGTTATGTGATGTCAACACTGTGCACAGCTCAGTATACGCAGCAAGCGGGGCCTGCTGCACTGGTATTCTGCTGTACACAGTAGCGACATCATGGCACGAAACAATCTCTTTATCCATTGGACAGCGTCATTTTCCAGGGTAAACAAATCTGCCACTTCCCTTCGTATTTGGCTAGCAGGCAAACACTGATATGTTCAACGCTGTTCATGACGAAGGTGGAAAACAGCTCGTCAGCTGAGAAGCAGGAGATGCTCATATAAAAGGGTATTTGACAGGTTTTAGAAAAATATGTCTAATGGTTCATTATAGCATAATATATTTGCAATTTGATTAATTCGTTGTGATTTTTTTTTTTATGAAAATCGCCATTAACCTGTCATCTGCCGCGAGCACTGATCAGTGCCATAAACAATTAAAATTCTATTGTGTCTGTATTCACGGTAGGTGACAGGTTAAAATTCAAATGAATAAAATAGCCGCCAAAACGATGCATGCCGGTCACGTGATGTCGTGACGTCAGTTGCATGTAAACAAACTGGTAGCTGTCAAATCACACCGTAGGTACAAAACTTCGAGTGACATCTTTGATTTGCTTGCAAATGACGTCACGACATCACGTGACCAATCCCGTGCGTTTTCGATCACGTGGTCAATCATAAAAAATTTACTATTTTATAAATGATTTTTTATAAAAATTATACTTATTTTAAAATTATGTGCTGGATAAATTGGTAAAAAAAAATGTTTACTGTTAAGTTAACAACAGTTTGATCTCACAGTCAAATACACTATTGTCTGCCCAGCTAGAAGTGGCGATTGTTTAGATGCAGATAGTGCGCCGCCTGTAACGCTGTTTGACTATGCACACATATTAGGTAACTAATAAAAATAGAAATAGAAATAGAAATAATCTTTATTAACATTGAAACTTACATACTTTTGACAAGTAAGTAACATAGATAACGGGTTTACAAGAAAAGAAGAATACATGCCAAAAGAATAAAGTTGCCAGCGGTTTCCACACTAGGACGAGCCTGACTTGTGGCAAACCTAACGTGAACATGATGCGAAAAATGAGACTAAACTAAATATTGAAATTAAAAATAAAGGAAGTTAAAAGAATAATAATAATAATGAGAATAAAATGCTCGTGGTAACTCATGGATTGTGTGAGTGTGTGAGTGTGTGTGTGTGTGTGTGTGTGTGTGTGTGTGTGTGTTTGTGTGTGTGCGTGCGTGTATGTGTGTGTGTGTGTGTGTGTGTGTGTGACAACTACGTGACAACTCACCCGTGGATTCACAATGAAGGTGGCAGACGGCTCTTCAGAAGAACTGCAGGTGATGGTCATATATCTGCCCGCTTGGCTCGAGGTGGCGGTGGCCCAGGTGCAGAGTCCCCCCTGCGGCAGGCGCAGGCCGCAGCTGAGGCAGAGGGCGGCGGCGCCCGCGCGGTGCACCTGCGACTGCCACGGGCTGCCGGCCACTGTGCGGGTGAAGTAGCTGGGGGAGACGCAGCGTATTCCTTCAAGTGAATTCTTTTTTTTTTCCTTTAGTTGATGGCTTCGTGCGATTAGCATATTTAGCCAGTGTCAAAGTAATTTTTCTTATAAGTAATACTTAAAAAAACAATATTTCCTTCCTGTCTGATGATGATGAATGATAATAGAAATGAGAAGTGAAAAATGATATACCCTCCAACCCCTCAAGTATCTCAGTAAAGATGTGGGGCTTTACTAAGTCTTCGCGCGGTCTTCTCGAGAGAATTTGAAAAGTGACGTTGCGCTGTTTTGTTTCATTTGCCAACACTCATGCACACTCACGAACACTTAACGGTTAATAATCCACCATTATTTCACATTAATATTCGACATAACACAAATTTTAGAAAATAAAACAAAACCGCAGACATGACTCTTTACTTTCCCGCCAAGAAGTCCAAGTGAATTCTTTATGAGTGATATGTGAGTGTTTTTTTATTTAAAAAAATTATTCACATAAGCACATTCACGCATACGTATAAGCTTACACATACATATAACATACACATACATATAAGCATACGCAAACATACACAGACATACACATTGTATATTTAAATTGTATTTAAGTTGAGTTATTCGTATAGACGTCAACATCTTAACAATGACTCAAAAATATTGGGGACTACCACAGTCTCTTCACTAAAAATATTTAAATATTTATATATTTATATTTAAATATTTAATTATACAACGTGTATGTCTGTGTGTGTTTGCGTATGCATGTGCGTGTGCGTATGTGTATACTTATACGTATGCGTGTGTGTGTTAATAATTTTAACCCGGCCTGACTCTTGAACACGAGTTTAGGCAATAAATGAATGAAGCAACGGCACGTAACTGGTGAATTGATAATGCTCAAAGTAACTTAAAAATTGCACAATAGCCAAGTCAAAGGCTCAAAAGTACTTTTAAAGATACTCACAAAGACAAGTTATCCTCGTCCATGCCGACATAACTGTTGACGGTGAACGCGCCAGGCGTCACAGAGCTAGGGTAGAAGCTCCCAGCGACCCTCACGATCTGGTACAGATGCTGCCAGCTGTAGCCGTCGGCCTGGGGTAAAGACCACCGCAGCTGCATGTAGAACGACCCGTCCCGGCTGAAGCGGGGCATCGCGATCGGCACCCAGCCGTCGGACTGCGAACGGTATTCCTCCTACGAGTAGGGAACAATAGAGTTCAAATTCGATAAATCTGTTTTGTAAGCGTACGCTATACACTGAAACACGAACAACCTAATATCCAATGTCGGTTTTTTAACCAACAAGTCAGTCGGAGCTTGCGTCGCGTCGCGCTCACACCTCTACACATTTTACAGCACAAGCTAAGCACCAAGAAAGCAACAAATATGAAAAAAACTATTCTAAAATTAATTATAACAAATATACATTTTAAGAGTATTTGTTGACTTAATAACTGAATAAATTGTAACATAAAGAAATCACTCACCTCACAGTTTCCACTGATGATATTACAGATCCTCAATACAGTGTAGTTCTGTCTTCTATTCAACCAATGAGCGGCGATCTCGTTTTCAGTAGGCCATATGACCCCTCCCAGAATGTGGTCGTCGGTGACTTCGTCGATAGGCGCTTCCAGTGGTATGTACTCGATGGGACTGATGGCGTTCAATGTTCTAAGGTCGACTACGCGGAGCTGAACGGTGGGGTTGATATGGCCGGTCTGTTTAAAACGACATTATGTATATATCTGATACTGGGTATATGAGTGTGTACAATCCAGTATACTCTGAATATAAGGGGGGCGATTGAACAGAGTATCAATCAATTACGACTGCTCCTTCTTTTATTCAAGGTCACTGGTAACTTATTTTTGTCACTGATTTATTTTAATAATCAAATTGTAAAGAATGCACAAAATATTATATTTCTTACGTTGAGATTCCAAATTCAAAAGTCGTTAAGGGGGTGCAGCGCGGACGCAAAACTGCGAGTTTCAAGTTTCTTTATGATAGTGAGCGAGCGGCGCGTGGCAGTGGTGTGACAACGGCGCGCGACTACGAATACGCACGCACACTAATATCTGTACAGAGTAGGCTGGTGATTTAATTAGAGCAATGTTTACTTTCGTAAAATCAAAGGCGTTTGGGTAAAAAATAAGTATAATATCAATACAAACATTTTGATGTCGGATCATTGTTTCATTTGGGCTATATTTACAAAGTTTCTGAAGAAATAAGTTTTTAGATATCATTATTTTACGTAATGTTTATGCAGTTTCTGGGTATTTGTTTCAAATTCCAAGACAACCATGACCTTGTGAAAGGATCAAGCTAGCCTACACTAGTCCTTTTAATGTAGAAGACCTATTCAGCGCCTAGCACTAGTGACTTAAAAACACGTAAATTTTCAAATTCCGCGCTGCACCCCCTTAAATAAAGTTAAAAATAAATACATATTTCAGCATCAACATTATTGAAACCACATCTTAATTAATTTATGATTGAACTTGATTTGATTTGAAAACAATCATATAAGTATGTATACAAACCATATTCCCAATTTCCTATGATATCGGAGTATGGTTTTGAAAATCACTGTAAAACTTTTGATTTAAGCAAAATAGACACAACATGTTTTCCTTTTTTAATTATGCTTAAGTATTTTTAAATTAAATAATCACTTTAAATTATCACAACGGAGCTCGATGGCGCAGTGGTTCAAGCGCCCGGTCTGCGAGTGCTGAGGTTAAGCAACTTTCGCAAAGGCCGGTCATCGGATGGGTGACCATAATTTTTCATCTCGAGCTCCTCCGTGCTTCGGAAGGCACGTTAAGCCATTGGTCTCGGCTGCATTAGCAGTCGTTAACAACCACCAATCCGCACTGGGCCCGCGTGGTGGTTTATGGCCCGTTCTCCCTATCCATCCATAGGGAAGGCTCGTGCCCCAGCAGTGGGGTCATAAATTGGCTGATGATGATGATGATGATGATGATCACAACATCTTTCCTTATCTTTAGGCTTTTTTTCCGTTGAGGGAACAAAGAAAACTTAATAATGGCACCCACAAACCTAACGGTTATACCTAGATTTTGAGTTCGTAATTTTTTGTCTACCTTTGGATATTTCAGGTCCACGAGTTCCGGATAAAGGTCTTCAGGGTCCGACTTATCCTCAAAATAGTAGTAAGAGTAGCTGTCCACCAGAGTGTCGTTGAAGCTCGCAAAAGCTAGATAATTTCCATCCGGGGAGAACCATGTCGCCTGACCGGTATACATGACGTCCTCTGTAAAGAGTAACGCATTACTGTTGGCGCCCAACTGTTACTATACAGTGTTTTTTTTTTACTGGGACAGTATGGAGAAGTTCGAAACCATAAGAGATGCAGGGTGCCTAGTATGAGTTTTGTTTACTTTCCGTATTCATTCGATTACGTTGACGAAAATGAAAATTAGTATGGCATTGAAACAGCGCTTCCTGGCGACATACGAGAAGAGTTAACATTTTGTTTTTCACAACAACACAAATTTTCTTTTTCGTTAACGTTAACGATTGGCGAATGAAAAACGAACTTGGCACCCAGATAAACTGTCTTAAGGAGAGACTGGTAAGAGCCTGGCAAAGATCGAGACAAAGTTTGTTTTGGAAAAAAGATTGCTGTTGGCCGTGAATAGCTTTCACAGCGTAACCGAACGTTTAAGGCGCCAAGAAACTAAAGATTCCTCAATCCCTAGAGGGTTTCTAGAGGGGTGACATCACGCAAGCGTCTCCACGTCCCCCTACTAGGGGGATAGTTGTTTAAAAAAAATGTTTAGAAAAGATATGATAATTGTTTAAAAAAAGACATGATAGTTCTTAAATTATCATGTCTTTTTTTAAACAATTTTGACATGTTTTGGTCAACTTTGAGTTGTACATAAAAAATTAGTCAAATCGATAAAAATAAATTTAATACAGATCGACTCTGTTTTATGATAAGATCATTAATTCATTGTACTGCAAGAAAAAAATCGGAGCAGCAGAAGTTAGTAAAATTTAATGAAATGTTTTCTCATACAATTTGTACGTCATCTGTACTTATACGTTACTAAAACTAACGCAATGGATGTTCAGAATGGCTTTAATCTTGCTGTATCAACTCGATCCCATGGTCCTATTAAATGGCTACAATGTACTGTCACGAGCATTAGCATGTACACAATCTAACTCTTAATACAATTGAATAAGAGTCATTACTAGTCAAAAGTCTGTACGTTTTGAAAAAAGAGACAAAGTGTTGAAAAAATTCCACGAGCGGGATTTGAATCCGCACCCCATGACATGCCGGGTCAGGTGCACTGCCAACTATGCTATCGTGGCAGCTATGCTATATATATATAGCTATGATAAATTTGCGTAAAATTATAATTTAAATAGTCATAAGTGTATACATATCCTTGGTATGCCATGGTAGCCATGTATACATGTTAATTCTCGTGAATGTACCTACAATGAGGCCGATAGGTTTTAAGTTAAAACAAGACAGACCTTCATATACCCAATCCGTATGCCCATTGTATACGACGCCTTCAATGCCGTCTGAGGTGATAGGCATTGCCTCGGAGCTGTTCTCCGGTAAGTAGTAAACATTGTTGTCCAACACATAGGCTAAGGAATGGCCGCCCCCGAAGATACACAGCTGAAGCCGCGCGTAATTCGCTACGTAAGTCGATTCCCTGAAATGAGGTATCCAACGATCATCATATAAGAAAGTGACACCAGAGTTCGACAGATACCAGTGTCAAAGACGAATATTATTTTATGATAGTTCTAATATATACAACGTTAGTAGGAACGGGGGTACTAAGCCGAAAGGTGGGTAAAATATACATGATAGTGACTAATTTTTTTAATTTTTGTAATTTTCTTTAGATTTTTTAAATATTTTTTTTCTACAAAAATCTAGTAGGCTACGGTTTTGACGTAGGTTCTCAGCAAATAGGTTTACCTCTAATGTCAATGTCAGGCATTGTAAAAGAGTCCGAGTTTTCTCTCCATAATTGGACTAATGTATCCAATATAACTTTTAATTTGTTTTTTTTTGTGACCGCCAGTGCTACTACAGCGTATTTTTTTTTGAAATCTTAAAAAAGCTGTTAATTTAAAACTATCCATTTTTAAGGAAAAGTTCTTAGACAAAAGTTATTCAGTATCATGTTTACTTTACCCTCCTTTCGGCTTATAATACCCCCGTTCCGACTAACGTTGTACTACTAAATGGCGCGGTTCGTATTCTGACTGAATCGCGCTAGTGTCTCAATAAGTGTCTCAATAAATAGCATATAGGCCATATACTTTGACAATAAAGTTGTTACCTATTTATAACAAAGAAGCTACTAATAGTATTTCTTTCCTTCAGTACAAAGGTATACCATTTTTCATTGGTCCTTCGAGCCGGATAAAAGGATCATTTTTCAATCAGTGTTCGTTTTCCCTTTAATTATCTTCGGTGGCCGAGTGGCAAAGCGTTCGGCCCGAAACCCGAAGGCCCTGGTTCATCCCCAGGTCGGGCAAAGTGTATTTCGGATTTTTCGATGCATAGCCCGGGTTTGTGATCACCAACCCGCATTTGGCAAGCGTGGTGATTAAGCCATTACCCTTCAATTGTAGCGATAACTTGATTTCATGGGTGGAGGCCTTTCCCCAGCATCAGCAGTGGGACAGCTATAGGCTGTTTACTTTACTTTTATTTGGTATTAAAAATAGAGATTAAGAACAAATTTTTAACTTCAGGTATTTTTACTTACCCTGTTAAGATTTCATACAAGATGTATCGAGCAGTTCTCGAATAACGGTAAACCTGGAAAACACATGGAAATTAATAAGTTTCTATATAATTTTATTCCAATTGTAACTAAATAGGAAAGCGCAGTGTTTAGCGCGTTTTGTGATGCGATCTTGCGAGTTAAGCGCCATTCTTAATGCCGGGCCACAGAAAGGGTGGCCAAATTAAAATATCTCGACACCTCCGTGCTTCAGAAAGCATTATAATCAAGTCGTTGTCGTAATAAAGCTGTCGTTTTTTTTTTTTTTTTTTTTAATAATGGCTTTGCACAAGCATTTAGCCAATGAAAAAGTCTTACAATACTTAAACAATAATAATTTCTTTCATGTATGATGATGATGATGAATGAATAGAAATGAGAAGTGAGAAATGATATACCCCCCAACCCCTCGAGTATCTCAGTAAAGATGTGGGGCTTTATTAAGTCCTCGGGTGGACTTCTTGAGAGAATTTGAAAAGTGACGTTGCACTGTTTTGTTTCATTTGCAACACTCATGCACACTCACGAACACTTAACGGTTAATAATCCACCACTATTTCACATTAATATTCGATATAACACAAATTTTAGAAAATAAAACAAAACCGCAGACATGACTCTTCACTTTCCCGCCAAGAAGTCCAAAGCATTATAATCAAGTCGTTGTCGTAATAAAGCTGTCGTTAGAACTCACCATGTGAGTACATTTGTCACAAAATAAGGAGACATACAGAAAATATACCGCGCTCGAGCAACGCACATATAAATCCGGGAAATTCTCGGTTCGGCATCTCCCACTTATTAAGAAAATTCAAAAAGTTGTCAACATTAACCTAGAATAAGTTTTCAATTTGTTATATTTTTTTATTCAAATTATATAATTAGTATTTAATTGGATATAGTTTTAGATTAGGTAAACTTTAACATAGATACATATGTGTACACATGTTTTAGATAGGAATTTAGCTCTTATACAATTTATAAAGCTTTTTTGTTATTTTTTTAATTTTTATGTTTTGTGTACCTAATAGATAAATAAATTAATCAATAAATATAGACCCTCTCACAGACGCTAATCTGGGAACCGTCAGAGCTCAGCTGTTTTATAGCTGCAGCTTACCTTCTATGGGTCTCCTTATTTTGTGATATTGTTGGGCGAAAATGGTAATGATGTCACTTACCTACCGCTCGGCCACCCACAAATCGGGGCCGGGCGGCGCGGGCGCGACTAGCGAATTCCTAATACATGGCGTGTGATACCAATTATGCGCAGTGCGGTGAGCATTTCGACTGCGCAATAAAGAGAGAATTAGCAAGTCGCGTCGCCCGATGGTTGGGAAAGTACCTACTCTACGTGTGCCTTACAAGAGTTTGTAGACAAACTAAGCAGCTAGGCAAATTTAACAATATACTATCTGGAATTATTATAATATGTTATCTGTAGATATATCTTTATCATCAAATTAAATTTTACAACAATGCGATATGTCTATAATATCTTAATACTATCAAAGTAATGACGAAAGAGCTCGATGGTGCATCGGTTAACGCGTCCGATTTGCGAGTGCTGAGGTTAAGTCACTTTCGCAAAGGCCGGTCATCGGATGGCTAACCAAAAATGTATCATCTCCAGCTTCTCCGTGCTTTGGAACGCACGTTAACCCGTTGGTCTTGGCTGCATTAGCTAGAGTAGCTTGGTTAACAACCACCAATCCGCACTGGGCCTGCTTGGTGGTTTATGGCCCGTTCTCCCTATCCATCCGTAGGGAAGTGCCCCAGCAGAGGTGGGAACATAAAAATGAGCTGTTGATGATGATAATGAATGACGAAAAGTGACGAGGTAAGTCTCGATGCGTATTTAAAACCGTTTAAATATATAGGGATTTTAACTAGGTATAATTTATGGTAGGATATCAAACAGAAAACTCTAGCCTTATAATTGTATGCACATGATGTCATCATGGAGAACGACGGAGCTGCGGGTATCGTGTCCGGGAAGTGATCTTACAAGTTAAGCAACCTTCGCAAAGCCGAATCACAGGATGGGTAGCCAAAGAAAAATATCTCGGTCTCCACCGTGCTTCGGAAGGCACGATATTGTCATAATATGGCAGTTGTAAAACTCACTACTCGACGTCATGCCAGCCAGTATGTGGAAGGCCGTGAAAGACTCTTCGAGTACCTACCTAGTACTCGGGTTCCTGCCAAGCGGTTGACGGGTGTCGACCAGTTTAGTGGGCCGGTTACATCCCATCCTGTGATCAACCCCACACACCTCCCGGGTTCTAGCAACAACCCGGTCGAAACATTAGTACCGATGCTAATTCTGCTCGTTAAAAAAAAGGCCAGCGTGGTGTTATGGGCCGTTCTCCCCATGTGTAAATTCATGAATTAAGCTTACAATGCCTTGGCAACAATTTACAATTTTTATGTACTTACTTGCTCTACGTCACTGGGAGCCAAAATATATCGTCTGTCGGCAGACAGAATTGGACTAGAGGTGTTGAGGAAATCCTGAAAAATTAAGTAACTATATTTCTCACTTGCATCATCTGTTACAATCTCCATATACTATTTGGATGCGATGCAAACTTCTTGGTGATGAAGTAATGCGCAAGTCCGATCGTATTATCCATTGCAAACTTCTTGATGGTCGTGAAGTTAGGCGCAAGTCCGATCGTTGTAACAAAATAAAGGTGTCAACCAATGCGCGAGGTGTACCTACCTACGCAATTCGCGCAAAATAATTGCACTTGCAGCTAACTTCACAGCCAAGAAGTTTGCACCTTCATATCTATGATCTCGCTGTCTTCAAATAAGATTGAAATTTAATTTTCAAAACATTTAAGAATCGAGAACAGCTAGTAAGTAGATGCGTTCTAAGATTACAGAAATTATTTTCAATTAGATTAAAGAGACATGATATTCTTGTATCGGGCCGGTGCTTTTGTCTATGCTTTTATAATAACTTCTCTTTTTTGAACAGCTGTCTTTGTGTTTTTATGGTAGCTCGCTAGCTGTCTTCTCTATCTATTTGGTTTGTATTTACTTTATTTAATTATATTTCTTGTTTCCTTACGTTGAGCCTTATTAATTTCCTTTCATCAACATTTATTTACCTACACTTCACACGTAATAGGTTTGAGAATTAGTGCCGTCAGCGTTTCAGCCGTAAAGCCCATCAAACCCCATTGGACAACGTGGTGGTTTGATCCTAATACTACAGCACCTTGAGAGCTTTGCCTTCCCACATAGACAATTGTCCATATAAAAGGGATGAGTCCAGCAGTGGTACGTTTATAAGCTGATAATGATAAATTATTTAGTAAAATTAGACAATATATTTTATGAACAGATTTTAACAGTGGATGTCTTTTGGCTGAGAAAATGATGATGATGATGATTAAGAAAATTAACAATGACAGTACGAACCATGAGTTCTCCAGAGACAAGAACACTGCTATTTAATGTGGGGACATCAAACACATAGATTCCGGGCTCTCCTTGTATTGTGTATGTGAATTCAGTATCTGTAAATTACACGAATGTTACGAGCTATCCTATACAACTTCGAAGTTCTAATTCTCACCGTGCTTCGGAAGGCACGTGAAGCCATTGGCCCCAGCTGCATAAGCAGTCGTTAACCACCTATCCGCACTAGGCCCCCGTTAATGGCCCGTTCTCCCTATCCATCTATAGGGTAGGCTCGTGCCCCAGGAGTGGGGACTTAAAATGAGCTGTTTATGAGCTACAGATCTTGAACCATAATATATCTTATTCGTACTTACTACATACCAAAAAGGAATACTTATAGTTTTTTTGCAGGTCTTATAGTAGGTTAAAGAGATCCCATTGGTAGACAGTGATGGATAGGCGTCTCCCAATTAACTATTGACTCCTATAACTATTGCAAGTCTCATAAGACTTGTGAACAACAGTAGAACAGAGGGCTCTCACACAATAGTCTCTCTCAGTCTCTCTCTCTCTCTGTGTATCCTTCAGAAAAATAACTAAAGCTAGTGTGACCCAGCCAGCACCACTCAATTATTTTTATATGCAATGTTATTATTATTATCAAATCAGCTGTCTTCTAGAGATATAAGTCGTCAGCCCATCGCCCTGGCAAAATGTGGCCCACAGGGGGAACCAGTGCTATAGTCTAGTTATTTCCTTTTAAATATTTATAGTGAAAAAATTAAATGCCTACCCGACCCAGCCAAGAATCGAACCTGGGTCTTCCGCAATCCGGGCGGCTGCACTGATCATTATGCTACCGGGAAGGCTGACGTAAGCACTGAATTTTTTCACTTCTTTTTAATATATATGTATTATTTTATTTATTATATATTTCCTTTTTCTCCTTGTTTATTTATTACACATACTTAGTCAGTGTTACCTGAAATCCATGTGCCATTGAAGGCTCGTTGCGTGAACTGGCCACTCACGAACTCCTGCAGCGTGACGGGTTCTTGCTGCAGCTGTCCTACTGCAGCTGCCACCATCACCACCAAAACGTACCACGGCTCCGTTGCCTTCCCGCACCAAAGAGAATTTCGTAAAGCCATAGACAATAATTATCATAAGATTTTTATCGGTCAAACGTACTACTTCGGATTTTACTTTTCTAAATAACTACGACATAAAAATGAAAATAAAGTCATTTTACTTTGACACTGAAGAAAATGAAATCACCAAAATCGACCTGAGCTGAGACTCGAACCCGTAACTTTAGAATCAAGAGCTTTGTAGGGCTGTTGGATCATGGGTCTAGTATTGAAAGATCTGGGTCCGAAACCTGGCACAGGTAGAATATGCGAGATTTCGTTATTTGAAGCTCCGGGAGTCGAACCCGGATCTAATGAAAAGCATAGAGCATAGGGGGAAATTTAGTAACTGCGTTATCAAGGTCAAATAGAAAAAAGATTAAAAGAAAAGGAAATTGTGATTCATCCATCAGCATATTTGCCATATCTTAATTTAGATTTACCACAATGAAAGTTACATGAACAAATTGACAGTGAAGGAAATACGAGAATAATAATAGTTAATTCAAGGAAACCCGATCTATATCACAAAATAAATGTTTGAAGTTACTTACCATTTTTTTTCTAATATTAACACAAAACTATATAAAACAGCGGTTGGCGATCGAAATCCGCCAACGCAACTGGTTCAGATTTATCTAATAAAATTACTACTTCTTATCGGATGATAAGTTCTATCTCAAGATAAAGATAATTCAAATTCTGATCATGTTAATAGGTCGGCTGAGATAATATTAGCATTATCAATAACAATCAAATATTGTTGTATATTTAATTAAATGCTCACAGAATTTTTCATAGTGGAGAGAGCAAAAAAACAACACATTAGGATAGGAAAATGTTTATTAACATCAATGGAATATCATTACGCTGACACGCTGACAAAAACAATTCTCATAGATATTCAACCACATTGTGACCTGACTACATCTCATAACTGCCACATGAAGTGTCTATTGTAGACGATGTAGATTCTCCAAAAACAATCCAATTCCAAAACTAAACCGATGGTGTATATCCATTCAATCATAGAATTATAAACATACATAATGCTATGTACGTCACATTTTATATCCCGCGATGTTCTCTTTGATCAAATCAGTCTGTATAATAAATTGTTCAAATCTTCAGTCAAAATCGATTTGTCGTCACTATAGTCTGGAACATTTTTGTCAGTAGGTACAGAAGATACCGATCTTCGACGAGCACTAACATAATTTAGTAACTGCTCAGCCGTGAAGTCGTGAGCACTCTCGTGTCTCGCACACCCAGCTTCAACGCTGCGGGTCATTTCAGCGGCGACAGTACGTCATTCCCATGCGGAGTCCCGACATAGTCTGCCTTCGCGTCGTTCAATTGACTGCGTAACTCCGATGACGATTTAAATCATAGGATTTCCTCCAAGCGTGCCTTTCTATAACATTTTGTATAAAATAAATCATTTATTCAGCTCCAGCGAATCCTTCCGCAATCTTGAATGAGTTGCCTCTAAACCTAAACTGTAAATGCTAACGCTAACATTACAAATAAAAAGCTCCTCTAACGAGCGAAACGAAGAGAATTCTTATGAAAAGTCGATTGAAACCTGTAAAAGAAACGTGAAGAATGACAAAAGCTAGCGTGAGTTTGATGTTTCTTGTAACAGTGTTATGATGTGTATGTGGATGTTGTGTCAACTGGGGCGTGTGGGTGTGTGAGTGTGAGTGTGTGTAGTGTGTATGGGACGGACCATGCTAGTGGCGGCGGTGGGTGCGGCGCAGCTCTTGGAGCCGCCGCTCGTGTTCCGCCATGTGCTGCCGTCGCTGCTCCTCCTTTACTGCGATCTAGAAACAAACGAATGTATTTGTTACAACTCGTAGTAGCTTAAATAAGAATACACCAACTGATTCGTTCTTCGAATGAAACGTTAAGCCGACGACGGTCCCACTAGTTGTAGTCGTGAGCAAGAAGGCATAATGTTAAAGCGCGCAAACTATCATTGAGCTAGGTGTGGTTGGTTCCAGCTGGTTTCCCCATATCAGGACTCCGGAAGAAAAGATAAAAACATACGAATTTATAAGCACTTACAGTAAAACTAACTAGTTTACTAAGTAGCTTCAAAAGGCAAAAGGTAGGATTCGAACCTACAACCTTTCGCAATTCGGGACCAGGTAGGCTACTCTTGACGCAAACTCAATCTCAATACAATTCCAATGCGAATAATATACTATCGATATTGGGATAAGTTTCGCAATTTCGGAACGCCCCATCTCGATAATAATTTGTTCACTCAATTTTCACGCAATTTAATTGCAATGTAGCGCTATTATCGCTTTTAATAGTGCCATTTGAATTTTTTAGATTTGGGATTGGCATTGTATTGAGATTGAGTTTGCGTCAAGAGTAGCCTACCTGCACCTGAGTGGGTTTGACTTTTCCAATAACATAGCTACAAATGCATAAACAATAACAATTTTTAATAATCTAACGTACCGTTTCGGCCGAAAGAGGCAACCAATATATACAAGGTGTAGTTTTTGTCTTTCTGAAAAGATCATCCAACAGCTTTGCGGGTGCTTCTTCTTCCTTTTTCTTGAATTTCCTTGCTGTAACCAAACATGCTTAAATTAAATAGACATCATCACAATTGCAACTATAGAAAATTAAAATTAGTTGCATTAATACTGACACCCTATGGACAAAAAAAATTAGGCAATGACATTTCATCATCATCATCATCTCAGCCAAAAAGACGTCCACTGCTGGACAAAGGCTTCCCTCAAGGATAATTAATTTTGAGGGGAATTTGCCATAATCGCCACGCTTGGCAGGCGGGTTGGCGATCGCAGTAAGGTGAGAATAATCACAGAGAGACGCTGCTGCCCATCCTCTGGAATGCTCCCATAGTCGCCTTCTACGACACCCACGGGAAGAGATGGGGTGGTGCAATTCTTTATCCCCGGGGGTGACACAATGACATTTAATCAGTACTAATATGATAAAGCTAAAGAGTTTGTTTGTTTGTTTGGTTGAACGTGCTAATTTCAGGAACTACTCGTTCAAATTGAAATATTTTTTTGTGTTTAATAATCCATTTATTGATGAAGGGTATAGTAGGCTATATTACATCATGCTATGACTAATAGGAATGGAGCAGCAATTAAAAATGTTGCAAAAACGGGAAAATATTTTTTTTGAGAGGTTTCCTTGCTGCGTAAACGGTGAAAGTTACGCAAGATTCATGTATTACGAAATTGCTCCCCTTTAAAAGTTCTAAAAAAAAGTTGACTCACTATAACCTTTTTTATGGCAATCAAATTAGTTATAAAATAATACACTATTTGCAAAGGTGTTTTAATAAACATGACATTAATCCTTATACAAATAAATAAGTTATTTATCACAGGCACTTAATTTTAAACAAAATTGCCTTTGACAGCATTTGATTTCAACAAATATGTAAGGAGTTATCAAAGTTTTAAAATAACTATGTATAATAATAACTATGTACTTTTTCAGTAATTATGAACGAATAAAGGTATAGAACAAAAATCAACATAATATCTGTTAAAGTCAACAAAATCTTTCCTAAAATCAACAGTTTTTTTCAAACAGACATAATGTCACTAAAATGAACAGTTTTTTCTAAAACCTACATATTTTAATAAAAATCAACAAAGTTTTTACTAAAATCAACACAATTTCTTTTGAAATCAACAATCTTACTAAAAATTAAGAGCCTCTTCTAAATAAAAAAATCTCTCATAAAACCATTATCTCCATTAAAGTCAATATTATCGCACTTGAATTTGGCGTTTGAGTATTATTATAACTTATACCTAAGAAAAATTCAACATACTTAATAGGTGGGAATTAGGTGCCCTTACTTTTTTTATAAAGTAAGCCTATAGAAAACTAATGCAATAATTGCATTATCAGAAAGTCGGCTTCTTATCTTGCTGACCAAAACGAAAGTGACAAAAAGACCCTTAAAAAGATATTTCTCAAAACTGTAAGTCAATTTGAGATTTCTCGACTTCTCAAGCCAATTTTTCTGGGAACAAGGCCCTAAAATTTCCAGCTAATTCCCGGGACGAGTATTCCCGGGAATAAACCCTATTCACAATGCAATAATTGTGGCTGTTATCAACTGCCATCTTATTACTACCAATGGCATAAGATTCCTATTATAATAAAAAATAATAAATAGTAAACTTGGTTACTTTACATAAATTATGGTTGCACAAACCTTTGTGCTACCAGGCATCTCTTCGGATCTTCATTCTCTCATCTTATCTTTGAAGCAGTATAAACGTAAATATAGTACTAAGTATACAGTAATATTCAATATAATCAGCTTGCAGCCAATACATACCTGGCTCTGGACTCCTTTCAATGCTGCGATGTCGTCTTTTATCCAGTGGTCGCTCATCCGGTCTTCGCAGTTTGTCCTTTAAGTCCTTATCCTTGTCATTTTTGCCCATGTCCCATTCTCGCATGGCAGTTTTCCTCTCGAAAGGTTTGTCCTAAAAAGATGAACATGCTATGAAATTTGTACTCATATAAAATGTATTACAATACCACAAACATTACATATCTTAACAAAGAAAGATGTTGATTCTAATGACACATTGCATTTAGCGAGTTTATAGCTGAGAGAACTCTCAAAGGTTTGATTCGTAGCTGAGGTATTGTACTGTTAAATTGTTAGACACACCAACTTACTGTGATAACAATCTATTGGAGTGTTTCACATTTACTGGTAAGATAACAAGTTTTATGTTTATTGTTAGCTAACAAGCTTATTGACATGAAACTTAAAGGCTTGAAGTTTCAAAAATACAAGAAATACTAACTATGTCGCCTCGTTCCCTCTTTATGTCTTGTTCACGAAGCCAATCTTCAACTGTGCCAGGGATTGTTGATACTTGTGCCTTATCAGTTTCTTCATTCAACTTTGCCTTTTCAAAAGCTTCTTCATTAGAGAAATCCACTTGCAATGTCTTGGGATTAGATACAGGCCATGTGACTCCATGCAATGCATGTCGTGTTTCAACAGCTTGGCTGGAAAGAATAACAAAAAAAATTAAGGGCAAACAACAACAAATAACATGTTAACTTTTACAGTACCTTTTTAAGTAGGTACCTTAAAAATTAATAAGAAATAATGGTTATTCATAAAATTTTACTTACTCTTCATTATCGTATTTCACAAAACACTTAGATTTGATTCTGTCTATCCAAAAACCATCTTCGACAATTTTTCCAGTCCTTTGGAGCAGATTTTTTAACTGAGGCAGTGTAAAAGGCCTCACTAAATTTGTTATGTACAGAATACACGACTGCTTATGCCTGGGAGGGCTAGGTGGTCTTGCAATAATACTGTCATTCTCTTTAACTATAGATATTTTTCTGTTTGATGTGAGTTGTGTATCTTTAAGTTTAGGAATCTCCCTTTCTTTTTCTTCATTCCTCTTATTGTTCTCCACATTTTCTGAATTGTCTATAATAATTTTGGGTAACACAGGCCTCTCCAGTTTTTCAGTCACCTCCCTTTCTTTTTTGCTTTTCCTTTCTTCAATGACTTCATCAAACTCAACGGGCTTTACATCAGGTATAATTTCTTTTAGAACATCAGTAGAAATTGTTAATGACTTCTGTGTTGTTATTTTGTTTGGCCGAGAACCCCATCGTCTTTTTCTACTTATTACAATTGGAGCGGATACCGTGTCTTCAGCCGCTGACTGAGTAGAATCTGTGCGGTCTAAATGTTTTCCTTGGTGTTCATCTGATTTTTCTGCATCTTTACTGGGTTCAACAGTCTTTAGACTTTCCTCATCTTTTTTCTTTTCAGAACTTTCTACAACATCAGTTTTATCAGTAGTTTTTATAGGTTCATTAGAAGACTTAGATTCCTTAGGAATATTGTCTGTTTCATCTTCAGTTTTACTTACCTTATCATTAGCAGGCTTGTCCTTATCAGTTTCTTGCAAAACTTGTCCAGTTGTCTTGTCTTCCTTTTGGGGCTTACCCATTTCTGTGTCTGATGACTCACCTTTATTGTCTTCAGCATGCAATTCTAATATTTCAGATTTATCCTCTGTAGAATCTCTATGAGTGTTATCATTACTTGGTTCATTTGAGTCATTTGGATTTTTCTCACTTGCGTCTACTTCAGATGATACAGCTGTTGTTTCAACTTTCGGTGAAGCAACAGTTGTATCAGCATCAGATGACTTACTTTCTTCAATTGTATCTTTCTGTGCCTTTTTTGGGCTTGCAGGCTCTTTTTCCTCAGTAGTTTCAGGTGTTTTCACTTCCTCATTTGTCGTCGACATAGGGGTGTCATCTGAAATTGATTCCTTTTTGGATTTACTACTTTGAGAGATTTCATTGCTTGACTTATCTTCGGATGTCTCAGCCTCTGCATCTGGTTCTTCTTGGCTATCATGATTTTTGTCAGATCCATCTTTGGATTCGCGGGTAGACCTTTTGGAACGATGTTTGCTTCTCTTCCTCTCTTCTACACCTTCAACGCTCGGAGTATCACTGGAACTAGTAGCTCGTGAATGTTTTCGTTTGCTGCGAGGCGATCTATCAACTCTCTCCGGCGTCGACGGTGGGCGTGTCAAACAAATCTTTAGCTTTTGTATCTCTCCACTATCACTTTCAGTAGCTTTAACACGCCAAACTGCGTCAGGAGCGTCCTCTGGGCTCTCCTCTTTGACGGGCGTCTGAGGTGCTTTCGGTGCCGCTTCACTGACAACTTCTTTTTCTTGCACTGGAGTTACTTCATCTGCAGAGTCATTTTCGGACGACGCTGAATGCTTTCTGCGCCTGGTTCTAGTCCGTTTAACTTTCTCAAGCTTCTTCTCCGGTGAAGCTTTTGCCTTTTTAGTGGCAGTACGTTCACTCTTGCGACGCATTATTCACTAAAAACACAACTAAATATTGATATGACTAAACACAACAAATTTAACAACGATGAAAAGCGACAAAAACAATAACAATAATCTATTACCAGGACTTGGAAATAATACTACTGTATTGTTTTTCAAAACCAACAACGCGTGTTCTATTCAGAAAAGCCAACGATCAGCGCAGCCATATTAATTTTAAACCATAGACTAAACATTACATTGTTTTTTGTATTCTCTTGTTTATGGAATGCAAAGAGAAATCTTCATACAGCTTAAAGCTTGTTCTTAGATTTTTTTATCACAAATCATTGTTAATAATAATTTAGTATTGGTATTGATTTGATGAATAATGATTTTATATCCCACTTAATTTTGTGTTCGTTATGTTAGCGTACACATGGTCTGGTTCACGTAATTTTTGTTACGCCCATCAATAGCCTGATTAGTGCCAACTTAAAATAAATAGTTTAAAATAACTAAATTTAAGAAATAAGGTGTCCGTTACGGTGGCGTACACATGGTCTAATTCACGTTTGTTGTTATCCCTCTTTTAGTGCGTAATTACTGCAAACACAGAATAATTAGAGCCTTTTTAGTTTTAGAAATAAAAAACTTTTTTGTGTACGCTGGCATCACGATCAAGTTAGCGTACCTACAGCCGTTCTCAAGAACGACTTATATTATAGCAACGAAAGGAGAACCGGCACTTTCCATAGAAAAAATGCTAAACTTGTATACAATAGAATTTTGTCATAAAGTAAAGCTAATATTATTTGCTACCTAAACCAAGTTTTGACTTATTTTTATCGAATCGCGGATAAGAGTTATTTAATTATTAATATTTTTTAATATGGAAACACTGAGTCTTCAAAAGGCAGACGTGTTACTTTAAAATGTCTAACGTGGCTGCATAAACCATAATTTTTTTGCTTTAAAAAAAAGTGAAATGTCAACAATGCCGTTACGTCATTGCCTTTTGTTGACAGATATTGCCAGTGTTAATGAATTACAGATTAAAAAATTAAAAAAGTATACAACTTAAGCATAAAACGCCGGGTCTCCTTTACACACATATTTAGTGCCTTAACAGTGCCTGCGCTATGCAAAGTTTCATAAAGATTACTCCAAAAGGAACGGAGATATCGAACAAGGCTGAATTATATTTCGAGCTGGATGGCGTCAAGAGAAAAGTAAAAGAGGGCATAATAACAACGAACGTTAATTAAACCATGTGTACGCCACCTTAACAGATACGAATGCATGTATATAAATGTGATTTCTTACAATTTTACAGCAAAAGTGGATGGTGGTGGTTATCCTTTCAGAAATACTATTTTGGAAAAGATAAACAAGTCAGGCACGCAGGACCGATACCGATAAGACAGGTTAAAAAAAGATATTAATATATCGAATTTATTTATCGGTATCAATATCGATAAATCACAAACATCGGTATGTTTATCAGTGATTCGGTATCGGTATTTAAAATATAGGGATTATTACAGTCTCTGAAGCCCACAGACAATAGTTGTGTTCCTTGTAATATAATTTTATGTCTCACGCTAATGTTACATCTCTACAAAGGAGAACTATTTGACTATTATTATTATTTACTATTAAAATAACTATTATTTATTACAATTTGTCAAGTTAATAACTATGATATCTGAATATAGAAAAATCTAATAATGGTTTAAAATAGAGAGGCATTGAAGACTGTAGCACACAATGAGTTGAAAGTTTCTAAATAATAGAACAGGGCTGAAATGCAAAAATGACATTTCGTTTGTGGAGCTGTCAAGTCATAGAAGTAAGAAATGAATGATTTTCACTGTCTGTATGCATAAGAATTGCTCTACATTTTGTTGAAATGTGTGTTACTTGCATTACGAACATCGTAAAATGTTAAGGTATATTATATCTTCACACAACATTCATTAAAGTGGCATCCGTCATTGTTCAATGATATAGAATATTTATGCAGTTTCCTTTTGTTTCAGATACTACGAGCCTTCATCATTATTGTGCATCGGCATGCCATATAAGTGTTTGAAAGTATTAAAGTGCGTTTAGAATGAAATAAGTGTAACGCTCACTATCCATAAAGTAAGATTGCAAAATGGGTAACCAAAATAGTTGCTGTTGTTACCGCAGTCCTTCGCCGATCAGGAAGGACATTGTTAAGCTTGACGACTACCTTCCAGAAGGTGAGGTGAGTTCTAATAACATCCAACATATCAGCGAACGAGAACCCGACGATGGTGACATTGATCCTTCCCAAGACCCTATTGCGGGAACCATTTTCATGGAGAGATCTAAAGCATCTTTAGAGAATGGCATGACTAGAAAGCGGAGTCAACACCAAATCGCCGAAAATAAGCTTAAGAAAAGCAGTTCCTGTTCTACTATTTATTTAGATGATAGTACTGTGTCTCAGCCAAATTTAAAAAACACAGTGAAATGTGTTGCTCTGGCTATTTATTATCATATTAAGAATAGAACATCTGAGCGCAAAATAGACATATTTGATGAGAAACTGCACCCACTAAGTAAGGAAGGAGTAACTGAAGACTATGATAAATACAACCCTGAGCATAAGCAGATATACAAATTTGTGAGAACACTTTTTAATGCAGCTCAATTAACTGCTGAATGTGCTATTATCACTTTGGTGTACTTAGAACGTCTGCTAATTTGTGCTGAGCTTGACATCGCTCCTTCTAATTGGAAAAGGATAGTATTGGGTGCAATATTATTGGCAAGCAAAGTTTGGGATGACCAAGCTGTTTGGAATGTTGATTACTGCCAGATTCTTAAAGATATTACTGTAGAGGATATGAATGAGTTGGAGAGGCAGTTTTTAGAAATGTTGCAATTCAATATTAATGTACCATCTAGTGTATATGCCAAGTATTATTTTGATCTGCGCACACTTGCTGAAGCAAATGATTTAGCTTTTCCTAGTGAACCACTAAGCAAAGAGAGGGCTCAAAAATTGGAGGCAATGTCAAGATTCATGGAAGACAAAATTGCTGCTGAAGTGGTTAAAAATGGAATTAAAAAGTGGTCTAGTTTGGACAATGTTAATTCAGGTGCTGGAGTCAGGCGGAGTGTGGCCATATTGTCATAACTTATTAGTCATCAGCCAAAATTCAAATCCAAATTTCAATTACATACCTATCTTATTTATTTTTTAAGAATGTATAGAAAATGCACCAATTAATTATTTAACCCTCATGCTGATTTTGTAAGTTTCCACACATAAATGTATATTTTAACAGTTACAAAGTAATTATTTAATAATTAACTTAAATGCTCTATAGACAAAGAAATATTCTATCTAGAATATCTATCGTTTTTAATTAATACAGACAATAAATCATCACAAAAGGCTAATATAGCATTGTAAAGCTGATGTTCATTATAAGAGAAATGCCTGAATATTGTAACACTTTTATTTATAATTATGTTGAATTGGTGCCTAGTGTACTTGACATATAGTGCTGGAGTTCAAATAAAATTCAGTATGGGCTTAGTCTTACCAGTATGAAGAAAAATATAATAAAAAGTTCTGTATACAACAGTATAACAATAAACATAAGGACTTATTCAGTTAATAACATATTTGTGTGGCTACATTCATATTTTTACATGTCCTGATTTCTATGTAGTTCAATAAACATTAAACTAGTACTTCACTTCATAACTAAGTCCTAATTATAAATCATGCTATTGTGTTCATTCCAGTACTATATGTAGATTTACTTTACCAATTTCAAGTCAGTGTATTTAATTTAGTCTCATTCTCATGTTAGCATTATTATAGTCACTAAAATGAAAGACTTGTATGTGGTCCAATAATTGTTTTATAATTACAAGTAATAATCACTGAATTACTTATTACTCCTTACATTGTTTTATCTTATATTGGCTTCCATTTAATCTTATTTTATTATTTTAACAAGTTAGAAGCACTAATATAAATAGGTTGCTTCCATACTATGCTAATTAGAATATAACTAGACATTACTAGAATGTGCAACTGCAATTTGACTGATATATGGATCTTGTGATTGTGGTATGGATGTTTAATTAGTCAACAGCTGTACTTTTGTATAACTTTACTTTTTAATAATGCATTTAGAATTCTCGAGTTAGATGTAAATTTTATGCCAAATTGTTGTTTTATGTAACAAATTTTATGAGTTCAATGATCTTTATTATACAACATTATTAATTTCGATACATAATTAATCATATTGAAAAAGACAATATGAATATTGTATTTTAATGGAACAATATTAATTTAACAATTCATAATTAATTAGATTCTAATTGAATTCTACAATCAGTACTTTATTGTATATTTAAAATAATTAAGCAGAAGTAAACATTTTATATGAGACTTTTAATGGGTTTTTAATTGTCCTTACAACTTGTTAACAATTTATTTGGAATAAAAAACAAACATTGAGTACTCTGTACTGTATTTATTTTAACTTTTATGATAATGGCTTAAGATCCTTCAAGAAAGAGCTGTAATCTTCAAACATGTCAACCTCGCTCTTCTTGTTTGTTAAATCATCATAATCAGGACCAACTGACCAAAGAGTTTCCAAGTCATATAACTCGCGAGTTTTCTCTGAAAATATGTGTAATGCAATGTTACCTGAAATAAAAAAGATGTTATAATATCATGAAATCCTCAATAATTCTATTAAAAAAAATATGTTCACAATAGTTATACCTAAGTCTAAAGCTATCCATTCATTGGAATCTTTACCCTCTAGGCGAGGTATTGGATCACTATCAAAACACTTTTTCTTATAAACTTTTTTCACAAACTCTGCAAGGGCTAGGATATGTCTTTTACTTCGACCACTCACAATACAAATATAATCAACATAGTTTATTTCTTGTGGTACTGTTGCTACAAATATATTTTTAGAATTTTCTCTTTGTAGAAGTTCAACTAAATCTTCAATCTCAAATACACCTGTTAGCCCTCCTAAAACAAAACATAATTAGACATGCTTTTGTTCATTAACATTCTGTATGCTATTGGGACAAAATCACTGACACAGTTAATTAAAGAATCAAGTATAGTAGGTACAATATACATTTAGAAGTTGGAATATTAATCAGTCTTATGTTTTTAAAAGG
The DNA here is from genome assembly GCA_963082485.1 of Eudonia mercurella. NCBI lineage: Eukaryota > Metazoa > Arthropoda > Insecta > Lepidoptera > Crambidae > Eudonia > Eudonia mercurella. Next base: position 7,711,071 of record OY720024.1, on the reverse strand, counting down.
TTTAGTCGTTCGACTCACTTTTCAAATTAACTCCGTCATATTCGTCGCTTAGTACTGGATACGGATCGTCATAGTGAATTTCGTCAGCAGTGTTTTCGATCAGGGGGGAGTTATCTTCACTTATCACTTGGTATTTGCTAGATATTGCAGGAGAAGCACCACTGTTTGGCTTTGGTGTTTGCCGAGGATTTTCCAGACAAACTCCACAATGTATTTGCCTGTTGGTTTTACGACCTCTAGTTAACTTCAGTACATTTTTGCTTTCGTAACAATGAGCAAATGCTCTAGATACAATATTTCTAAACATTATTATTCATAGAAGTTATAAGACCTATTTTATTTTATCTTTGTTTGTTAGCTAATACCTAATTACTTTGACATACACTAGCGAATAGCAATTCACCTCAGTCCATCCATGTTCACTTCACTTCACTTTTTGACAGTGACATGACAGACAGGACAAATGACGGTCCGAATCATGCGATGGAAATGGCGCATTTTGTATGAGATGTTAATCTGCCATTCTGATAAGACAGTTTCACAGTCCCGCAGATCACATAATGCTTGTACCTAATAAACTTATCAAATTGATTTTCCTTACCATTACTGTATTTATTGTTCAGTAAAAAGATAGTCAGCAGAATGCTCAGACCAAATTTTAATAAAAAGTTAAGACAGAACTCTGCGAACAGCGAAGTGAGGCCGGGTCTAACTACGCCTCGCAGTGTACATACACAATTACACGCACACACATACAACGTAACTACGCCTTAACTTGTCAGTGTAGGTCAGCGGCTCGTGGGAGCAAGTCGTTTTGAAAAATCATATATTTGTCTGTGAAAGGGTATAAGAATCTATCTTCAAAAGATAAAAAGCGGGATGGAATCAAATTTCACACGTAAGTAATTTTTTTTAATGACCGAATTCTTGTGCTCCAACAACAGAATGACTAAAGAGTTTTTTAGTTTATTTTGCCAACTTCTCATTAATTATTAATGAACGTTTTTATAACACATAACTATTAACTAATACGTGCTAATACAGACGAGGTTCTTTATGCATCAATTCTTTAAGTTTTATATTAAACATTTCTGGGCTTGCTTTTTTTTTTAATTTTGTTTTTTTTTTCTTTATTTAAGGAGCTTTATCAGACTTGACAAAGTCGCTCCGTAATATTTTCCAAGTATAGCTCACTAATATACAATTATTTATAAACATGCAGATTGTAAGACAGTTTGTAAAGTGCTTTGGCAGCATCCAACATAGGTTAATTTTGTTAAGCAGTCCGAATGCGAATTCATTATATTGTTAAAAATTTAAACTAAAAATAAACCTTCACGTAAATATTTAGCAGTGCAACATTTGTAAATATGTATAATAATTTATTCGTGTTAATAAATGATAATTTTATAAAAATATTAACGATTATTTGATTTGAATTGTGTGACATCCCTTGCATATCGGCGAAGAATCGTGTGGATACCTACGCGGGCGGCAGCATCGCCCCACATCAAAGGCGATGCCCTACTGCATAGTAGAATGAAACAAGTAGGTCATCTTCATACATACGTACCAAGCGCGGCTTGTATGTGAGCGCAGCCGAACCAACCCGTCCGTACGCATCGTCGCACGCACACACTGACAAAGTTTATTGCTGCTAATGCTGCGCCAGTCGCGACTGAGCCGTACATAATGCCGCGCGCGGCGCGCGTCTGCGTGTTTCGTCGCTGTGCCGGCGCCGCTGCCGCTCGCACGTAGATTATAATTTGTTAAACGTAAGTCGAGGTCAACGATGGTTACAAAAAAAAAACAAGAGATATTGCAGTGTTTATGGATGTCTTAATAGCAGCTTGTCCATTCAGAATTTTCTTTCTTTACTTTACCTACCGAACAAGAACGGTGAGTTGAGTACCTCCTGCCTAACCTAATTACATTATTTTGTGTTAGTTATTTACTAGGTACCGAAAGAGTTAAGTTCTGCTTCAGATTTCGTGGATTAGAGAGGTAAATACATGTACCTAAGGATTTGTAAGTTTAATTTATTAGATTACACGGTACACCCTACCGTGAAAACAAGGGACTAATTAGGTACAGTCAGACTAAACACTTTGGACTTTGTACCGCTCTTATGTTGTGGGTATAAGTACTAATATCGAACTGCAAGTGTTTACCGTGATGTGCTGTTGACCGTACCTTCTTACCTATTGTAAGTTGTTGTGTTGTACAGTTAACAAACTACGTTTAGGTAGGTCGGGGGTTCTCTGGAATCCATGAATTCATATTTCTAAGTATGTTCTTATTTTATATGTAGATACCTACCTCATTCTAATTAAAAGCGACAGCCCTACAAGTTTAGGTGATTATCGCTTGCTCGGGGGCCGAGTCGGCCTATATGTTTCATTCTACTATGTTCCACACTGTGCATACCGTACCTTACCCAAGGGGTCTTACAAATAAACAAAGAATAAGGTCCGAATAGTTATTCCGTGTTTTGTCTCTTTTACTCTAATTTGAAATGACGTTTACTTTACAGGAACAAAACACGGATTAACTATTCGGAGCTTATTCTTTGTTTATTTGTAAGGCACAAGTACTATGGTTGCTAATAGAGGTAGGTCTTCCTTCGCCCATCATGGAAAAGATGAACGAGGAAAGCCTTTACAAAATCCGCGGGTCACCACGTCTTCATGGGGTGTCCTTATGCCGGTAGGCATGCATGCGTAACGTTGCTTTCATTATACCAATTCGTTTTGTTATAGAACTTTATCGTATTGCTTTGTTATAAAAATGAAACTTACGCAGAATTAGGTAAGTACACATACACCTATGTCATCGTGTTATCTGCTTGACTCAACGAATTATCTTATCACCATTATCAATGGGTGTGAAGAACAAAAATTCTATGTAGGAAAGCACATTCGATTTCAAACAAAACAAAGAACACATTTAAATCATTTTGACACTTTGTTAATAGCTATAAGTTACCTAAATTAGTTTTTTCTTGTATATATGGAGATGTTAGAACTGTGTGTACGTATCTGCTTTTAAAAGAATGTGTAAAAAGTTCGAAATCGCTATAATGAGTGTTAGAAGGTTGTTCCAAAGATGGTGACATGTGAATTGGATCGGGATGTGTCCGGTGATGTGCTAGGATGGAAGATGCCGGCCTGGCAAGCCCTGGTGCTCCACCGGGTGCTGCCATCTTGCGGTGGACTGTTGGTTTACCTAACTTTAATGTGCTACGACTTTGCCCTACTTTACGAACACTATCGTAACAACGAGAGTGCGTAAGTTTACCTTTTATCTAACTGTGAAGTGTTATTTATTATTATAGATTTGAGGCTGCTCTGATTTATAAAGCACTAGCTTTTACTCGCGGCTTTGCTCACGTGAGCTACACGACTTGTGTTTATTCGTAATGATAGCCAAATAATAGGGATAATTTTCCAAAAATCTTGAAACACTTCATAAAATCTAACCAGGCCAAATACCGAAATGTAAGCAATGACAGACCCCTCTAGGGTAGGTTTTTCGAAAAATGCTACAACACGTCATTCTTTATTTTTAGTGAAAAATCTCTAGATCGATTAAATATTAATTTTTATATTATAGTTATTACTTTAAAAGTAACGATCTTCCCTTTTTTACTCCTTTAAAGGAAAATAAACAAAATTCCTGAGACATGTCATTCTTTATTTCTATTCAAAAAGCCGAATACCATGTTTCATGTATTTTACTTCAAAACTGACGGACTTTCATACAAACTTACACCCCCTATTTGACCTCCTTGGGGTATGATTTCCATAAAATCCTTTGTTAGTGGCTGGTTACGTCACTTAATTAACCTACAGTCCAAATTTCATCTAATTAGCTTCTACGGTTTCGGCTCGCCGATGATGAATCAGTGAGTCAGGACAAGTCATTATATGTATATAGATAGATTAGTGTCATATTGGTCGCAGAATGAATATATCTACTAAAAATGCTTAATTGTAAAAGTTGACGTTTATGAAATAGATAGATAGATAGATAAAACTCTTTATTGCACACACACACAGATAAGTAATAACACAACAAATTTTTTATAATAGGGTGGGCAAAGGCGGTCTTATCGCTCAAAGCGATCTCTTCCAGACAACCTTTGAGGTATAGGACAACTAAAAGAAAAATGAAAGGCAGTAGTGCACTAGTACAAAGCAAAAATAAAAAAAATAAAAATAAAATAAAATTCATTAATTAAATATACACATTAGTATATATATATATACAGGGTTACTAGAAATTCGATACATTCCCTTGGAGGGGTAAAAGTAGACCTCATTTGCAATAGATTTTGTCATCAAGTACCCTAGCCAATAGTGATTAGTTTTTGAGATATTCAAGTTTTTGTAATTTTATTTTTAAATACCGATTTTAGGCAAAAAAAAATGCTCCTAAGTGAATGTACTATTTTGATCCAATTTTTGTGCATAATCTGATACCTAACATCGCAACACTTCGTCCAAATATCAATAAGCTGTAGTAATACTCTTAAACTTTATGTTATGAACGTAAACTCGCTATGTTCAATAAAAAACGACTTTTTAATGCCACTTCATAGATAATTTGTATAAGAAAAATGTATGGAACGTGTCATACAAATTACCAAAATAATTGCCCTATTTCATTAGCTATCTAATATGGTATAAAACTTTTATCAGCATTGACATTCACAACAATAGTTAAAATTTAAAGTGTTAACTAAGATCATGTGGTATTTTTCCTAAAAATTAGTCAATTAGCGTACAGCTGCGGGTTATGCTTTTGTTAGGGTTTTTTTTACCTGCAGCGAACAGCAAATCTCTCTACCGTAACATCTGATTGGGCGTAGCAAAGTCTCAACAACCAATCAGGTGCAGATGTGTACGGCAAAGGACAGGGATGACCTGGCGCAGCGTGGCGCTTTGTTTAGTAGTTATTAACTTATTCAACTATCTTCGCACGTGAACATTTCGCCACATCTAATAATTATTTGTTTCGGATTTTACGCTATGTCGTCTTTCACGAACGCAGAGTACGCTGATATTATCCTTTGTTATGGGTTTTGTAATGAAGATGCTGCAGCAGCGAAAAGGGAATACGTTCGTCGTTTTCCTAATCGTCGAACACCCAATGAACGTGTTTTTTCTGGGACATTCCGCCGCCTAAGAGAATCTGGAAGCTTTCGCACAAGACGAAATGATGCTGGTAGACCTCGCATTTACGATCCTGAAGATGAAGAAGAAATTTTGGCGCAGTTTGAACAAGATCCTACTGTGTCTACTACAGTTGTAGCTAGGCGGCTTGGATTCACTCAGTGGAAGGTATGGTTCACAGTGCATACGGCAGGGTTATACCCGTATCATTACACGCCTGTACACGCTCTAGAAGAGGAAGACCCAGCCAGAAGAATTGACTTTTGCCGCTTCATATTAGACAACGATATGGAGAACCCTAATTATCTTTCCAAAATTTTGTGGACGGATGAGTCCAAGTTTGATCGTGATGGAATAACTAATTACCACAATAGTCACTTTTGGGCTCAAAAAGGTTCTAACCCAAGAAAGAAAAAAGAAACAGCTCATCAATATCGATTTTCCCTTAACGTTTGGATGGGAATAATTGATGACAACCTTATCGGACCCTACTTTTTTCCCCAAAATTTAAATGGCGAAATGTATGAAATCTTTCTTCGTAATGATTTGACATCATTGCTTGGTGATGTGCCACTTGCGTTGAGAAGGGAAATGATTTACCAGCATGACGGCTGCCCAGCCCATTTTCGCCGAGGAGTGCGAGAGTTGCTCGACCGAAATTATCCCCAACGTTGGATTGGTCGGGGAGGGCCCATACCTTGGCCGGCAAGGTGTCCTGATTTGACACCTTGTGACTATTACCTTTGGGGCCACATGAAAGAGCTTGTTTACCCAGCTAACAGCACAATAAATAATGTTGAAGAGCTCAGGCAGAAAATATTAAGCGCAGCGCAACAAATTAAAGAAACTTTAACATCTCGTGTTACTAAGACCGAAATACGGAAGAGGCTACGTGCGTGTATTAGGAACCGTGGCTCCCATTTTGAGCATGATTTGTAATTTTATGTTTTGAATAAATGATGTGAAGATTCAGCTAATTTTAATTTTTTTCTCTTTAAAAAAGTGTACGTATCTAATAATTACTAATGTTCTGAATGTTTCTTTCTACCTAATAACTTTTTGATTTTAAGAAAAACTGTAATATTTCGTACTATTTTGGACAGGTAATGAAATAGGGCAATTATTTTGGTAATTTGTACGACACGTTCCATACATTTTTTTTATACAAACTCACTATGAAATGGAATTAATTTTTTTATTTTATTGAACTGTAGCGAGTTTACGTTCATAACATAAAGTTTAAGAGTATTACTACACCTTATTGTTATTTGGACGAAGTGTTGCGATGTTAGGTATCAGATTATGCACAAAAATTGGATCAAAATAGGACATTCACTTAGGAGCATATTTTTTTTTGCCTAAAATAGGTATTTAAAAATAAAATCACAAAAACTTGAATGTCTCAAAAACTAATCACTATCGGCTAGGGTACTTCATAACAAAATCTATTGCAAATGAGCTTTACTTTTACCCCTTTAAGGGAATGTATCGAATTTCCGGTAACCCTGTATATAACTTGTGGCGTTTGTAAACGCACCCCTCGCGCGATCTGTAAAAAGGTCGCAACACGGTTTCTTTTTCCATCTGACACTCTTGAAGGAGTGACAATCAAAAATGTCATATATATTTTCTAGTTTGTAAGTAATCTGGCTAAACAGTGATAATTAAATAGTTATTATCCTAATCAGTGCATTTCATTGAATTTCTACAAGTGGAGGTCGATCCTCCTCATTGGTGACCACCTTCTAACACGCTCCTCACCGAAACATTCGCCGAGTCAGAGCAACACACTGAAGACAAAGATTCGTTCGAGTTTTCAACATCACGGCACGGCGGCACGCGGCCTACAGCTCATCTTTCTTCGGGTTTCGACGCAAGGTCGCCGGGCTGCGTGGTGAACCCCGCGCACGCCTCCTCGCCGCTACATCGCCATCGAAAAAATATTTTTGTGAAATTAATCAGTCATGGCTGAGGGAGCTGAAGCTCTAGCAGCTCGTCTTAAGGAGCTTGAACAACATAACGCAGCTTTGCGAGCTCTATTTGACCAACAAGAAGCAAGGCAAACCCAAGTGGCCAAAGTATCAGTGAAACTGCCTCCTTTCTGGGCGGACCGACCAGCTGTTTGGTTTGTTCAAACAGAGGCGCAATTCCATCTTGCGGGGATAACGAGCGACTCAACTATGTTCAGCCATGTGCTGTCAGTGATGGATCAGCGAATGATTGGAGAGGTCGAGGACATAGTATTAAATCCTCCCAAATCCGAAAGATACCTAAAGCTGAAAGAGGAACTCATTCGCCGTCTGTCGATATCCGAAGAACAGAGGGTCCGGCGCCTCCTTAGCGATGAAGAGCTCGGCGACCGAAAACCATCAGCCTTCCTGAGACACCTTCGGTCACTCGCTGGCTCGTTTACTAAGGATGATAACCTACTTCGCCAGCTCTGGCTTCGCCGTTTGCCCAACCATGTGCAAGCCATTCTTGCAGCGCAAGCAGACCTCAGCCTGGATAAGATAGCTGATCTGGCCGATAAAATCATGGATCTGCCAAGCACTCCTTTGGTATCCAAGGTCGATGCCATCGCTAACCCTGCACTGTCTTCATTAGCAGAATGCGTTGATAAACTGTGCAAACAGGTTGCAGCCCTCAACCTCAACCAACAACGAGGTAGATATCAGCGTCGTAGCCGCACTTCTTCATCTGCAAGGACGCGCAGCTCAACACCTACAGACAAGAGTACTAGGCGATGCTGGTACCACATAAAGTTCGGGACCAAAGCAGCCAAATGTATCCCACCATGCGATTTTACCACTAAGGGAAACCCGAACAGCGATCAGTAAAGGCGGACACTGATTGCTGCTCGATTGACTCATCTGGCCGCCGTCTTTTCATTACAGATCGAGTCACTAAGCGCCGATTCCTGATCGACACGGGTTCCGACTTGTGCTGCTACCCATACCGCTGGCTTCGTGACCAGAGGAAACCCTCTGACTTGGAGCTCAGTGCAGCCAACGGTAGCAGTATCAGGACCTTTGGCCAGGTTACACTTAAACTAGATTTTGGACTGCGCCGCGATTTTAACTGGAAATTTGTCGTTGCTGACGTGGATTCTGCCATTGTAGGCTCAGACTTTTTGGCCTACTTTAACCTTCTCCCTGACTGTGCCAGCAAGCGACTGCATGACGGAAAGACTGGTCTTTCTTGTGTAGCCGCTATTGCCTTTACAGATCAATCTAGCGTTTTGACAGTGGGTAATAAGGACTCAACTTTCTTCAAAATCCTACAAGAGTTTCCCAGCGTAACGCGTCCTCCAGGTATACCCAGGGTGATGAAACATAAAACTGTTCATCACATTTTGACTACCGACGGCCCGCCCGTTTCCTGCCGCCCTCGCCGCCTCGCTCCGCATAAACTAGCAGCCGCCAAGAAAGAGTTTGAGGCCATGCTTCAGTGTGGCACTGCTAGACCTTCAAAGAGTCCCTGGAGTTCTCCATTACAAATGGTTTTAAAAAAGGATGAAACTTGGCGGCCTTGTGGTGACTACCGTGGAATTAATGCGAGAACAATTCCAGACCGCTACCCGGTCCCACATATTGCAGATTTCTCAAATCGTCTCGCGGGGTGCACTATGTTTAGCGTGTTGGACCTCGTCAAAGCATACCAGCAGATACCAGTCGCTGAGAGTGACGTATGCAAAACCGCCATTACCACACCTTTCGGCTTGTTTGAATTTCCTTTCATGACATTCGGTTTGCGCAACGCCGGCCAAACGTTCCAGCGGTTCATTAATGAAGTGCTGCAAGGTTTGGAATTCTGTTTTTCTTACGTTGATGACATCCTCGTCTACTCTCGCGATACTGCTCAACACGCTGAACATCTGCGCACGGTTTTCAGGCGCTTTGAGGACTATGGTGTTATACTCAACGCCGCCAAGTGCATCCTCGGCGTCAAGGAGGTGAAATTCCTCGGATATGTTATCAATGCCGAAGGTACGAAGCCACCACCTGAGCGCATACAGATCATAAAAGAGTTTCCAGCGCCCAAAACTGTTCAGGGGTTGCGCCGTTTTCTTGGCATGATTAATTACTACCGTCGGTTCCTTCCCCAGGCAGCGAAACTCCAGGCCCCGCTCAACGAGGCGATTGTCGCCATTAACGGAAAGGGACTTAAACCAGTGCTTTGGACCCCTGAGCTTCTCAGCGCTTTTGAGGCCTGCAAGGAAAGCCTTTCCTCGGCGACCCTGTTAGCCCATCCAGCTTGTAGCGCTCAACTGGGTCTTTTCACCGATGCGTCGAGTGCGCACGTAGGCGCATGTCTGCAACAGTGCATCGGCGACGACTGGCAACCACTTGGTTTCTTTAGTAAGAAACTGAGCAGCCGGCAGTCTCAGTGGCCGGCTTATTACAGGGAGCTCATGGCAGTGTATGAGGGCGTTCAGCATTTCCGACACATCTTGGAAGCTCAACACGCCACAATCTACACCGACCATAAACCTCTCTTGTACGCCTTCAAGCAGCGCCGTGAAAAACTACCACCTGCTCAGTTAAACCAACTCAGCTTTATCAGCCAGTTCACAACCGACGTTGCCTACATCAAAGGAGAAGACAACGTGGTCGCGGACGCTCTGTCTCGCATTGAGATGATTTCTTTGGAGGAAGACTTCGCAGCTCTCGCCATCTCGCAACAGCAAGACACTGAGCTACGCGACCTCATTCCACAAACATCTCTTAAAATTAAAAAAATACCAGTCCCAGGGACAGATTTAAATCTAATGTGTGATACCACCACTGGGCGACCACGCCCCTACGTCACGCCGCCATTTCGCCGAGCTTTTTTTAAAAAACTACATAACCTTAGTCACCCAGGTGCACGGGCAACCGCGCGCTTGGTGTCTGAGAGGTTTGTCTGGCCCTCAGTTAAGAAGGACTGTCTTGCATGGGTGCGCTCTTGCATCCCTTGCCAAAAAAGTAAGGTGACCAGACATAACGTCTCCCACACTGGCCATTTCAGCAACCCTTCCGCTCGCCTGCAACATGTCCACATTGACATTATCGGCCCAATGCCAAGTTGCAAAGGCTACTCTTACTGCCTAACAGCCATCGACCGCTACACCCGCTGGCCGGAGGTATGGCCGATGGTAGGCATAACGGCCGAAGAGGTGGCTGACACTTTCCTGCACGGTTGGATATCCCGTTTCGGCGTTCCCTCTACCATCACTACTGATCAGGGGCGCCAGTTTGAATCGGACCTATTCAACCGGCTCTTAAAACACTGTGCAGTGAAACGGTCCAGAACCACCAGTTACCATCCTTGCGCTAATGGAATGATTGAACGTGTTCATCGTCAATTAAAAGCGGCCCTCATGTGCCATGGTGACTCGTGGCTCACGTCGCTTCCATTAGTTCTCCTAGGAATGCGATCAGCTTTTAAGGAGGACCTTAAGTCGACTTCTGCGGAGATTTTATACGGAGAAACGCTGCGCTTGCCGGGAGAAATGCTTGACTCCTTACCAAGTGCAAACAACCTGGACGACCCTGCAGACTTTGTCGTGCATTTACGACGCAAGATGTCGGATGTGCGACCAGTACCTGCTTCTCATCATTCCAAACGTTCTACCTTCATTTTTAAGGATTTGAACACAGTTTCGCATGCATTTCTTCGCGATGACACAGTTCGACGCCCACTTCAACCTCCTTATACTGGTCCATTCGCTATCTTAGAGCGTTCCAGCGACGGAAAAACTTTGACCTTGGATATCAAGGGCAAAAAGGTTACGGTGAGCATCGACCGCATAAAGCCAGCCTACATCGAGCAAGACACAGCTCCAGTGGTCCAACGACAATTACCTGTGGATCCCTTACCAACTGTTCCTTCTTCAGTTCAGCCAAAGCCTGCTCCCGTGGATGACACCATTCCTCAGAATCAGCCAAAAATGTCGAGGTTTGGCCGTCACGTGAAATTTAGAGGCAATGATGATTATTTTTACTTTTAGATTTTATTTAGTTTACTTTATTCTGTAATTAGTTTTATAAATAATTTAGGCTTAGTTTTTGTTCTTGTATACTTATTCTTCTCCGTGGGGGGGTGGTGTGGCGTTTGTAAACGCACCCCTCGCGCGATCTGTAAAAAGGTCGCAACACGGTTTCTTTTTCCATCTGACACTCTTGAAGGAGTGACAATCAAAAATGTCATATATATTTTCTAGTTTGTAAGTAATCTGGCTAAACAGTGATAATTAAATAGTTATTATCCTAATCAGTGCATTTCATTGAATTTCTACAAGTGGAGGTCGATCCTAAATGCCATAAATGTGTATTTATATATATGTGTATATAAATACACATATATATTACAATAATGTTGAATTTATATTTAAATATGGTAGCTTGTTAATAACTTATACTTAGTTATAATTTTTGTTGTAATTTTTTCAATTTGTACCCTGTTAGCTATCCTAAAATAAATAAATATAGATAACGTAAATTTCAACAAAACTTTAAGGTTTATTATTTTACACAAACATGTGACCTCCGCTGGGAATCGATCCCGAGACCTCTAGATCTAAGACCGGTGGTCTAAACCACTAGCCAACAGAGGCGGTTAAAGTCGATATATTAACAACAAAAAGGTCCTAGTATTATATTGATAGTTTTCATATTACAGCACATTTATGGCTATTACAAGTTTTACATAACATCACGCGGAAAACCCGAGAGGGCGCGACTCTGATTTACCTATCCACATAGCTGGCTATCGAACCGAAGTTCCTCATCAGCTCATTTTTATGTCCCCACTGCTGGGGCACGAGCCTTCCCTATGGATGGATAGGGAGAACGGGCTATAAACCACCACGCGGGCCCAGTGCGGATTGGTGGTTGTTAACGACTGCTAATGCAGCCGGGACCAACGGCTTTACGTGCCTTCCGAAGCACGGAGGAGCTCGAGATGATAAATTTTTGGTCACCCTCCGATGACCGGCCTTTGCGAAAGTTGCTTAACCTCAGCACTCGCGGACCGGGCGCGTTAACCACTGCGCCATCGAGCAACCGAAGTTCATTGAGTATTAACTAGAGATAACTAGCTAGACTATAAAATAAAGGCGGTTGAATTGTAGCAGAACATGGCGCTGATGCAAATGAAAGAGAACGGCGGGTGGTGGCAAATTACCATTGGGTATTGGTTCCATCCCAATCGTAGATTTACACGTTTTCTGTATTACCACAATGTTATTTTAAAAAGGATTAGTGCCAATTCCAAGTTTCTATACTTACATTATGGTAGTGGTAAGTCATTGTTGTATTATTGAGCAGTGTTATTATAACCCATAAAATAAGAAGTTAGAAGATGTATTTTTTTTTTTTATAAATGTTTCCCACACTCACACCAATTATCTAGCCCCAAGAAAAGCTTCCTTAAGAAACTTGTTATAAGGTTAACTAGACAACGGATAAACATACTTAATATACTTAAATACATACTTATTATACATAGGAAACACCCAGACCCGAAACAATTTAGAAAAACAGGTATTTCTAAATTGATCCGACCGGGGATCGAACCCGGGACCTCAGAGATGGCGACACCATGAAAACCGGTGTGCAAGCCACTCGACCAAGGAGGTCGTCAAACATATATTTCTATTGTAAGTTTCTATGAGCAAAATGGTGAAAAAGCATTTTGCGGTTTCGCATATGATATTTTTTATAAACATTTTGAGAAAGTATGGACCTCACCAGTATCTATCCCTGAAGTGAACTATCAGTGAAGAAAGAATTCACAACAAAAATAAGTTATAATTTAGCGGTCTTATCGTTTAACGCATTGGCGTGATATACCAACGTAAATATATTATTAAAAACATGTGTGATTGTAAAACTCTTTAAAAGGAGTGTCTTTTTATTTATAAGAAGGTTTACCTTTATATTATGAAGTTTTGCGACATCTTTAACACATAAAAGACAAATATTATGATGACAATAAAAAAAATATACAACGAAATGGCAAGCGCTCGGTTTGATACCCGAAAGTCTTGGCTTCAATTCCCAGGTCGGACAAAGTGTGTTTGAATGAATGAATGAATGTTTCGGATTTATCGATACATAGCCCGGGTTTGTGATTACCAACCCGCATTTGACAGGTGTCATGATTAAGCCAATCAATACCCATAAATTGTAGCGATGACTTTATTTCAAGGATGGATGTGGGGCAGTATACATATAAGCTATTTATTTACTTTACTCATTTTCTTACAACTTTAAAGCAATTTTGATTTTTACTCATTTAAGTATGTGCTAAAAAACTAAATTACTACAATGAGGCATGCCTAATATACGATTACAACCATTTCATGTTCATCATGCAGTTGTGAACACGAGAAGCGTGTACGCCTCTACACGCGTCTCGTTGTCACAAATGCAATAAGCTCATGGTAAGATCTGAATGCCAAGACTGCCAAGTGCGAGTTTCATTCGCAGTTCGATCACGTTAATGAAAAGAGAATTTGTATGACAAAATGTTAACTCTTCTCGTATGCCGCCAGGAGGCGCTGCTTCAATGCCATACTAATTTTCGTTTTCGTAAACGTAATCGAATCAATACGGATAGTAAACAAAACTCCCAAAAACCCTGGTAAGGACCGCTTACATTATACATATTACAATAATTATTTTTAATATTGACAGAATTGCCGCTACTTGTACAATACTAATATTACTGCCTGCGCTGTTATCTCTGGTGTTCACATTGGCGTCTCCACCACCAGCACTGCAGACCGAATTGGCAGGATTCACTTTAAATTTGAGAAAGAAGGACGTGAAATGGATCGCAAAACAGTTCCTCAACTGCTTATTTTTCCCTGTGGCTACTATCGGAAGGTCAGTTAAATTGAGAATAAGTTAAAGTTAAATTCAGATTGCAAGAGCACCCGCGGCCCTGCCCTAAAATGCCTCTTCTACTGACACAAACATTGCCTCTGAAAAGTAAAATATTAAGATTTCTGAGGAATAGGTGTATCTATAAAATGTTCAAATAATTTTTAACGCTTTTGATGCGAACAAATTAAAAAAACACAAATGTTGAAAAAATTTCCACGAGCAGGATTTGAACCTGCACCCTTCTGACATACCGGGTCAGGTGCTCTTCCAATTGAGCTATCGTGGTTCTAACCAGCCCGCCGAAATTATTCAACGCTTTTTAGTTTGAAAGCCAATGGCGCCCATTCAATGTCAACGACTACCGTCACTAACATCCGATCATAATATTTTTACAAATTTTAAAGATCAGTTAAGTAAGCAAGCTATTTATAAAATGTTCAAATATTTTTTAACGCAAATTTTGTTGCGAACAAATTACAAAAACACAAATGTTGAAAAAATTTCCACGAGCAGGATTTTTTCAATTTCTTCATTTTCAACAAAAATTTTTCATGTTTTTGTAGGTGTATCTAATTCCAAAATCTTCACCCTTAAAGACATTGCCAAAGTTATGAAAGGAAGTAAACCTCCTTAGGTTAAGCAAGTTCTAAAGTAAAATATAGAACCATAGGGTTCTGCATTACCTTGACACTCACAACTATCGCCACATAGAAACACATTTAAAGCTAATCCCAAAACCAACAGCCTAAACTCAAAACTCCCTACAGCTGGGGTCAGGCTGTCTCATGAACCATTATAACTCTTATCGAGCAAACAATTTAGGTGATGTAAAAAATAAATATGTTACCTTAGCTGTTGGTTTACAGATACTGTTACCTGATTTTCTGGTGGATAGAAGCGGCATGCGCCGCTTGGACTGAGGACGAGGAAAGGATAAAGGAAGCATTGACGAGGGCGAAGGCATCATCCCCAATGGAGCTCTACCTGTTCCTCCAGGCCTTCCTCCACGCGGCGCCGCATGCTGTCCTCAACATTCTGGATCTGATGTCAAACTCCATTAGTCCTGACTTCGAAAAGGGTAAGAATAGTTGGTAATACTCGTCGCTCAATACCTGTTGGCTGTTACAATTATATTTTTAGCGCATTTTTGCATAGTCCAGTGACTTATGAAGTTTCAATATTTTAATCATGTGTATATATATATGTACATTTATTTTTTGAAGAGCTCGATGGCGCAGTGGTTAACGCGTGCAGTCTGCGATTGCCAAGGTTAAGCTACTTTCGCAAAGGCCGGTCATCGGACATCGGGGTGACCAAAAATTTATCATCACGAGCTCCTCGCTCCTTACCTCGGAAGGCACGTAAAGCCGTTAATCCTGGCCGCTTTAGTAACAACCACCAATACGCACTAGGAGCGCGTGGTGGTTTATGGCCCGTTCTCCCTATCCATCCATAGGGAAGGCTCGTGCCCCAGCAGTAGGGACATAATCATGAGCTGATAATGATGATGAAACCAAACTCAACGAACATATATTGCTTAATTTAGCAGATCGCAACCTACGAACGTTGAACTCGGTCCGGTAGTAGGTACTTTAATTAGGCCTAGAAAGTAGGACTAGCAAAAATATTTCGTAGATGTTGTTTACCCTATAAATTATATAAGACTTCTTAAAAGTTTTAGTTAAAAGTATTGTGAATGTTGTCGCATTATGACAAACCTCAGTGGTTTAACAATGCGACTAAAAACATAATTGTTATTTATTATACATGTTTTAATATGGTAATAAATAAATATTAAAAAAATTGAAAAAATTTAGTAGATGGATTTATGCCATCGAGCTACTTGCTTTCCTTATCTGTTAAATTTACTTGTTTTTTTTTGTTTTCAGCTACTATGCAAGCGGTTAGTGTTGTCGTATCCTGTATGAGGATGTCAAGCACCGCTACAATTTACAGAAGGCATGAAAGAGAGAAGTTGAATGGTAAAAGATATCCGTGGAACAAGTCTTATGATAAACCACTTATTAATAAAGACCCGGTAACTAACGCTGACAATGTTGAAGAACCCATTTACGAAACTATTACTCCTAGACAACCTATAGAATTCCAGAATTCAATAGAAATCCCACCAGACCACAACCGAAACAGAGTGAACAGTGATCTGATAGGGTTTTCACCTAGAAGTACGTTTAAAGACGTTTTTTACGAAGACATACACACGGATTCCGAATCTAGCACCGACTATTTGCCTCCAACTTCTTATAATTCTAAGACATCGCCTGGGTCGGATAGTGATGATGAATATGTCAGGCCCGTATCGATTATCGACCGAGTAGCTCCCCGGAGGTCGACACAATACAATATAGAAAGGGTTGAGATTATTGCGCCCCCTGTCATTCCTGCTCCGAGGCCAGGTTCTATAGCAGTTTGGGCGGAGAAGATTGTAGAGAATGCAGAAGCTATACCCACCTGGTTGTCGGCTCCAACGAGGCGAAAGCACCATGAAGAGGTTATTCAAGATGAGCCAGACATTCCGAGATATGTTCCAAGTACAAGAATACGAGGCTTGGAGCCTCAGGATGCATCTGCGGCATTGGTGCAGTACCTAGGGTGGTATGCATTCTTCGTATCGCGTTTGCTCTCTATTGCCGCTGTTATAAACTTTTCCTTCGTAGTCGCTGTGATACTTCTGTTCTCGCATTACCAGATAATGCTATTGTTGTTGATAGTGCCCCAAGCGAGCACTGTAAAAAGGGGATTCTATATATTCCTAGCGTTTATTTATTTGTTCTGTTTAATGGAGTTTAAGATCCGTTTCCGCCACGTGAGAGTGTGGCACGTTTTCTGGCTGATAACGTGCACTGTGGAAGCTGTGCTTTTCGCCGGCCTGTGGGTGGGCATCGACAACAATTTGCACAATTGGTGGAAAGACTTTGTGTTGAAAGTTATATTTTTGAGCTTGTTATTGAGCTACATGTGTTTTTTATTGTATTTCGTTTTATTGAAGCCGAGGGAGACGATTGTCCACGTTGACAAGAGTGTGAATAAAAGTTAGAATAAATGTTTATTTTAGCACATGGGAAGATAGTGTCACCATTACCCACCACGCTCGCCCAATCCGAATTGGCAGGTAAAATATAATAAAGTCTAAAGTTCTTTGAAAATGATGATAATATAGAGGTAACTTGACGTAAATATTTCAGTATACCTACGTATACGTACTAGGGTAGAGTTTTTTAATAAGACAGAAGAATAAATTCTGATAGTGGGCCACACGCAAACGATTATCATTTCATAACAAACCTATTCTTTGTAACAGACTTCAGTGCTTACCGTGAACCAATATCAACAAACAAAGTGCTTTGTGCCGCTTCAAAGAGCATTTGAACTAAGATTGAAGTCACCTTCCAGTTAACAGCTGTACAATTTTTAAGATGAAATGTTTGGTATTCACTTCCGCCTTGTACACGGATTTCCTAATCACACTGGGAATAGACACATAATGATCTCATTATAACTACTTACTTGTTTTGTTAATATTTCGAAAATACCGGCGATCTCGAAATTAAAAGTGACATGACAGATACATAGCGTTCGAGATTCGAATTTTTGGCGTCAAATATTAGTAAGTGACTTTGAATAAGAGTGAGAACGAGCAACCATTATACCGTGAGATTTAATCACCAGTTCAAAAATTGCACCCCTGCAGGGCTAAGATGAACGCCGCGACATTATTTTGTCATCGCATTATCTGGTGCTGAATAGAGATATGTCTGTATGTCTATGGGTGTTAACATGGCAGCCCACCAAACTGGACTCGTTCTGTCAAATCGTGTGATTCGTAGTGATTGTTTTAAACTCTGTGTTGTTTTTGTCGACAGACTTTAACATAAGCGCCATAATTTATCGAATTCTGACACTTGAAAACGACATGTTTATCGCCATAGTCCACTGAAGACTTTCCACTGAAGACTGTCCGCGACATACTTAAGTAAATTATTAACGGGATTATTACCATGTTTTTTGTTGTGTTGGATGCTCAAACACAACAAAAAACATGGTAATAATCCCGTTCATAATATTTATTCCAATGTAAGTGACCATGATAGTTTAAAAAGTTAAAAGTAATTGTGTTTTTGATTTTCTTCTTCATCATGGCAGTGCCTTAGTTTAATTATTTATTAACGGTATATGAGGAAAGGGAGGCAAGATAAGAGACTTGTGCGATCCATTTGATCTCAATAACGCCGAGTTCCAACTTTGTGGAGAGTTTCAAAGTCCATGGCTTTATATATTGTGGAGCAGTTACGGGGAGATTTGAACCTTTGAGTGGCTTGAGCTTGCCTGTCCACATAAAGTATGTGAACTGAACTGAAACCCTGTACTTTTATCTAATTTGTTAAGAGATGGAAGAGATACTAATATAAGGTGTTGTTTTGTTTATGCTTCTTACCTGTATTCAATTCCTGGCTAATGGGGGTTCTCAGCGGCAGATTGGGCAAGACCACACACTGTGCAAGTCACAAACTACAGTGAGCAACTTTTTGGAACAGTTTGTCAAAGCAATCTACAGAAGGTGGATATTTGGTCATCAAATATTAATGTTAATTCTTGCAAATTAGCCGGAAAAAAAGCCAGTCTTTGTTGTGATTTCTGTGTCCTCAACTAGTCGGCTGCCCCATTTCAAAACCTAGTAAGGAACATTTTTTGTAAAAAGAGGTTTTTACATTAATCTTCCAAATATTGTAAGTCCCTACACAATACAAAAACACCAGCATTGATATCTAAGATATAAACATAGATATTGAAGCAAATATATATAATATATAAAATAAAAAATAAAAATAATATAAAATAAAATATGTAATATACACATAAATCAATACATCAATAACATTTCATGTTCCGTATTTTATATATTATACAACCGAAAGATTTTTTCTTACCCAAGATAAATATTTTTCGAAGGCTAACCTATTTTACGTTTATACGCTCTCCTGTAAAATTTGCTTTTAGGTCCTTACTAGGTTTTGAAATGGGGCAGCCGTAGTTATCAGCAAATTATACTTGCATACCCACTCAATACAATATCATAATGATTGTCATATTTGCAGGCTCCTAACTCAATGGGTGCATTTTCCCGGTACAGAATATGCAAGGAGTTATGTGGCTGATGATTTTGAGGAGAAATTTAATGTTTTATTTAATTTTATTTGACTAGTGATGGCAGCGTTCCTAAAAAAAGGTTGCGTTCATAAAGAAAATAACGAATGGAAAGCAATGAAAACCGTTGTAATTGTTTAAAAAAATGGTAGTTTTCTCTAAACGGCAACATTGGTTTTTCTATTATATATATTTCTCTGTCAATGAATCGTCATCGACAACTTTTCTCATCTCGACCACGAGATATGTCGCGGCGTTCAACTTAGCCCTGCAGGTCGAGTTAAACAATTCCTGTCATCGATCAAATAATAATCGAAGCACAACTAAATATACAGAATCAAATATCACTAGGAAAATATTTTTGTGATGAAAGATTTAGTAATGAAATGTAATTAAATGAATCTATTTAATAAAATTTATATTTATTTTTTTATTTATTTATTTAATAATCAATATACAAAGCCGCGAGCGAAAGGCTAGCCAAAAATAACTTATAAAACAAGTAAACTTACTAGATAAGCGCATTTGGATCATCTCATACCATTTTTTCCTACCAACCCATTCAGGTGATTCAGGAAGTAAGATTTAAGCTGTTCAGAAGAACGGGAGCAGAAAACTGCACAATTTTATTCTATATAAAAATGTGCAGTTTTTGCGCCTAATAACGACGCCTAATAACGACATTTACAAAGTTATATGCCGTTACCAAATTATGCTATAAATATACAAGTTTACAATTACTTAAAAATATTTCAAACTAGCGGCCGCCCGCAGTTTCACCCGCGTGGTTCCCATTCCCGTGGGAATATCGGGATAAAAAGTATCCTATGTGTTAATTCAGGTTATAAACTATCTGTATGCCGAATTCCATCCAAAACCATGCATCCGTTGCAGCGTGAAAAAGCGACAAATACACACATACACACAAACTTACGCATTTATAATATTAGTGTGATTGGAAATACCTGTTGGAATGTTTGGAGCATTTCAAACGTACGCCGGCCATTTTGTCTCCTATACCCATAATGTATTTATATCTTTGTTTTCAATGAAAACGAATATTAAAAATGAACTCAAGTGTACCCTTACTTATTTACTTACTAATACATTTTTTGGCACCTAAGTCAAATATACCTTTATAGTTATTGGTGAAAGTACCAAGCCAATCATCGTAAATATACAAAATATTACAAAGCACTTATTTTACAGGATAACGTTAGTATCATAATTTTTATTAATAACTTTGAAGAGTTTATAAAGTTTGTAAGGTTTACTTTTAATACTTTTTTAATACTTTTCACCACGGTTTTTCACCAGTTCCATTAGTTTTAATTGTCATTTGATCACGGAATTTGTATGGAACAAGCAGCTCGTGACAAACGAAGAGATTTAAAATTTTGCTAAGTATACAAACTCGTTGCATTATCGTGATCGAATTGTTATTATAAAACTAGCACTAGACTCCACTTCGACAAGATTACAAGTATAGTGTTATTACTATTGAGGGCTACTATCATCATATTATCATTAATAATCATACGTCATTTAATGATGGATGTGTGAATACGTGTGGTGGAGCACGTAAGGTCAGCAGCCCTGTAGCCACATGAAGCGCTTTGTATCAAAATACTTGTAATACAGGGCTCCATTGATTACGATGCGAACACTGAGAGCTAATAAAGATAGTGGATGTTCCTTATATGCATTTTTTAAAAGTCGAACTGCCTTACTTTGTGAAGTCGATTAATCATCATCATCATCATCATCAGCAGCAGTCTATATTTGTCCTATGCTGGACAAAGGCTTCTTCAAGTGCACCTTGAGCACGATCGAACGATCGACAAATGACCAAAAAACACAGCACTAGGCCATATGGGTGCCTACCTAAAAGAAAGGAAAAAATTTTCCTCCTATTGAAAAGTTTATCGTTCTGGCAACTTGTAGAGTGTATTTTAACAAAACAAATTACCGAACCAATTTTACTTAACTGTTGAAAAGCGTTTTATTCAATCTAAAATCTTGAATGGATATATATAGAGTCTATAACGACACACTTTAATTGAAAAAAAATTTAAATGTCTTTGTAACTCTACCTTTGCACTGTCCTTATGTTTTATTTTGTCCTCATGACATGCTTAATTCGGAAAGCGAAAGTCGTAGACTAACACATAACCTATGCTGACACCCGTTTGTACTAAACTTATGAATCGCCTAAGTCTTGGCTTAACTATTACCCGGTCAAGTTAACTCGGCACCTGGCTCGAAAACATCGCTTACACTTAGGTGCCGGCTTAACTTGACCGGGTAGTAACTTAGGCAAAGACTTAGGCGATTTTTAAGTTTAGTGCAAATGGGTGTTATTCTTATAAGGTTGAGAGTGCCTAGTGCGAGCTTCATTTGCCATTCCATTACGTTAAAGAAAACGAAAATTAGTATGGCATTGAAGCAGCCCCTCCTGGCGATAAACGAGAAGAGTTAAAATTTTGCTATACAAATTTTCGTTTCGCGTAAACGTAATCGAAAGAATACGGATGGTAAACAAAACTTACACTAGGCATCCTGATCTAGAAATAAAAACTAGATGTACTTACTTAATTATAAGTTGATTACTTAATATATAGCAACAGGCTTCGCACATCCCTGTAGGCACGTACAGGATGATAGGGCGATGCGGTCATATTGAAAGAAACCGCGTGCGCCCGCGCCGGCCGGCGCGGCGTCCTGTCTTGTCATTATTTTTTGCTAATTTACCATACTTATGTGCTAGGGTGACCACGACGCGAACCAGAAATCCTGACTTTTTTAATTTGAATACATTTCAAATTTTACATTTGTGTATAGTTGAAAATATTTTCTCTAGATACACAAAATACAAATCATTAAACTATAAACTGTTTATTTTCTAAATAGCTGTTATTTCTTTTAATTTTTAGACAACTATTTAAAAAAGGTATTTAAAATTTGGAAAGTATGTAACATAGTTAATCATTTAATTTGAAATAGGTATAATGATTCCATTAGGTATCTTTTTTCTTCATAACTGTGTGGTCTCTACTAGTATTTTTGTCAGAAGTTTACCGTTACTGATACGATGCGATTCTCAAGCGTAAATCGAGTCAGTTGTAACCGATAATTACGACTGTTATCAAGCCCAAATTATTGAGTTCCTTGAAGTATGTGTACGGTTGAAAAATATATCATTACTCATAATTTGATGAAGCGATTTAAGCCTGTCCTTTGCAGTCTCTGGCTAATTGTCGGATCCGAGGTCGCGTAGGTCAGCTTCCACCCTATCACTCCTTATAACTCCCTATTTTCCTTTTTTTAATACAGGATCAAATGCATTTTGCATACCACAGCGCCCGGGATCAAGCAAGCTCTCCCCTCCGTGCCACCAGGATGATCTGGGACCGCTATAAACAATCACCGGAGTATGATAAACTAGGCCGTGACCAGGCTCAATGAGCCTCAAAAGAACTTTTCTTATATAAATATAATTATAGCGTAAATAGCGTTGAGTCTTGATATAATCATAAACTCTATGAAATAACGTCTGTCAGTTTATAATTTCATTCCTCCTTACACTTTTAAGCTTGACGACACAAATTCGATCATTTGCTCGTGTTAGGCCCAATAATTAATTATCATTTTGCACTTAAATACAAAATGGCGTTATCATATTAATACTTACATACCTAAGCGAAATTAAATGCAATAATTTTGCAGTTAGGTTCTAATAAGACATCTGCTAATATTTGGTTAGACGTTGGTAATCGGACACCGATTGTATTCAATCTGTCTTTACGGCTAATGCAGGGCTGCTAGCTGCTACGTATTCATTGGGCTTTAACATATTTTAACTAGAATAAGTTATATTTTCCTTGATAAAACTTGAAAATATTCGAAATATTCATGTATTTTATCTTATTAAATAGAGATGCGAGCTGCCTGATGTGCAGACCACACATTTGTTTACTTTGGTGACTACTACGTTGCACAGTGAGTACATGACTTTTAGTGGGGATGTCCCCTTCTCGGGAAAGAACAAAAGAGAGTCCCATTCCCCTAAAACTATTTACTTTTCCCCGGACACAGTTGTACCTATTTTTCTACTGTATAAAAAGGCACACATTTACAATACCCTAACAGTCTTTGACATTTGGAAGGTGTGCGTGGGGCTATAGTCAACAATGAAGGTTATTATTCGAATTTAGAGTAGTACTACGAACTTTTTACACAGTGTGTGATTCCATTCAGATTCTTATCAGTGTTTTCCTTTTTATAGATATAACTAACTCTTACCTGTTAAAAAAGCGCTCGAACCTATTGTTTTATTGCTTACACGTTAGATCGAAGGGATACTTGAGACATGTAAATCTTAGGTGTTGAAGGAGCCAATAAGATTTTATAGTCGTACAGACAAGTTCGTTAGTGGGCACAGTGATATCGCGTGCAGATAACCCTGGCACATCGCCTTACGCTCAGAGGTGGAACCACACAACGCAGCTCTTTGTATCAGTTCAAGCGTCAACTACTGCGCACATTTCTTCTTATTTCGTCATAATCAAGGCTATCATTGCACGCTGAGAGTAACCAACAGTCGCATAGGGCACTCAAAACCTGCAATAAATCGAATTTTGCGACGACAGCGCCTGCCTTGTCCGCGCAGATCGCAGACTGTGAATACTAAACTTATGATTATACGAGGTGAAGAATTCAGCTCTCTAAGGTAATTTGTTAAACGCACAAAGCGCTAGTTGGCCGCGGGGCTCCAAAGCCACACGACCGGGGGCATAAATCCTAGTTCAAATAGAAAAGCCTTCGCTAAACGCCTATCAATGCACCTACTGTAGGCGAACGGCATTCTCCAGTGTCGTGCCTCTCGAATTTGAATCATAATAGAGTGTAACTAAAGAGATGTTTCCGTTCATATATTTATTTGTAATTTGTATGTAAGGGCAGGATTTTCTTGGCGATAAACTACGATCAGCGGCTCTTGTAATTCCAAGGTTTAGGCACAGATCTTCTATGCAGGATGTCGTCGTTAATGTAACGTTAGCAGCCGATTATATTGTTTAATTAAAATATTGTACTGGGTTGGTTGGTCGTACCACTTATTCTAAGTCCGCTTGGCTTGACGCTTGGCTATCTACCACCATCTTATCTGAGTCTGCCGATATAACAGTTTGCGTTCCATTGTTATGTTCCGACATTTAGATATACTATGACAGCCAATTTCTGAGTAAAGTGCACCTTTGGCCTTATCATTACCATCCGTTAAGATAAAGGTTAAATACATTTAAATGTCGGTTGTTAACACCCATTTAACAACCTACCAACCCGCATTGGGATACCATAGTGGGTAAGTGTTTGGACTCTGCATATAGGGAGAGAGAGGATAACTTGGTAGTGCGGGAAAACTTACACTAGCAGTAATTAGTTGTGTCACTTTTCCACATTGATTAAGTCTTCCCTATGCGGACTATATACCTTCCTTTTATATAGGATCTGGATCATCTTTTCTAATTAACGCCTGAAACCATAAGTTGATCAATGTCTGAGGACGATCATATTCAGCCCGTTTCCGTCTACTGCTAGACATAAGCCTCCTCCATGTTACGCCATTCCCGTCTGTTTTGAGCTAATCACATCCAGGTTTTTCCAGCAACCAGCTCTGTATCACTAGCTCATCTGGCAGGTGATCGGCCAGCGCTCCGCTTGCGCGTCCTCAGCAGCCACCCGCAGCAATACTTCACCGGCCATCATCGCTCCTCGCCACGTGTCCCGCCCATCGCCATTTTAGTTTCGCAATCCGGTTAGTAATGTCCTGTGACTTTGGTACCTTTTCGAATTTTGGTATTGCGAACTGGTCGGTTCTCTGCGTTATCGAATCAGAAATGAGGAGTTCGCAGAAGAACAAAGGTTACCGAGATTGCCTGGAGAGTTGCTAAGCTCCAGTGGCAGTGGGCAGGGCACGTCGCTTGCAGAGCTGACGGCCGCTCGGGCGGAACAGTTCTCGAGTGGCGACCGCGTACCAAACACCGCGTACCACGTAACGTAAACGCAGTGTGGGCACTGGCAAGGTAGACCGACGATCTGGTGAAGATCGCGGGTAGCCGCTGGATGTGAGCAGCACAAACTCCACTCCACTGATCATTGTGGAGATCCTCTGGGGGAAGTGGACGTCTTTTGAGATGGCTGAGATGATGATGATGATGATGAACTCGGTCGTTAGGAGTCAAGCCCAACATACTACGCTCCATAAGTATAAACTTATTAAGTGATAATTATGCGATCGAGACCGATGTGTACTTCCATTGGTCAAGTATCTAGTGGCCTCTCAAACAATGCCACAAGAGATAACACATATCATAGGGCGTCCACGTCGGACGCGAGTGTAACCGCTCCGCTAAGTTGTGATAACGTAACTGCTTTCTAGATTGACTCATTACCGTCTAACTCATGTAAAAGCACGATTGCACGTATAATGTAATTGAGTTCTACGAACCCTTTGGAGATACTAAATATGTGTCAGCTGTTATCGGGAGCGGTAAGGAATTTTGTAATGGCGCGTGTTCCGGGCTAATTGTCTCAAAACACTGTTTCGGCCTTCGTTGTTGATGAGACGGAAAAGTTATCAAAAATCTAATTGTAATATAATTAAGAAATAATTCTGATTGAGAAAAAGTGTCGGACTTCCCACGGTGTTCGAGCAAATAGAATAAAACAGAATAGTATTTATTTGTGTGTGTGTGTTTTTTTTGCTGAAATGAAATGAATGAAATATATTTTATTTGCACTTGAGAAAGGTACATTTTTGGTCTTAATCTAATTTTCTTCTCTTTCTCAGCTGACAATGTAGCATGCAAATAGCTTTTACCTTTTATTTTATAAATAACAATGACTATTTGAATTACAACATTACATAATATACAAAATTAATTCTCCAAATTGTCAAAAACCAATTAAATTATATTACAATAAAATTCAAAATTAAACTAAAAATTGTCCATAACCAATAATAAATAATATGTCAAAAATATGTCAAATCAATATTACTGAGCAACTTAACTTATAATCTGTGGAGCTTGTAGACTTCACTTCTCTATGGCAGTCCATGGAGGAAAACAGAAAAGTTTGTGAAAAGTTACAAAGTTGTCAAACGTTACTATTATTAGCAATTAAATCATAAATACAGAAATAAAATAATAATAAAAGTCAAGTGATTTATCAAGTTTGGTCAAGGTGAACAGTATTTTGCAGACATCAAAAGAAAATAATATGTCGTTAACATAAAAGTAAAATATTTGTTTGCACACATCTAGGTACACGTCTTACATTTATTAGGTGTATGTGTAAGAAAATCTTGCACTGAATAAAATAGGTGTGCCATAAGCCATTTATGTAACTCTGCTAGAAATTGTTTTACAATAAGTTTTCTAATTGTTTCAGGCAATTTATTAAAAATACTTATGCACATCCAGAAACAATTCTTTTGCATCCGAGTGCTTTTTGGAACAAAAGCCGGCACCAACCTTTTTCCATTTCTAGTGT
The DNA here is from genome assembly GCA_963082485.1 of Eudonia mercurella. Classification (NCBI taxonomy): domain Eukaryota; kingdom Metazoa; phylum Arthropoda; class Insecta; order Lepidoptera; family Crambidae; genus Eudonia; species Eudonia mercurella. The sequence goes on along the minus strand of OY720024.1, from coordinate 7,684,310 downwards.
TTCGGGGATACATATCTTGTGCTGTTTCAAAATAACGTTGGTTGAGTTTAACAAATTTGGCTATTTCAAAAATGTATAGACATGGCAGAGGTAAGACTCCCAACCTTTTAAATAAGGGTGCACTTGGCTCATCTGGTGCAGTACCACGCTGGTCTGTTTTACTTTGATATACTTATGTTGATTCATTCCACCTTTATCAATGTATACAAATGTTGTAATCATTCAAATAATAATCAGGTTTAAAATGTTAACAGCTAATATAAAATAATGTCAACATAGCTTACAAAATAAAATGATTTTACAACGTCATAATAAAAAAGATGTCTAGTTATTTCATGGACTATACTATATCATTCCAAAATTCCTGGACTGAGTATTAAATTCGACCTTCGGGCAATCTGGGCCAAATTCCGTATCAAAGCGTACTTTTTTTTTCAACACTATCTATTTTGTAAGTCAACATCGTGAACGACCAAAACATTTTTTGAATTTATCGGGATTTAGATACGAAAGGGCACTTACTATTTAGAAATATATAAAAATAAATAAGACTTTCTTACGTAAAGCAATTTTAATTCCGGTTTAAAATAAACACCTTGTATAAAGACCATTTTAAATAAAAAAGGCTTTAATAATATAATTTATTAGTCACGTCTCGTAAAAATCAACACTTTTTAGCCTTGCTATTCAAAGGGGGAACGCTGCCAGTATCTTCGGAACCTTGCCTAAAGGGACTCCTTTTAATAATTTATTTTAGTTATTTTATTATATTTTTTAAGGATTTAGTTTAATGTTCATATGTATATATATATTTTATAAAATAACTATCCGATGTAGTTTCCAAAAACTAGATAGATACTTGAGTCTCATTGAGAGATTAGGCTCTAAATTACAGTCTACTTGCCAAAAAGAAAAAACCTATGTAAGTCCCCTCGATATATGAAACTCTAAATAGACAACTTGACAACTTTGGTAGCGCAGTTTCAAACCCTACTTGGTACAGCCATTTTAACTATCCCATCTTACACCGAACATATCTATCCGGACGAGCCTTTAACTAAACTCTTTAAGGTAAAACTCACTACCGTTAATAGTTAATCGTTAATTACAGCAACTTCACATGCGTCAATGATCGTGTGGGGTCGATAACGATGTACACACGCGTGCACATCGACCAACCACTAACTGTTAAATTTCATCAATAGACTCTGAACTTTATGTTTTAATAGTATGGTTCAAAATGTATTGAAGAAATCTGGCAGTTTTGGGTAGGTGGATGTCCACGCGTCTGTACCTAAGTGATCCATCACCGCCGAAATGGTTTGTTATCCTTTTTGTGACATCGTCTGCGTCATAGATCCTTATCGTATGATTATGTCCTCCTACATTTTTAACGTAACTCTATGCGTATGTGTAAATTGGTAACAACAAACCAAACATCTACATATACTATTAATAAAAAGGTAACGTTTGTGAATTTGTTTGTGTGTTTGTTTCTCGGGGATAATATCTGGAACTACTGGTCCAATTCCAAAAAATCTTTCACTGATAGAATGCTATAGGTATAGGTATACCTATAGCATTCTATCAGTGACAACACACTACAACACACACTACAAGGTTGTAGGTAATATATGTAGGCAATATTTAATTTTAATAAAAAAAGATTTCCTTTCAAAATCTCAAATCCACGCGGACGAAGTTGCAGGTAAAGTGCTGTCTATACTAATATTATATACCTTTGTAATTAATAATGAAGAAGACCACTAAATTTTGGGGGTTAAAGTTACTCGCGTCCGTACGTTTACCCTTGAGACCATACACGTGACCCCTGGGTGGTGCTAATTGAGTGACACTGAGTGGTAGAGCCACGCTGCGTTGTTGCACGAAATGGGCCACCCTCTCACAGAATATCGGCGTGAAACAATGGCCCTCGTTGCTGTTGTGTTTCGTCTGGTGAGTGACAGTACCGGAGGCCCATCTCTCACCCCTCCTCCCTCCCAATTCCTACTTCCTCTTCAAGATCCAACTCCTTCCTCAAGGCCAGCAACGCATCTGCGATTACTTTGGTTTTGCGGGTGTCCATGGGCGGTGGCGATTACTTTCCATCAGGTGACCCGTCTGCTCGTTTGCCTCCTTTTAATTAAAAAAAAAAATCATATACTAATCCTCTAAAAAACCAAATCCTCTAACTGTGGACTCATAATATATGATCGATACTTTTGCTCAGGGTTCGATTCCTACTTAAGCTTCCTGGGACTGGTTGAATAGAGGTCAGCAAAGTAACAATTGAATACGGACCACACGTTCATGCTATCATCCAGAAAAAAATCTAGATCTGGTGTCGGACACTGGGCTTACAGTGTCGAAAACTGATGCCACTTCGATACCTAAATATAGTTGACATTTAGAAGGAGGGATGGAATGGATTAAAACGTCAGTAATACGATCCGCATGCGATGTCTTCACATAATGGTGATTTGTTTTTGATTTAGGTCAAAGTGATACAGACACCACACACCAATGACCTACGTCATACTTTTTATACTTCTTTATCCATACGCACTGATGTTTAGTGACGATATATAGGGCCAAGGATTTCTGGCCTAAATTAGTTATTAATGTTTAATTATCTTAATTTCTAAGAATGCTGTGTTTACCTGTAATTGTTAAATTCTGTAATTAATTAGATAAAGTAATTTGTAATAATTTTTAATTGTATTAACGTAAACTACTGTTGGTAGACCTATTAAAATAAAATGAATAGATTGAAATGTACTTACTACTTTGAGACTTGCCATCTTACCTTTAACTAACTCAAGATGAAGACAGCGCTTCTTTGTATCGAAATAATTTTATTTGTAAGATTATCAAATAGAGTTTGAAAAGAACTCTAAGCCCTTTATAACAACAATCAAGAAGATTATAAAAATACTTAACTTATAATTATTTTAACTTATATTTATTATTATTATTACTAGTGTACTGTGTGTGTACCCACCTATAGTAAATTGAATTGAAACTATTTGTAACTAAGTAGTAGGTAGAGTTTTGTTTCGACTTTTTAAATGTTTATGTTCTACTTTAGAAATCTCGGGACGTAACAAGTGCTAGTATAAAACTAAACGCCATGGAATGTTCAACAATGCGGTGTCATGGTTCACAGCGACAAACATGTCCATGTGTTGTATTGAGTTGTGGAGTAAAATGGATATTTCTCCGATACATTGGAACACGGACCACGAACGTGCGTGACGTTGCCTTATTGCGGTTACAGACTTGGCGTCTTTACAGCGCGTATAGAGTAAACGCTTTTTTTAGTAGCCCGTAAGTGATGGACTGTATTTTTAGGTTGCGAGCTCTATGAAGACGCTTGGGGATATAATATTTTAAGTAGTTTTTATCGAAAACACTTACAATAAACGAAGGGGGTACCTAGGTACAATTGTTTGTAGCTGATTGGTGGTGGTAGGTACATACGGTGGGGCTGGTTTTATGTGCGCCTGGCTAGTTATCGCCATTTTTTAAGTAATAGGTGTTAACCTATGTTAATGCCGTTTTGTATGAAGATTTTCTAAATTAAACTTTGTTATAGGTACCAACGTTTTTAAATTTTCTTAGCATCTGTTAAATATAAAAATTGGAGGCTATGAAACAAAAAGTCAATTCCACTAATAAAAAAGGGGTTAATTAAAAAAAATTTGGGCTATTTAGATAAAAATTAAAAAAAAATTACTAATGCCTATGTAATATAATCTAAAAATAATAAAAATATTTACGACTGGTATTAAGTTTTATTCCTAATACATATATTAATGAATGAGAAAAAAATGGCAATTTCAAAGGTAAAGGTAAAGACAAGTAAACCTAATGACACCTATCACCATAACATCAACATTAGAAGGATGATTGTGTCCGGACAGTTAGTGTTCCTCAAGTTGAAGATTCCAGGTGAAGTGCGCCGGGCTTATCATCACATCAGGTGTGACGAAGGCAAAATGTTAACCCATAGAGAATACATTTAATAAAGGGTACAGAAAAGGGCTCTGTTGCGCCGAAACTGCCTAGTCTGAATAAGCTTTAAACTAGCGACCTAAATACGCTTCGACGAATGGCCGGACTTGGTCATTCAAAATGCGGCCTTTTGGAATATAATTACCGTCAACACGACGTTTCTTGACAATACACGTAAGACATGTAATGCGGCAGGAGATAAAAGACTATAGATTCAGATTACCATCTTGGTAATCTGAATGGAGAGGCTGAAGAGGAAGATACAAAAAGCTTATAAACATCTGCCTGCATAAATTCAGCCTTCTTTCATCGGTTTGAGCTGTTCGATGTTGACCGTTCTTCAGCCAGTGCTTTAATTTAAAACAAAACACAGGCAAAAAGTTCTAAACAATTGATTAAAATAATAATAAGTCGAGGAGCTCGATGGCGCAGTGGTTAACGCGCCCGGTCTGCGAGTGCTGAGGTTAAGCAATTTTCGCAAAGGCCGGTCATCGGATAGGTGACCAAAAATTTATCATCTCGAGGTCTTCCGTGCTTCGGAAGGCACGTTAAGCCGTTGGTCCCGGCTGCATTAACAGTCGTTAACAACTACCAATCCGCACTGGGCCCGCGTGGTAGTTCATGGCCCGTTCTCCCTATCCATCCATAGGGAAGGCTCGTGCTCCAGCAGTGGGGACATAAATGAGCGGATGATGATGATGATGATGATGATGAATAATAAGTAAAATAAACGCGACTATGTCCATATACATAGTTTTATTAAAATGTCGAATGTGAAACGATTAGTGGGCCAAATTTACTTAACATAACCAAATGAAACTGTTGTATGTACTTATACTGTAACAAATTGATTGCAAAAATACTTCCCCCGGTTACAACACACAAAAGTCACGATTGAATTTTGAAGTGTTATATCTTCATTTGTTAAACAAACCTTTGAACTGCTTACTTTCAGAATAGGTAATTAATTGGTTAATTCCAGTCCTTAAAATAGACAGATAGCCTTTGGTTCTCACAATTGGTAATACGCAGCGTGTCAGAGTATCGTGTGCACAATTAAAATATCACGGTGCACTCGCTTGCGATGCGCGCGGCGTCGCGTTGTAAAACCTAGTCGTCCACGCATATCAAACTGTTGCTCAAGTTGATTTATTGGATTTGTCTTTGGCAGTGCACGGAACTGGACCATGGGAATGAAGAACGAAGGAATGAAGGAATGGAGCAATGGGTTTGGTGCAAGAAATCGTGGTTCAACCCCCGTGGTTTACCCCCATATCATTATACTGACTGACGTGAAGTGAACTCATACTTATAATACCAAGCGTACTAGTTAGCTTTTCTGGGTTAACATGACAACTATTATTGTGTTAAAAGTAGGTACATCTATCTATACTAACTAGTGGTCGCCCAGTGTTCGAAATTCGACCGTAACTTTATTAAGGCTGCACGGATTGTATCCTAAGCATCAAAAAAATATAAAAGATAGAATGTGAGTTAGAATTGGCATTGACAGATGTCGGCCGCATTAAAGACAAACAATACGTGTGTGTCAAATACATATGCGTGTGTGTCAAATTCATGGTAGTGTGTGTAGTGTTGTTTTTGTTGTTTTAATGTATTTTATATGAATAATTAAAAAAAAATAACATTTAGATAACCTTCTGTATATAAACTGTAAGTGTGCGAAATTTCATACTCCTCCGTCCCGCGCAAGTTTCGTAAAAACGGGTACAAAGTTTTTGCTTCACGTATTAATATATAGATATTATTAAGAGGAAACCTTTGTATTTTTATATGTATGTATGTATGTATGTATGTTTGCAACGAATAATCTCAAAAACTACTGAACCGATTTAAAAAATTCTTTCACCATTAGAATGCTACATTAGCGCTGAGTAACATAGGCTATATTAAAAAAAAAACTAAACAAAATACTAAAAACGACAATTTAATTTTCCAATACAAAATGATTTCTTTGTTTTGTTGTCATGGAAACCATTGATATATAATTAACTCAATGATGGAAACTATCAAAGCGGTACGAAGTCCGCCGGGTCAGTTAGTTTTTAATAGGAAACTTATAAATGTGCAGTAGAAATCCCTATAAAATTGTTGGAACTTAGGGTCTATGTATATATGGAACAGTTTGACCATGTAGGTAGATACCTACATATTATTGAAACAATTTGAATATATGCTTTTATGAAACTGTGACCTCTGACTCCACAATGGGTTTGAAATGTCAGGATAAAATAATATGAAAATTCTGTCGTCCTGTCGCTATGTAGGATTGCCTAGATAGAACATTACATACGTAAGGATGGTAAGGATGATTTTATTGTGAATAAGTTGTCTTGGTAAATTCAGAATGTTTCTAGTTACTTACATAATACAAAAAATGGCAGATGCCAAACATATACTTACGCTAAAAAAAATACCGACAATATCTCAGAAATGTGTAAAGAACTCGTGGTCCATACCTGTCGAGGTTCGCCATAGTTGATTAGATACGTCCCAGATAGCTTACTTGTCGGTGTGTAGACAGGTGTCGGATATTATGACGGGAGCTATGTCGCAAACTGTGCTTCTAACAAACCACTGTCACTGTGTGGTGTGGTGAATGCATTTTTTTGCTGTTCAAAATAATTTAACTAAAATTTGGGATCGAAGCGGCGCGGGACATCTAGGGATATATGAATGGTCCATCCCATGGAAACTAACATATTTTTTATTTTATTTTATTGGCAAATATTACAAAATACTGCCAACATATATAGTAGTATAATATTTTGTAGTAAAATGAAATAGCCTATAACTGTCCCACTGCTGGGCAAAAGCCGCCATCATTGAAATCAAGTCATCACTACAATTGATGGGTATTGGCTTCCATCACCACGCTTGCCAAATGCGGCTTGGTAATTAAAAATTCGGGCTATGCATCGAAAAAATCCAAACCACACTTGGCCCCACCTGGAAATCGAACCCGGAACCTTCGGCCGAGCGCTTTGCCACTCGGCTACCAAGGAGTTTTTATTATATTTTGAATATTTTGTAAAACCCTGATTAAAAATCATAGTACCTACTCTACAGCCGCCTTCGTGAGACCTTAACTGCTTACGTTACACGATCGATTATTCGATTGACTAATCGATGTTCCCAGAATCGGCACGACGTTACCCCATCGATATCAGTTATGCTGGCACAGAGACGGATCCAATCGCAACGATAAAGTTGCACTTCGCTTCGGTGCGGCACGACCGCGCCGGAGCCTCCATTCAATACCCGACATAACATTGAATTACGATGCGAAACACTAAATTAATAATCGTTTGCAACTATTGGCATATAAGGTTCTATACTGGCATTAGTAGAAAATATATGATCGTATCTTCGTATATTCTTCTTTTTACAAAAACACAAATGTTGAAAAAATTTCCACGAGCAGGATTTGAACCTGCACCCTTCTGACATACCGGGTAAGGTGCTCTTCCAATTGAGCTATCATAGTTCTAAATTAAATTAAAAAATTAAATTAAAGGTTAAAAAAATGTTCAACATTTGTGTTTTTGTAATTTGTTCGCAACAAAATTTGCGTTAAAAAATTATTTGAACATTCTTCTTTTTAGATTAAATTTGAAAGTTGGCTGCGGGCCTGCTGTGGCCTGGTATGGCGTAAGCTTGTTTATGGGCGACGAGAAACTTAGTTCCTCGAGCAATGGTGGCCGTAGAATCCTCGGAAGTTTTGTACTGGCTGGCATGTAGCCTATTCCCGTTATTTACTTGATCCTTTACAGTGTTCAAGAATTGGGAGATGAGAGTCATTTGCTGTTTAGCTTTCAACTCAAGAACTCAACTCAACGAAGAACAATATCATGTAATCGAAATCGGTCGTGTCTAACTGGAGTTAACTTAAATTTGATTTAACAAAAAGTAGGTAGAAAAAACTTGCACCAGCGAGAGTTTCATTTACCAATCGAGAACGTCAAAATCACGCGAATTTATATGGCATTGAAGCCTCCACGCGAAAAACAAGGTGAATATCAATTTTGTCATACAAATTCACGTTTCATTAACGAGATCGAATGATGATAAAGAAATTAGAGTATGATTCACTCGAATGGGGAATCAAACTCGCACTTCAAACTAGCTAAGTGCGAGTCGGCCGACTCTCGCATCAAGAGGCTTGACTGGCAATGAGCCACGGTGCCCTTCCTTACCATTCTAGCTATTTACGATCGCAATTTTTTCTTTTCTATATTTTCCATAAATCATTTACTTATGAATTTCCTATGTAAAATACATCAAATTCAATTTCTACTAGAGATATTGTAATTTTGGAGTACTATTCAGTAAAACTGTATCACTTTGTCGAAATCGAAAAGAAACTAGCATTTACCGCTTCGCAACTTTTAATAGTACTGGAAACTGAAGTACTATAAAATTATTGATTTAAAACAATTAATTTATGATAGTAATTAACCCTACGTATTAAAATAATTTTCAATTATTTATTTACGAGCCTGCCCGTAATAACAGTTGTAAGGAAAATCGTAATCTGTAATCCAATTAGCGTATTACTGTACCTTGAAACTTTTATGCACGAGATCATAAATAACGTCAGATTACAGTCTACTGGACCGCAGTACCTTTCGCCTTGTTACTGCCCTGCGCGTTGGCTTAGCATTTTTTGGAGAGAATTTGCTGATTTCTTTCATTGTCACCGAACTGTTATGAGGGCGGCGAGAAAATTAAGCCGTGTGGTGATTGAAACACACAGAGGATTTCTAGAGGGAATGGCATCATGCACTAGTACGGGTCCTCATGCCCTACTAGGTTCTCCAAGGAGTACGGATTGGATAGGGGGCCCCAGTACCGTCCTATATTATCCTCGTTGTGGCGCGCCCGTAGACAGTCTCGGCACAAAATAAGGAAGCTGCAGAAGATTCGGTTTGGTTGGTGGTAGGACTTGTATGTCCGCCTGAACAGCTACCACCATCTTATCTAAAAATGTCGCCATAACATCAATGTTCGAGGAGCTCGATGGCGCAGTGGTTAAAGCGCCCGGTCTGCCAGTGCGGAGGTTAAGCAACTTTCGCAAAGGCCGGTCATCGGATGGGTGACCAAAAATGTATCATTTCGAGCTCCTCCGTGCTCCGGAAGGCACGTAAAGCCGTTGGTCCCGGCTGCATTAGCAGTCGTTAATAACCACCAATCCGCACTGGGTCCGTCTGGTGGTTTATGGCCCGTTCTCCCTATCCATCCATAGGGAAGGCTCGTGCCCCAGCAGTGAGGACATAAAATGGGGTGATGATGATGATGATGAACATCAATGTATGGATCATTGTTGCATTCCGGCAGCTAGAGATAAGATAGCCAGTGCCTCACTAGTGGAGGATCCCGGGTGAAGTGCGCTTCCACCAATTGGCCTTATCATCACTTAACATCAGGTGAGACCAAGGCACTGCACTTACACGTAAATATAAAAAAAAGGTAAGCATCGAGCAACACATACATCATCTCAAAGACACGGAAGCTCGCAACAGCTGACTGTCTATGGCTGGTACACTGGTATGAATAAAAAATTGCAAACATAGACTCCGATTCTGTTGGAGGTAGAAATATAAAAAAGAGCATCATAACCTTGATGACGTCATTCGTTAGGCTCTTGTCACCGCTGGACACTATGTGCCGCTGAAGTACCAACCGTTCTGGAAGCTACCGGACTGGCACGGGATGCTGGCAAGGCGGTGTCACCCTTATTTCTTGTAGAGTGCAATGGGCTCTTGTGTGGGATGCTCCTTGTGTCGACACGCTAGCCTCATCCCACATTCAGCACTACCAACTATGCTTGGTAGCTGTAGTGCACCTGACCCGGCGTGTCATGGGGTGCGGGTTCGAATCCTGCTAGTGGAAATTATTTTATCACTTGTTATTTAAATTGTAATTTGTTGGCATCAAAATGTGCGTAAAACTTTATGTAGGTATATGTTATGGATTATAAAAAAATGCCCGCGCAGTTTGAATAATACAGTGTGATTCCAGCTTAGCATTATTTATAATATTTATCACCTATGGGACAGAGTAATCAAAACCTGGTTTTATTACTGTTTTTAACACAATAATGTCAAAAATATCACAAACACGTTAAATGGACAAAGATCTATTAATCAATTTTAATTTAATATAATGGTTACTTGGCCAGTAAGACATTAGGCAATATTCCGGCAAGAAGAACGGAGAGCAGGAGACTGGACCCACTAGGGGGTCACAAAGAACAGAAAGGTGAGGGTTGGTAAGGCTTGGAGTGATTAGGTTAGGTTAGATCAGTGACCAAAACAAAGCGCGAGCCGAGCAAGCGAATCGAGCGTGCCGCGGTAGCAGCGCCAGAAACAAACTTTTGAAGATTATTATTGTATTATTTAAAAAATATATATTATATGTTGTATTTTGGTCAAATTAATTATTTGTAAAACGTGTCTTTTGTTTTCTGATAAATAATGAATCTTTTAAAATAAAATAAAATGTTGATTTATAAAATAACAGCTTGCCATTTGAATGTTTATGTTTTGATGCCATTGTTAAAGCAATATATAGTTTGTGAAATGACGTTGACAAAATAAAATAAGGAAGTTCAAATTATAATTATTTACTTCGCTTTAAGTACTTAGCTGTCATTTTTCATAATGCCTGGGCATTATGAATAATGCCCCAAATTATTACTTGGTCCTTATCATATACGACTACGAGCAAGTAGGTATAACATGACCGTTATTAAATTTTTCAGGATTTACGTTTTTTTGTTCATAATTATAAAGTTTTTTAATATTCATTTATTTCGTCAAGTTTCCGGAGTAAAACCGTCACCTAAAATGGCTTAGAGGTCACTTAAAACTTAGGATCGGAGAAACGGGCATTAAAACATTTTAAACATATAGTTCTAATTAGTACAAAAGTTCGTATCTAAAGTATATATCTCATGATTGCGCGGTGACTATAGTTCTACCTCGATCACTATTCCTTAGCTCAACCGCACTGATAGCTTTGGGAATCGGTGATTCGTATGCAGTGACGATGGGCGCCGGCACTTATTGCTTGCTGGTAATTACCTCTCAGTAAGCGCATAACTCCATTAGCTTGGCCGATTTGAATCGGAGACTTATTACGGATTATTATTGCGAGGAAATCGAATAAAATGAAATGAAACAAATTACAATATATATAGATACATAATTGCTTAAACGGGGTGAGAGTACTGTGGTAACTTTATGATTAATAACACCAAAATAACTAAAGTTGTGTATTTTATCAAGAAACAAATCACAATACAGCCTTCGCTAGCTGTCCCAAAATCAATAATCCTCATCTTCACTTGTTCTTTTTTCTTTCTTTTTTCCTAAGCTTCTACGTTTAAATTCAGGTCACGTGGCGTACCACAGAGCTGCCCATAGCAAGGAGTCCCGATCACAACAGTACAGAATTTTACGACAGATCACGAACTTTTTACTAACGGTGCACTACTACTAACTGGTAATAGCACCACAAAATTTTTATTTCTCTATATAATATCATCACCATCATAATCAGCCCACGTCAATTCACTACTGCACATAGGCAAAAAGTGATACTGCAAAAGGTATAGATCGCGCCAAACTTTTAGTCCCCTCTGAAGTTGCTTCGCGCAGCTAGCCTATTTTTCACTACTGCGACGCGAATAGCGCCAACTTCAGAAGGGACTATAAGTTTGGCGCGATCTGTACGCTTGTCTATGTGTGCGGTGCTCAAGCGCGTTTGTATGAAGCTATCTTCTGCCTGCAGTCTCCTGGTTCTATGACAGGTCTCTCTTAATGCACGTCACTTAGCCCGATCTTGGGTTTTCCACATTTAATTGCCGGCCACCTTACAACGATAAACGTTATACTACGTGTAACAAAAAGGTGTGGTCAAAATGAAAAATCCAAAGTGTATCCCATCTAGAACTTCATGTGTTATTAAGACATAATTATTAACTTTAATTTATAATGCAATGGTTAATGAAATATTTATATTTGTGAAGTGATGCGCGTCAGGCGCGCACAAGCAAGCAGCAGTGATCATGACTGACCATGACATGACATGACATGACCATGAATGTTAGTACACAGATGTTACTAAACCACTAGCTCAGACCAAATAAAAAGTTAAGACGGAACTCTGTGAACAGCAAAGTGAAGCCGGTTTTTTAAATGTGTGTGTTTAAACGGGTGTTGCCATGATAATTCAATCACCCCAAAGTACAAAAATAACGTTAAAAATTAGCAACATTATTTTTAACGTTATTAGTTAATAACGTTATCATATGATATAAATAAAAGTGTTCCATTCCGACGTAAGCTGTTGGTAAAAAGTGGTGGCGGTAGGAGAAAAGAAATGGAAAAAGTTTTTCAGGAATAAAACTTGTCATTATTTATTCAAATTATTTAACCTTTATGTTTAATTAATTTCTTGTATGCTTCCTTTTACTTTCTTTAATCGCTTTGCGTCTTTGACTACATGTCAGGTCCATTTTTTCAATTTGCTATTATACCGAACCAATTTTGATAACTTAATTAAGGGATGAGGGAGAAGGATGGGTACCCTTAAGATATTTATTAATTAATCTATACTAATATTATAAAGCTGAAGAGTTTGTTTGTTTGTTTGTTTGTTTGTTTGTTTGTTTGAACGCGCTAATCTCAGGAACCACTGGTTCGAATTGAAATATTCTTTTTGTGTTGAATAGTCCATTTATTGAGGAAGGCTATAGGCTATATTACATCACGCTATGACTAATAAGAGTGGAACAGTCGCTAATTAACGCGGGTGAAACTGCAGGGCACAGCTAGTTTATTTTATAAAAGAAGGAGGCAAACGAGCAGGCGGGTCACCTGATGGAGAGTAATCACTGCCGCCCATGGACACTCGCAAAACCAGAGGAATCGCCGACGCGCTGCCGGCCTTTATTTAACGAAAAAAATCATATAGTTAATCAGTTCACTAACAGCGAAGATATCGCGTCGCGTATTCATAAACATTAAAAAAATACAGTCGAATTGAGCACTTACCTCCTCGTTTTTTAAAGTCGGTAAAAAATTACTGATAAGCATTACAAGAAACAAGTAACGTTACGTTGCGTGTCATAGACGTCACAATACCCAATAATAGGGTAAACAAAAACACTTCATAATGGCAACACTTGTGTTTCAAGCAATGACGTCTAAATTTTATTTTGATTTGTTGAAAAATATTGGTTTCCAAGTTACTTACGTGTGCAATATGATTCCATCTCGCTTTTTATCTTTTGAAGATTGATTCTTAAACTCTTTCACAACACAATTCGGCATTTTCACAGATAAATTTATGATTTTTCAAAACGACTTGCTCCCACGAGCCGCGGACCTACACTGACAAGTTAAGGCGTAGTTTCGTTGTACGTGTGTGCGTGTAATTGTGTATGTACACGGCGAGGCGTAGTTTGACCCGGCTTCACTTCGCTGTTCGCAGAGTTCTGTCTTAACTTTTTATTTGGTCTGAGACCACTAGGGCTGAGGCTTGTTTATTTTGGTGTGACGTCACAATAGAAATATTAAATTAAAAACTGCATAACGCAATAAAGTTAATAATTATGACTTAGTAACTCTGCATACAAGATCTAGATCGGATACAGTGTGGATCTTTTAATTTTGACCTCACCTTTATGTTACACGTTGTATATCGTCGCTCCGCCTTAGCCGGAGGGCGTCCTACATTATCTTTGCCGAGTTGCGGTCTCCATTCCAGAACACATCTATTTTCTACCCCAGCGGCTATCGGTCTCGCGGCTAATATAACGAGATTTAGTAGTACCAGTGATGTTGGCTTCGTCGCACAGATGGTGTGGTGGCGCCAGTGCTCGACGCTAATGTCGAGCAAGGCCTTTGTCGTGCTAGTTACTGAATAACATAATAAAGATATATATGCCAGTTAGTTCGGAACTGGCCCGATTCAGGACAAATTGTCTGTAGAGCTGGTAGAGCGTCAATATGGCGCTAGCTCAAGGCCGGACAACACCGCGCAAGAAATTGATGTCACTGTGTATGTGATTTTTTTTAAAGATTTGCGTCTGATGTCGTCCTATCATTGTTTCTAGTCTATACTATTATTATAAAGCTGAAGAGTTTGTTTGTTTGGTTGAACGCGCTAATCTCAGGAACTACTGGTTCGAATTGAAAAAATATTTTTGTGCTGAATAGTTCATTTATTGAGGAAGGCTATAGGCTATATTACATCACGCTATGACTAATTGATGTGGAGCTTAACGCAGGGCACAGCTATAACAAATATATTATGTAAAGCTCGAAATTTCTCACAAGTACCTGAAGTATTGTTTTCATTTATTTCAAAAAATTTCTTTCCACCTTTATTTTAGTAATGTGAAACGTAAAAAAAGAAAATGGACATATTTCGGTGCGAAGTAACATTCTTACATCTTTTTCTTCTTGTTTTTTACATTTTTCACAATTCTTACATCTTTTTAGTGACTCAGAGGCATTTTCAGGGTCACCGGACTTTTTTGGGTGCGGCGAAAACTTAAAGGGTTGCTCAAGCAGCACTACTGTCAAACAAAACATCGTCAGAGGTTTTCTAGAAGGAATGGCATCACGCATTAATACGTGTTCCCGTTCCTTACTAAATTCTCCAAGGAGTTTGGATCCGATCGGGCTTTACATCTTTTACATCTTAAACGATAGGTACTTTATTGAAAGAAGTCCAAGTAGATAATGTCGGATCTATATAAACTTAAATAGCAAATATTTATTATGGCAATTATTTTTAGCGATGATGTTTTTTTATAATATTTATAAAGTAATACGAGATCATTTGCAAAATAGTATTTCAAATTCGATACTTCGATATCCATAATAGGCCAGAGGAGATCAAAACGACTCTGTTTACTTAGTCGGTCGTTTGTTGCAATTAGGCTCAGCTAATTTGTATCTTATCATAATGAGGGTTTTTCAAATCGGCAGACAGTATGTGAGTCGTTTATGAGCACAGATTATTAAACTTACTTAGCATTAAAAAAATAAACAAATATATACTAATATTATAAAGCTGAAGAGTTTGTTTGTTTGTTTGTTTGTTTGTTTGTTTGTTTGTTTGTTTGTTTGTTTGTTTGAACGCACTAATCTCAGGAACTACTGGTTCGAATTGAAAAATTCTTTTTGTGTTAAATAGTCCATTTATTGAGGAAGGCTATAGGCTATATTACATCACGCTATGACTAATAGGAGTGGAACAGTCGCTAATTAACGCGGGTGAAACCGCAGGGCACAGCTAGTTGTAAATAAAAAAACAAAGGTAATATTTGGTTATTCGATAAAACTCTAAAATAGTAGACTTAAAGTTCAAATTGCTTTAAATCTGATGCTGTCACCATTTTGGTGGTACTTACAGAGATATAAGCAATCAACCTTAAATAGCAAGCTAACTGCTGCACTCAGAAACGTCAATTAACTTTGTACAAAAATTTCACTACCTAGGTTTCAAACCCAGTGTTGACAAATTTTCAGGGTTCGGACAGTGCCACTATAGCCAAATTAGTAGTCCGCCGGTTTGTCAGACGTTGCGTGTTCGAATCTCGCTTCTAGAAATGTTTCTAATCCTTTTTATTTATTTATTATAAAGTTTTATAATAATTATTTTATTTTTGTTGTGTGTGTGATGATGGTACTAGAGGTACAAATATAGTGTTTCTATTTCTAATTTTATTATATTTAAGTTCTGCGGAGGCGTACAGGAGTATTCCGGCGACTGGGCCCGCTCTTGTCCTGGGCTCACCATCGATATGCATATAAGATCTATTGTTTAGAATTTAGATTAATTAATTAATTAATTTAGACAGTTAGAAGAAAACGCATTCGAAATAAAAATAGTTTTTTTTAAGTAAATCATTTATTTGTTATACTTACCTACTTATTTAGTATTAAGTATCTAAACACTGTGATTTTTTTAAAGTTTACTTTTATCATTTTAAAATATAAGTACCTACCCTATTTTATCTGAGATAATCCCTCTACCTATTAATTTCTTCATCCGTCCTTAGAAAGATTATAGTTGTTATGTGATTTGTCCAAGTTTATGCCTATTGATCTAAGATTTGTTGATTTTATGTTAAATTTTATTAAAGGCTTAAAAATCTATTATTATTTCGAATGCATTTTGTTCCAACTGTACTAGAAATTCGATCTAACTAAACAATAGGTTTTATATGCATATCGATGGTGGGCCCAGTTGCTGGAATAAAAATATTAAAATAACTCGATCCGGCGAGTGGGCCCGCGAGCCCAGATATATAAGAGTGGGCCCAGTCGCCGGAATACTCACAGATAAAGTGGACAGAAAGAAGGGAATACTTTTTTCTGCGGTTTTTTTAAATCTTATGAATTAGAACGAATTTTATTACCAATAATGAATAGTACCAATAATGCTCAGTAATCAGTAGTAGTCAGTAATTTTAATTGATGTTTCCGACTGCTGCAATTAAACCGTTAGTTTTGTAAAACTAAAAAGTATAAGTAATTAAATAATATACTGTTAGCATAACATAACGTAACTTTTTAACATAATATTTTTAATAAAATTAGCCAAATTAAACATATATCCAAAAATACTGTCACTGATGGTTAAACATGTCTAGAAAAAGCGGAAAAAAAGCGAAAATAGACTGTTGTTATCTCGATTGCTGCCTAAAAGCTCCACGCTCAAGTTACGCGCAAACCAAACGAATGTGCATTGAAAAGCTTGCGTAGGTACTTATCGAAAAACATTGAATAGTTAGGTAATTTTTTATTCACTAAAAAATGGCACATATTGTATTTTAATCTCCTTCATTATAATATTCTGTGACACTGTATAAAGATATTAAAATGTGCTAACATTAACATTAAAAACTTGAAAAAAATCCAAAAGTTAATAAAAATCCCTTTTAATAAAAAGAATATTAGATTGGGTATCAGATAATTGATAGTTTTTTTTTAAGCGTAGCCGTTTAATTAAAGGGAGTTCTGGGAGGCGTGGGAGGGCGGCCAGCCGGAGGCGGGAGCGCACTCTATGCCACATCCCGCCGCAGTCGGTCGGGTCGCGCGCATTTACGCACCGAACGCGATTTATGGTTTCACCGTTCCCGCGCTTTTCGGGTCTACTCTGTGCTATCTGTGCTTAAAAATTAACGATGTGTCAAAACAATTGAACAACGATATTGTGATGATTGTGCCCAAATATTGTTTTTAATGTCGTAGTGAAAACATGTGTGAAACAAATGAATGTTGCATATTAGTGCTGGATTGAATATCATTTTGAAATGGGAACTGTTAGGAGGAGGACTCACTCCCACGGATCGGAAAAGCCGAGGGGAAAACAAAGGGTGAGTTTACTGTCTAAATACTCGTAGATGCCGGATACACTTATTTTAGTTTGCCATGGATTGTAAGCTGATATAACTTTAAACATTGATTGGTATTGTTTTATGTTTTTAAAAGGCTCTAATTTGATTATCTAATAAGTTAATTGAAGTAGACAAATGTATGCTTTTCTTACAACATATTTAAAAAACAGAAACAGAACACTGAGTGACAATTAAACAAACTTTACTTTTTACTTGACAATTAACATTCAAAAAGTTTTGAGTTTACTAAACTTTATAGTTTTTAAGTTAATAAATACTTAATCAGTAAAAATATTTTTTTAGATAATACACTCATTCATTAAAAGACTGACATGCTATAATAATCGAGCACCCTAATAAGCATTATTAGAACAAACTTACAATTTTGCATATTCGCGGTTCATTTTAAATAAAGTTTTTAACGGGGTTTAATGCTAATTACTTAGTAAAGGTAAAATAAAGTAAGTCGGGCTTAAATCCGACGTATTTAATACTTAAGTATACTCCAAGGCCTATAATTATAGCTATATTAACTAGTTTGCGTAAAACACTATTTAATTATTTTTTATCAACAGTTTTATGATTTCACTTATACTTTGCTTTTTCATTCTAGTCATCAAAGAACGATCACAAATTATAGAGAATGATTTAACATGGGCGTTCATTAATTACGTGAGGCGTTTTTTTGACCTCCCCTCCCCCTTTGGTGAGATTTCGTGAGATTTGATTCAATCCCCTCCCCCATCCCCCAATCTCACGTGAGATTTTATAAAATGTGACTTTCTAGTATAAGTGCGTTGGATTTATTTTAAAAATCTCGTTTAATAATTTGTGTACGGTTTGGCCATATTTTAGTAAAGAATCATATTTTACTTAATTTAAAACTATTTTCTCGTAACTTTTCCTGTTTCTAGCGGAAAAAAATTACGTGATATTTGCCGAGACCTCCCCTCTCCCCAAAGTGAGATTAGATGAGATTCAACTCGACCCCCTCCCCCAATGCTAATAAATTATGTGTTAGTAGTTGACTTTAGAACAAATGCGTTATGCAAGGCTGTTTTAAATCAAACTCTTGTTCATTAAGTTTGAGAACACCAATCAAACGCCTCCCCGATAAAAAAATAAAGACATCAACGCGTGCTCTAAGTAAACAAAAAGTTATAATTACCGTCTTCAAAAAAGGAGGCACTCAAATTGACCTGTATCTATTTAAAGCGTTCTTGGAAATGCGTAATACATATTTTTGTTTACATGACGCATAGTAAACCAATCCATCAAATTTTATAAGAGTATCTATGTGTACGTAAATAATGTATTTTTATAAAAATTTTTTGAAATAGTTCAAGTTCTTATAAACTTATGACACTGTTGGGGCAAGTACCTTTCCTATGAATGGTAACATCACTAGCAGAACGGTCAAAAAACCACTACGCGGGCCTAGTGCGGATTAGTGGTTGTTAACGACTCCTAAAGCAGACGGGACCAGCGGCTTTAATTGCCTTCCGAAGCACGGAGAAGCTTGAGATGATACTTTTTTGGCCACCCATCTGTTGACCGGCCTTTGCGAGTGCTTAACTTTTGCAATCGTGTTTGCACCGACGAACGCTTGAACCACTGCGCTAACAAATACACATAATTAATAATAGCTAAAAATTCATGGTTCATGTACAAATACTTTTGATCACCTCCCCATTTAGAGAATTAACGTTAATATATTACGAGTATAAGGATTTATCGTAGCAATTAATAATATTATATCTTGTCTGAAACGACAAGACAGCATTCTGTCTTATCTAGTAATCGCGTCGATAGATGTCGCGTAGGTAGATATTAGAACCGGACAAGTATGAATAACTTGACAGCACGAGAATGTTTATATTTTGTTTCCCATTGAGCCATTTGAAAATCTATACCATTTTCATGAAAAAAAATTATTCTTCTTCTTTCAAAACTTAAATCTATGTATCTAGCAGTATGAATCGCCATGTAAGTATGTATCATTTAACTACATCATGTCTAGTTGTAAGACCTCTGGTAACAAATCAAGAGATTCCCAGACCTGTTTTAAGTCCTAGGCTACCTATAGGACCATAAGTTTTATCAAAGTCTGCCGCCATAGCAACCACAATGCTACTAAGAGCATTGTGGTGTTCCGACTGAGACAATAAGATAGCGAGTTCCTCAGTAGTTTAAGATTCCGGGACATGTGGATTATAAAAGTTAATTTCTACTAGGTAAGTACTACTTTAGGATTCCGGGACAAATGGCCTTGTTGGCACTTACCGTCAGGTAAAATGAAGGTCAAATGCTTTCCCCACTGCTGCTTAGCTGCAAACATAAGTACGAGGGTTAAGCTATCCAGACAGATTTATCTATACTAATATTATAAAGAGGAAAGCTTTGTATTTTTGTATGTATGTATGTTTGCAACGAATAAACTCAAAAACTACTGAACCGATTTACAAAATTCTTTCACCATTAGAATGCTACATTAGCGCTGAGTAACATAGCTATATTAAAAAATATATATTTAAAATACTATAAACGACAATTTAATTTTCCAATACAAAATAATTTGTTTGTTTCGTTGTCATGGAAACCATCAATGATGGAAACTGTCAAAGCGGTACGAAGTCCGCCGGGTCAGCTAGTTGATCATAAAAACGTAGATTGGAATAACATTGTTTCTATGTGGACCCTGACTGAAAAGGGTTGAAAAATTGTAATGTAATATATAATATAATTGTAAATATGTTCTTTCCCACTGGATACTACAAACGAAGCTAACGTTCATCATCATAACTATTAGCTATAGTGTTTATTACGTGTTCAAGAATCAATTTGTAACTCAAATAGGTGTCTACGCAACGCGTGCGCAGCTTATAGTTATTTAGTGTCAAATGCATCACCCGCAACCGCAAAAGGCAATATACTATGAGCGAAGGTTTGTTTAGGGTCCTATTATGGAAGACACAGTATGTACAATACAACACATATTATTATGCTATGGTTTTCTTTCTATTTTGTCGTAAATGTTTTTCGTAGCGAAATTGCATAGAGCATGAAAGTTTTCACCTAGGATCACAGATAGCATTTGTTTAGGGGTCTATTATGGAAGTCACAGTCAGTCAGTACAACACCTTCGATGGTTTTCTTTCTTGTTTTATAGTTATCGATTTTCGTAATGCTATCGCGGGTCACCTTTGATAAAAAACTTGGTGGAAACCTTGTTTATTTATTTATTGTTTTAAAAATAAAAGTCCCGACCAACTGACTACCTGAAGAACGAGCAACATTGCACAGCCCAAACCACTGAATCTAGAACAGTCGTTGAATTTTTGCATGATGCTTTTATGACGTAAGCATGGGATAAGACGGGATTTACCGAAATTCTCTTGGATTCAAGGGTTATTATAGGTTTTTACGTGTAGGTACGAAATTGCGGGCGGTTAAATAGCGTATTCAAGAAGCACTTGAAAAATCGTCAGTGTATATCCAAATCGAGTTTGCGGCTCTTACGATGTTTTTTATTATCGAGTTTCCGATATTTCAGCACAGTTTCATATGTGAGCGTCAGTTCACTGCATATTATTATGCGATCAAAGAAAATAGTTTATAGAGAATCAGGGCAACCCGGATTGCAAAAGATTGTAAGTTAAGTCACACCGGAAGTAATTCGTCTTTATACAAGTGTTATATACTCGTATGTTATGTGTATATCATCATCATCATCACAGCCTATGCTAATGTGTATTTAGTTTGATACAATTAGATCACTTATAATAAAAAATCATAATATGAAAAAGAACTGACTATGAGGTATCATATGAGAAAGAAACACTGCAATAAAAGTGGCAGTTGAGGTATCAACCGCATATTATAATAATGATATTAATTAATCAGAATATCATATTTTTAGAATAACTTCTTAATGTTGACTTTACTTCCTCGTAAGAAGCTCGAAAGCCAATTAAATAATTAAGCTTTTAAAAAGCAGTAGGCGTAGTACCTACCTACTCGCTACCGGGTTCCACAGACCCATTACTTTTTTGTATATATCATTTCCAAGTTACTTTAGTTATCGGGGAAAATGACATTGTATTTTAATATTGATTATAAAAAAATTAAAAAAACTTTCCTACACTCACACCAATTATCTAGCCCAAGAGAAGTTTCATTATGAAACTCGTTAAATGGTTACTAGACAAACACTTTTGGTTCAATTGCTTTTATTGTACTACTTTCCTTCATCCTAAAATCAAATAACAAAAATAATCAATACTTCTTCTTATAACTATGACAACTTTTTATCTAAATATCACTTTTTTTATTAGTTCAACACAGTAAATGTATTTTTTTTAGAAACTTTAATAAAGTATCATCTTATTACTACACAAAAAGATTAGTAGATTAGTTTTTTTTTATATAAATCAATTCTGAAAATCAACTACTTACTTATAAAAAAATCTTGGTAGTTTCTTACCAATTTTACATAATAATTTATAATAAGTTAAAACAGTTACTACAAACAGATTTGGTGTGTTCCCCAATATGAAAATTACTGTTGTGACTTCGTGTCCTGTACGTTTCAGCCTGTAACTTTGTCTTTTCCAATGTAATATCAATGTAATATTGATAAAGGGACACTTTCTAAGTCACTCCTCTCAAGTCACAAGTTTTGTGGCAGCATCATTCGCATCATCAGAAACTTGGGCATTGGAAGTAATTTCAACGTCATTATCAGCCTCTTCCTCAGAATCTGTGTTATGTGGGCTTGTCTCTTCACAGTCTTCCGTTTCAGAACAGTGTTCAGACTCTACACTTTCATTTAGGTAATCTTCTATGCCTAGTATCTAGTATGCGGTACACAGTCATTTTTGAAACCTAAAATGTTATAAAATAATATTTGCATGTCACAAAATAATTGATATATGTAAATACTTACGTAAGTATTCGCTACTGGATCCAGCGGACCCGTACCTACTCACTTTATGCATCCGTAGCACACGAGCGCTGCGCGCCGAACGAATGAGAACGGAGTAGCGCGGAGGGAACACATTCATTTGAAGATACTAAGAGCGGCAACGTTGCACAATTCGTATTTTGGAAAATATTGAGCAAAATGACCTTGACTGGGTCTAAAACACCCATTAGCGAGTCCTTAAGTGTTAAGATAGCCAACATAGTTCTGGCCTTTCACCTCTTCGGATACAATATGAAATAAACATATTGGAGATGTGCGAATAGGCCCCCGCGGACAAATACCTTGCTCTCAGGTGGTATGTCGTAACTTATGGAGATGCTTTTGTCAACGCATAGGTACGAATACGCTATAAAATGCATTTAAATTCCTCTCCATAATGCAAACTTCACGCAACTGGCAAACGACTGTCCAATATGATATTTTGCCTCGTAACTTGGCTTATTTTATAACACTTCAGTTTTATAACGCTAAGTGAAAGGTACCTACTTTGTCGGCTTGACGTTTCTATTTCCATTATAGACTTACTCTCTACTACAGTTCTGAAGAGATTGTCAATTCCTGTAATTACAATTATATTCCAGCAAGTTACAGTCATACCAAAGAAAACACAATAAATTATTTCAAAATAATATAACAAGATTAGTTATACTTTTGAACAAAATTATTTTTCCGTGAAAAATAGTAACTATAAAATATTCATAAAAGTTTTACCGTTTGATTGTCATTGTAGAATAGGTTGTAATCGGTTTCAGAAACGGTATTTGTAAGTATCATAAAGAAATAGCTGTCAATTTCCATCTGAAATTGACAGTTATTTCTTTGAGGCAGACAACAACAACAAAATAATATATTTGAAAGTGAACATCTTGTGTTCACTTTTTTCGTCAGTAAATAGAACTCTAGCCCATTGTTGGGGAGTCCAGTTGGCGCGTTCACGTGCGAACTTAACTCGAGCTACTCGGTGCTGTCTGAGTTGTTCTGGTCCGCGTGCAAGCCTGCATGCCTTTAAATTTACTTCCTTCATGCGTCTTCTGATTGTACGCTCGCTTACATTTATCTTGTGATTTGGAGCCGCTGGCGGATTTCAAACCGCTTCCTCACTACCGAGTGAGGAAGCGGTTTCTTAAAATTACTAAAATAATGAACCGATCACCCCGAGCTTTTGCGCAAAATTTTACAAACTGCTCTTTCGCGGTCTCGCACGCTCACCGACGATATTACCGTATAAAAATTCTCGAATAACTTTTATAGAATGGCAACGTTACGTAGTACGTAATGATCGGCGTTCTTTAATCGTGCGCTGTCCAACCATGACGGTTGCTCGTTACAAATAATATGTTATTATTCCAAATTCGTTATGTTTTGCCGATAACCACGGGCAAAGGTCGGAGACTTCTTTGGTAATACAATCACCGAAGCTTAGATAAGAGCCTACTGTTTCTTCGAGACAGCTAACTTAACTAAATACAAACATTATTTGTGTGTAGTAAATAAATGTGTTATTTGTCAACAAGGATAGTAATTTTAATTTCCTCAATTACCGTTACTTAATGAGTTTGATTTGTTTAACTTTCCTAAACCAACTATTTGGTTTGGGAAATTATACTATTTGTTCCATATTAATTTTTCATTCCTTCATTCAATTACTTTGAAGCGGTAACCCTCGTGTTTTACCTATGTTGCAACAAGAGTATGACTATTTATTTAATATAAATTTAGAATATATTTATATTATTATTATCTTTATTTATTTTTTCTCATATAAATTTACATTTTTAAATATTTTCTAAAAACAAAATAAATAAAACATTTAAAAATATAAAAAAAATATATTATTATCTAATACCTTTAAACGAGCAATTTTTGTATATATGTATATATATAATCTGAATCTCGGAGAGGGCTCTAACGATTTTCACAAAATATAGTATGCAGGGGGTTTCGGGGGCGATAAATCGATCTAGCTAGGTTAGAAAACGTCGTTTTATCCGAAAAAAATACAAAGGTCCAGGTACTTATCTTTATATATATAAATCTTCTGTGCGTGTGTATGTTATTGAACTCCTTCTAAACGGCTGGACTGATTAAGCGGACGAATGTATTGTTTGTTTTGTTGTTATGGAAACTGTCCTTTGACAGTATCCATAACAACAGACGGTACGAAGTCCACCGGTCAGCTAGAATAACTATTTAAATATATATATATATCTTTTTTTTCTTATTTCCAGCTGGACTAGACCTGATGATGATGGTGATGATATATATTTGCCGACAGTCGAATAAAATTTTCGATATCGTAATATCATTTCTTATCTTGTAAGACCGCGGTAAAAAAAGTTTATTTATATATTGATACATGCAAGTAATGCCAATTAAATTGTTTATTATCGGGCATTACTGTAAGCAGTTGTTTTAGTAACTTAACTTTAGGTAGATACTACTAGCTATTTTATTTATTTTATTTTATTTGCATTGGTGAGTCGGCTGCTTTTCCAATACAAAAGGGATATAGCCCTGACTGTTCCGTGCTAAATCGTGTTTGAACTTTTTTATAACTTTTGAATCTTATTAACTATGGTGCTTAGTGCGTGTAGTTTGCCATATAATATCTCGTATTAAATAGATATAAATAGATAGATAAAAAAGCTATAAAATTATACTATCAATGCAGGTCCCGCATTTTATTCACGTGACGCCTAGTCACAGACAAGCCCCGAAGACCTCTAATATAACTCCATATGTCCGGTATCCGCACGATGTGTTTTACTATCACTTGATTTATATTTAGACCTTGTATCCTGTGTATTTCTCAGAGGCAAATTGATTACATAGTTGTAAAGTACTACATATTGGAAATACATCAACTGAGGTAATTCAATGGCTTGTATTTAAACGCCTACCAAAAATGTATCAATTCTACTACCAATAAAATTCGAAACGCTTACCAAAATGGATAAATGCTTACCAAATTGTGTTTCCTAAAATATTATAAAAAGGATACAATTTATATTTTTATTAAATGCCTTAAAAATTTATGAATACCTTTTAACTGCATTTCAGACCAAATATGTTATTTTGTCAGCAAATAGATAACACCAATATTTTATGCCTCGAGTTTCGATTTGGTAATTTTTGCTTTCTGTTGTCTAATAAAAAAATAACCTCGAAATTCAAGACAATCGCTACGCTGCGTTTCGCAATTGTCTTAAATTTCTAACCTATCACGTGACCTACAGGAGTACGGCAGCTAGTATACTCAATCACTTAAATAATAGTGTAAAAATTTGGTGAGCATTTATCCATTTTGGGAAGCAAAAATAATATTTGTACAGTCATTTAATTTATTTGGTACTTAGGCTTAGGGGTCTAAAAAATATTTCTGGTGAGCGTTTAAATTATACTCTAATTCAATTAAAACTGTTCGGTCATCCTTGTAATTGCAAGGTTTGTTGTTGAATTACCAATTAGTATTTTTCTATGTAGCGGGAAATTTAGAAATTTTTCGTCTGTAGCTACTTATAATTATAATTGGTAATGTTCTACGTGTAAAAAGCTTTTTACACGTAGAACATTACCAATTATGTAAGTGAAAATATGTCTTCCGTGCTTGGAAAGGCGCATTGAGTTTTTATTCTACTATGAGAAAGCGCTAAGCCTTAGTCTCACCTGTGGCTCGGATCCTATTTTATAAGTTTATAATCGTATGTCAGCGGCCTGATTTTGAAATTTTTTCATAGATTTAATGACAAAAACGTACTAACGACCACCTACTTAGATGTTATTGAATTAGCAGTATTGATGCCTTGATGGTAAGGGAAGATAAGACAAAAGCGCTCTTCAACATTCGCGTTCGGTCAGCTTGTGGGTTATACATGACCCGATCTCCCTATATGTTCATGAGTAGCGTGTATAGTATATCGATGTTCATGGGGTAAAGTCTACTCTGTAAATTGTATATTTTATCACCATAGCTTTCTTTAGTGTTATTATGCTAAGCAAGCTGCTATCACGTTTATTGTGACATTTAAAATTTTCTTCAGTTAATTAACTTAATTGTGAAAACATGTTTGTATGTAAATTTACTATCTTTATTATTCCTTAACTTTTCCATCTTCTATCATTTTTTTTGTCGCGTACACAGGTGACATAGATTATACAGCTTAAATATTCCTTTATGATTATGTACACACGTATGTGCTGACTGACTGAGAAATCACGAAATTTCAGAAACTATTTTGAGCGTTACACATTTCCTCACAACTTTTCGTAACACAATAAAAGCCAAAAGCAATAAAGAATATCAATTGCCCACCACAAAACAATGTCAGCCGTGGTTCGTTCGAGCACAATATATCGTTATCTGTTGAATCTTAACTTCGGACTTATCAGTGGATCAATTAATAACCAGGCGAGGTGGTCCGGCTGACCGTAAACAATCGTACGACAGATCGGCATTTCTAAATTGATGGTTTCCACCGTGTAAAATAAAATTTACGATACGCGGTGCCTTGGTCGTGTTGGCCGCACCGAAATCATTGTTCTCTTGGATCGGAGAAATGTAATGTAGAAGTTGTTATCAAAACTGACACACGTAAAATTAAAAATATTTTTAAAGTAGGTAGCGGATTTGGGCTTGGAATTTCACATCAAAAATTCGAAAAAACACTTACATACGAGTGCGAATCTACTCACGTTTAATTATGCAATTTTGCAGATTCATTCAACTTGCATTGTGTAACTGCACCGTAATTTTTTTTCAATAGGTACGTCCATATCCTTTCAAAATGAAGTTTTTGTATAAACGGAGAGACATGGGTTTTTCGGGTGAGGGCTGGAAATTAGCAGATTGTATAATAATAATCCCGTTAATAGCTTTTGTAATGTAAAACAGTTTAAAAAGTTATACATTTATGTTTCAAAATCGATAGCGCACAGCTTTACCGCATGCCAGTTTATCTGTCCGCAGTCTCCTCCAATGCGTGGAAGACATAATCGCTTTAAAAGACACAGTGCTATCTCACTGTTATCGGGACATGACCCCACTATCATGCGCCCGCCCATCTCACCGCGTTGACGACGTTAGGACCATATCGCTCTAAAATACCATGACGAAGATGCCAACAGCTTTACCTTATTGAAATGTCGAAGGCTGACGATGCTTCATATGATAAGTTTGTTGCCAAATCGTCGGCAGGTATGATGCTCTGTGAAACATTTCAATACGCGACATTTTGCAGCAACGCGAACCTCAAGGTCGCAGTCGCCATGGCATTCTTGTGACATTAAACTTAAGTACAAACTACATATATTGTTTTTTTTTACGTATGCCTGCAGCCTGCAGATCCATTACAACAAAGTCATTCATTATCATCATCAGCTCATTTTATGTCCCCACTGTTGGGGCACGAGCTCCCCTATGGATGAATCGAGAGAACGGGCGATAAACCAACACACGGGCCCAGTGCGGATTAGTGGTTGTTAACGACTGCTAATGCAGCCGGGACCAACGGCCATACGTTCCTTCCGAAGCACGGAGGAGTTTGAGATGATACATTTTTGCACTCATCCGAAAGTTGCTTAACCACAGAACTCGCTCCTGCGCTATCGAGCTTTTCAATACAAAAATGTCACATTATACAATGTTATTATTGTTGTTTGTTATTTTGTATAACGTTCTATCTAACTAATATTGTAACAACTCAATACTTATGGAGAGCCATAAATGATTGAATTGAATTTAATACAAATATTAACTAACTAACTTACTTCTTAAGAATTGTTCATAGAACAGCTATATCACAGAACCGCGAACACATTTCTTGTTTCAAAGAAATTTTTCAAACCGTTATTATCGGATCACTTTGACCCCGAGGTCAGAATGATTTATTGACTGTGACAATATCAAGAGAGAAACAGGCAAATTCGAGTGGGAAGAACATAACTTTAGCTGTTTGCTGCCTTGCACTTATGAGGTAAACGTTTACCTTGCTCATTTAGCATAAAACATACTGCATTTTGTCGCTTATGTTTTAACAACGCGTAAGTCAAAATAGGGTACTTTTCAGGAGAGCAAAACAACCTTACCTAAGAGACTAATGTTGTAAGGGTAGGGAAAAACGGAACTCTTACAGATCATTTTGTTTGTCAGTCTGTCACTGAGGTCGTAGTTATACGACTGCCAAAAAAAGGAGTGTTATGTTTTCAGGGTTCATGTACCTATGTATCTATATGTGATGTTTCTTTATTCCACCATAACTTCTAAACGCCTGAACCGATTTAGATATATGAGGTATTGTTACAATCCTTGCATCGTTCCGACTAACATAGGCTAGTAAAAAATAAGAAATTCAACCCCTATGTGGGTAAAATAGGGGATGAAATTTTGTATGATGAAAATTCGTCATTATAGGAGTTAGAGACTAGAACTTGATGTTTAGCATGATATCTGTAGATTTACACTAAAAAGTACAAAATTAAATAAATAATCAAAAAAATTTAAAAACACGACTGCCATGACAAAAAAGGCAAAAAAATAACGAAAATGCAAAATACAAGATGTCATGTATTTATTTATATGACTACATACTTACTACTTATTTACTACTGAATACATGACATCTTGTTTTTGCCTTTTAGTTCTTTTTTTCCTTTTTTTGTCATGGCAGTTGTGTTTTTTATTATTAAAATGCCTGGCCATATTGTTACTGGACTTTATACTACTCGTATTTATAAAAAATACAAATAGTAAAGCAGATTATAGTTATTTAGATCAAAGATTTTACAGCAAGTGCATGATTTTACCTTCAAAATCTTCTCACTGTAAAAGTTAATAAAAGTCCTTACCTCCTTATAGGTAAATGCACCTAAATAGGTTCTCATCGTATTTTACTTTACTTTAGTGCCTCTAAGTACTTCTTTTATCTTTAATATATGTTAGTAATGTGCGACATGCATATGCGCACTTAAGTTTTCTTTTCAACTTCATTCCAATTAAAAATATATTATTTTAAGATATTTTGTTTTATCTTAAGGGGGTGCAGCGCGGACGTAAAACTGCGTGTTTCAAGTTTCTTTATGATAGCGAGCGAGCAGCGCGTGGCAGTGGTGTGACAACGGGGCACGACTACAAATACGCACGCACACTAATATCTGTATAGAGTAGGCTGGTGATTTAATTAGAGCAATGTTTACTTTCGTAAAATCATAGGCGTTTGGGTAAAAAATAATAAAAGTCTTAATATTTTCATATTCATATTTTTTAATTGAAAACTAAGACAACAGTGACCTGCGGAATATCAATACAAATATTTTGATGTCGGATCATTGTTTCATTTGTGCTATATTTACAAAGTTTCTGAAGAAATAAGTATTTAGATATCATTACTTTTACGTATTGTTTATGCAGTTTCTGGGTATTTGTTTCAAATTCCAAGACAACCATGACCTTGCGAAAGGATCAAGCTAACCTACACTAGTCCTTTTAATGTATATGACCTATTCAGCTCCTAGCACCAGTGACTTAAAAACACGTAAATTTTCGAAATTCCGCGCTGCATCCCTTAAATAATTATATAGATTAGCGGTCAGAACATTGGACCCGTTATCCAAAGGTCGTGGGTTCGATTCCCACTCAAGCTTCCTGAGGCTGGTTGATATTTTCTAGTAAAACTTTATCTTGTAACTATATATAGCATGAACGCAAAATTCAAAATAATAAAAATATTATATTAATTTGAAAAAGACAAAGTGTTGAAAAAATTCCACAAGCGGGATTCGAACCCGCGCCCCCATGACATGCCGGGTCAGGTGCACTGCCAACTATGCTATCGGTGCGGGTTCGGATCCCGCTCGAGGAATTTTTTCAACACTTTGCCTTTTTCCAAATGGTAATTTGTTCGCAACAATATTTGCGTAAAATCATATGTAAATAATCATATTATATTAAATTTCGTCATCGTGCTTTCAAAACAAAATTACATCACCCAAGGATTCTAAAACTTTACGATGATGAATATGTACATAAAGTTCAAAGTCGTACTACAGGTTACTAACGGCCACCAAACAACTTTCAATCCTTTAATAATTACCTGCCAAAGAATTTTCTTTACAAATCGAACGTTTATGTTAAAAAGACAAGCGCAATTTAAAAGTGTCGTTTCAATTTTAACTTAATAGGGAATGCCAGTTACTTGACTGTCCAGTTTGAGAGATGTCGTCACGTTTTCAACTATTTTAATGACAACTAAAAAAGGACACTGCTGATTGGCTAAAGATTTACAAGCAGTGTTGCCTTAAAAATATCACTACTCTTTTTTTTAGGTTAATGTGTGTGTACTGTGTGTGTAAGTCAATGAAATAAGTCTTTATACAGACGTGCAATTAAAAAGATATATTAAATTGACACATTTATTTTCTTGCAACGGGAAAGTACTTGGCCATTCTCTCACCTAATCTTAAGTGACAATAAGACTAATGATGGAAACGCATTTCACTCAGAACTTGCAACTACTGAGACAATGGCTATCTTATATGTAACTGTCGGAACACACCAATGCTGCTTACATTGTTTTATTTGGCGACATACTTAGACAAGATGATTGTAGCTAGCGGCCTTAAACAAACCCTACCACCGACCAAACCTAGTACTATAAATAGGCATGACGACAGTATCAAAAAATCAATGATTTAATGATTTTAGGGGAAAATACATATTAAAAAAATTTCAAACACTGGTTGAAGCCGCTGGATGCGAGCAGCACAAAACCGGTCGTTGTGGAGATCCTTGGGGGAGGCCTTTGTCCAGCAGTGGACGTCTTTTGGCTGAGATGATGATGATGATGAAACACTGGTTTAGTTATATTAAAAAAATTGAGATTATTAAGATTTTCAATAAAAATTTTATCCAAGTAGGTTTCTTTATTTAAATACTTATTTATTTATTTAAGGCACCTTAACATCATAAACAAGGTACATTTCTCACATATCATTAAAGAAAACATGGCTAGTGCTTATGACAATTACAGATGTGCACAGCCTTTGCAACGATAACATTTAAAAGTGCAGGCTTTTATGTTCAAGCTCCAATAAGTTTTCACGTAAAAAGAAATAGAACAAACTATAGATAACATATTACTGAACAAGCCGGATCATCGATTTCAATAGTGTATATTTTCGCAAGTGGTTTTTTCTCGGTGTTGTGCCGGGCAGAAATAGCCAATATCGACGCCGGCGTTACGAGTAAGTGCTAGGCGACAGTCAAATAAACACGGTGCCTTGTTCAAGGGCGTACCCGATTATAGCTGTTTTTTTTTGTAAAATATGCTTATCGCAATTCTTTACTTTTTATTTGGAAGAGAAAGAAAAGTTGGTAGCATTTTTAGCCGTTACTAGGTAACTTGGTGGATTTTGGCTTTCGCTTTATGTATTAAAAATGTTTATAGACAAAGTGAGAAATTCGTTATTTCTAATAGTTACTTATTTCTTACTCTGCGCTGTGCTGTGTAGCTACGGCTGAAAATAAGATACCAACTCGGTAAAAAAAACTATTTTATCTCTCATTTAGTCTTAAAAGCCAGAATAGCAGTAATTATTTCAAAAACTTTAAAATTACCTACGGCGGTCCGGGCGGAACATGCTTACCTAGAAAAGTTAGCTTAGAGATTTACTACGGATGACCGATGGTTAGAATATTTACAACAAACGTTATAATGATACTGTTCATAGGAATCTACTTGCGTTTATTAATATATGAATAATTATTATTATGAATAACCCTTTATTTTCAGTAAATATTGCGTAGTACTTAGTTCTTACTTACTTACTTCAGTGATGATCAAGCATCGGTGCAGTAGTTTAAAGGATAGTTCAGGGTTTTAAATCGACCTATCAAAGTTGAATCCCACTCGTAGCACCGTAAGACTACTGTCATAAACCCTCTCAGAAAACAAACACAGAAGTATTATAATGTGTTAATATCAAATTAATAGTAATCGTAAAAACCTTAATTGATTACAAAAATATATGGTTACTATGGTATCTCTTTTTCTATATAATTTTAAACCCCCCCCCCCTACATTAAGAAAGGCCTACTTACCAGATTTTCAATTCCACTATTTCATTCAGAATATTGACCTCGATAAGTTGTTTACATCACGATAAACTGAAACACTTTGTTTACACAGGAAAAGTATGCTCTTGAAATAAAGTGATGATCACATTAATGCCCGTTGAAGTCTACTGATACTTTGCGAAAAAAAAATCAAACAGAGTAATGGTAGATTTTATGCCTGGCTAATGGCAATCTACAACGAATTTCCCATTTTATTCAAGTGATAATACCATGTTATGAATACCAGAGGAGTCCACTGGTCATTTGGCCGAATAACCTACTTGTATGTTCCATCTCTTGTCGCATCGTGCAGGTTGAGAAACCTAAAGTTTTATCTCTCTCTCTCTGCTCTTCCGAGAAAGCCTAAGTCACGTTAAACAGAGAAAGCTTATGCCACTTCAAGCAGAGAGCTAGGTGCCTAGTGCTAGTTTTAATTGCCGTTCTATAGCGTTAACAAAAACGATAATTTGTTTTATGACAGCATATATGGTATATATGGTATAGGTATATGGTATATAAGCAGCGCCTCTTGGTGGCAAACGAGCTACTAAAACACCCACCCTACACTCGCACTAGGTACCCAGCTCTCTGTTTAACGTGACATAGGCTTTCTCGGATTATCGTGCCTTAAGCTCTCTTTGCTTAACGTGTCCTATTAAGCTCTCTCGGCTTAACGTGCTTTAAGCTTGTTAACCTGTGTTTTTTATTAATTTTTCTGTTCTAATGCTGTTAGTGTTAAAGCGTTAACGTTGTAACATATATTTTAATATGAATAATATGTATGAATTAGGTACATGTTCTATTTTATTTATTTATTTATTTATTCTTTATTGCACAATAAAATAAAATAAAGTACAAAAGGCGGACTTAATAATCATAAGGTTTGATGTATTCTTGTCTGTCTCTTCGTTCACGTAAGACGTTTTAGAACATAACATCAAAAGCTTGTTTCGTAATCAATCACATTATAATTCAATCGGTACTTTAACATAATCGTTCGTAGAATTGATTCACAGTATCTTGTATGACTCAATCGATCCTTTTGTACATAGAAAAATATGAAAACAATAATATGTTTTTAAATTTACTTTGTCTGAACGAGTACCCCACTCATTACTACGTATTTATCTTGTTCAAGATTATCTGGAAGAGATTGCTTTACAAATATAAACAAATAAATAGGAATTAAACCCTTTTTTAAACTTTCTTATAAAGCGGCAAAAGATATTGAAAGTTCAATGAACAACATAACTTAATTCTTTAAACCAGCAAATGTTTAAATAATTATTATATAAATCATCGCTCCCACAACCGACAGCCATAGCATATTTAGAATAGCTTGTCAACAAAAACTTTGAATCAAAAAAATTTAATAACAAAAGTTTTTGATAATCGCAGGTAGGTAATGCCTAAATGAAAAGATCTATTTAGTCTTGTGGATAGACCGTTAGTCTCGCCGAAGAGAACTCAGGCCCAGAAGTTAGGAATAGGATCGATTACCAGCAGGTAAAATTTCAACCACTTTTTTTAAGTGCTAATTGCTGCACTGAAGCTGAATTAAATACTTATAAAATACAGCGAAAAAATTAAACGCCTACCCGACCCAGCCAGGAATCGAACCTGGGTTTTCCGCAATCCGGGCGGCTGCACTGACCGCTATGCTACCGGGAAGACTGACGTAAGCGCTGAATTTTGTCATTGCTTTTTAATTTTTTGAATGCTTTTATAGCAACAGAGTGCCATCTATCCAACAAAGGTCATTACAACCGTTTCATCTTTACAGATTCACCCACATTGATTGGTAGGATTTGTTTTAAGTCCGCCTGACTAGCAATCGTCTAACCACGTCCATCACCGTAACAACAATGTCAGCGCTTTCATTTCAATACCGCTACATTGTTGTATTCCGACTGATAGACTTTCTCAGTTTCGATTACGGGTGAATTGCACTTTCATCTTGGGCCCTAACGTCACTAATTACGCGCATGACGAAGAACGATGAAGCGCACTTTCAGAATCCTCAACCAGTAAGACCAGGCTTATTTGCTTCAAACTGTAAAAAAGCACAACAATGCTAATTAAAATATTGCTAAAATAATAACAAATATAATAATAAAAAGAATATTTGGAACAATAAAAAGTATACTTTTAGGGCCTTACAATTATATAAAAGAATAAGGTCCGAATAGTTATTCCGTGTTTTGTTCCTGTCATGTAAACGTCATTTCAAATTGGAGTAAAAGAGACAAAACACGGAAAACTATTCGGACTTTATTCTTTGTTTATTTGTAAGGCACTAAGTGTATTAGTTGTAAAAACTGTGTCGCAGCCCAAGTACTACCACTTATAAAAATACTTACACAAATACCTTAAATTAAAATATATAACATGGTGGAACAGCTAGCCAGACATGTAAGTCCTGCAACCACCGAGTGCAATAGGTAACAGGAAGTCAAACCCAGGACCTCTAGGTCTGAAACCGGCAATCATATCACTAAACCACAGAGGCGGCTTCGAGATTAACCGTAACTCATAGAATGAGATTTCGTCATATCAACCATTGTATAACCTTACGCAAAAACAGGTGTTTAACTATTCAACTGAAAACTAGATCGTCTAAATTAATAGCATTGCGAGAACTAGGCAACCGTTACTAGAACGGCTAATTACAGGTTCATTGTGTGAGTTATGTGTGCCGGATCACCGCCGCGCGCCCGGCCGCAGTTCCGAACCATTCGCCAACTATGCGCGTGCGCCGAATGCGTATTTCCGCCGCAGCGATAGCGATGCTGGCCCAGGTGACCCGTCATCAGGGTGCCTGTGTGAGTTTTGTTCATTCGATCACGTTATCAAAAACGAGAATATCTACTACAGTTTTTTTTATTTGAATACATTTTCTGACAGGGCTTTTAAAGCTTTAAATATTAGGCGGTTTAAGACGTTAAACGTTAAAAAGATAGGGAGGAAAATTCTGGTCACATGCTGATCTGGGACGTGAAAATAATGTATCAGCTGTTTAATTTCCCGTCTTCGATCAATCTTCCCGTGCATGTCGTAAGAGCCGACCTAGGGTTCCAAGCTACTCGCACATCAGGCGATCGCTTAGCAACCCATCACTGATCGTCACTGATGTTGTCATGGAATCCTACTTGTTTATGCAAATGGTTTACTCAAAATTTGTGATTTCGATGCTCAGACTACCCCTTTTTAGAAGAAAGACGTGAGAGTATGTATCATCATCATCATCATCATCATCAGCTCATTTATGTCCCCACTGCTGGGGCACGAGCCTTCCCTATGGATGGATAGGGAGAACGGGCCATAAACCACCAGACCGCAGAGTATGTATGTAGAAACAAAATTAAAAATACTCCTAAGTTTCTTGCTAGTATTTTTCCATTGAAGGTCTCTAGTTGGAATTAAATGGTATGTTATAATTTGGAAAAAATATAGTTGTACGTCATGAAGTGCCTGCTGGAGGCATTAGGATATTGAATAAATCTCATTAGTTATTGTTCTGAGGAATAAATGATCTGACTTTTGATGTTAAGCTGTGTGTATATTTCAAAAGTATAATGTTCTAAGAAGGATTTAGCTAAATCTAGATTATAGATTCTGGTATAAGTAGACGTTTAGTAGGTAGTAAGCTTACCGACTTTAGAAAGGCTAACTATGCTTGCATTAATTTATTACAATCTATTATATATCTACACGTAGGAGAGAGTTTAGCGATCTTTTAAATTGATACTTAGTTGCCCTTCTTACACGATACTACTAAAAACAAACTAGTTACAGACTGTAATTACTAATGAATATCTAGAATGTCTGTCTGGTACTGATGTTACAAAGTTTGTGATTGGTTGCCTTGGATATAGACGAAAAATCACCATTCGTGTTTGCCTTTGAAATATTAGTGCTGTGACATTCTAGATACTACTCATTAGTAACTTATTGACTACAGTTTGTAACTAGTTTCTTTTTAACAACGTCGAGTAAGGACGGACTATAATAGCGAGAACGTCAATGCTATCCTTGTTTCAAACTTTGTGAGTAGAGTTCCCGCACAGAACCCGTCTGGATTACTTTTTTTGTCGCAGCAGTGCATGTCCTTCATTACTGGGTTACAGTTTGAAGGGTATTTGCCTGCCTTGTTCCCAATTGGGTTGGTGCAACATGTTTTAGAGGAGCTCGATGGCGCAGTGGTTAACGCGCCCGGTCTGCGAGTGATGAGGTTAAGCAACTTTCGCAAAGGCCGGTCATCGGATGGGTGACCAAAAATGTATCATCTCGAGCTCCTCTGTGCTTCGGAAGGCACGCAAAGCCGTTGGTCCCGGCTGCATTAGCAGTCGTTAACAACCACCAATCCGCACTGGGCCCACGTGGTGGTTTATGGCCCGTTCTCCCTATCCATCCATAGGGAAGGCTCGTGCCCCAGCAGTGGGGACATAAAATGAGCTGATGATGATGATGATGAACATGTTTTATTTTTCCATTTTGTTCCATTGGCCGTCATTTCAACTCTTACCCCATTCTTTGCATGTGTAAGATACAGTAAAGTTATCCTTTTTCTATGGTAAAGTCCAGTGGTTGTGAATCATCAGTCACATCAGCACCATAACAAATCACGTCAGAATACTACTTATTCATCTAAGTAACATTGCTGTTCCAACCGCTAGTGATAAGATAGCCAGCGCAAAGCAAATCATTTTACCT
The DNA here is from genome assembly GCA_963082485.1 of Eudonia mercurella. NCBI lineage: Eukaryota > Metazoa > Arthropoda > Insecta > Lepidoptera > Crambidae > Eudonia > Eudonia mercurella. The sequence goes on along the minus strand of OY720024.1, from coordinate 7,647,050 downwards.
TATCTGTACGGAGGTGGCGCTACCTCTGTAAGAAGTTTTAATAAATAAGTACGTTCTTTAGTTGGACGCACACGGGTGTTACCGTCAGCCACAGACCTATATATTTGTCTGTGCCGTCAGCTATATAATGGACCGACTCAGCCAACTCAAAAAAGAGTTTGTAATACCCTTGTTCTTTTTAAATTGTCACTTAACTTAGTAACTACTTAGTTTGTGCAGCAACTATTTCCCTACTAGTGTGGCCAGTATCAATGCGGCCTTATCGCATTCCTGCACATCCTCGCGCCTCGCCTTTCTCCCCAGATGCCGTGAAAGTACCAAAGCCCTTATAAGCACACATATCATGTAATTCTCTCTCGCATCGAACGTTTGCAATTCAATTCCCGGGCCGTATTTACGATTCCTATAATTTCAACATTTCTTGAAGATAATATATCTACGCCAAGTATTTTGTTATACAGTTATTATATTTATACTTAGACAGATCATTTTATTGGTTTACCCATTTAGGTTTGATACGATCGTCTCTTTATTACACTGAACTAGGCAATTTACAATCCAATTATTTTTATCGAATTCTAGTTATGTAAGAATTGCGTAAAGTAAGTGGATGAACCGAAGTTAAGGCTCGTGGTGTGCATTGGGTAAAACTTAACTAAGACTTAAGAATGGATGGGCTTTCAATTCCGACCGTTGCTGCGTGCGGTAAAAACGCTAGCCGCACTGTCGTGCGTGCCGCTTTACCATCGGTAGCTACAAGCTAACATAGTTATATAAATTATATATCTACTAACAAAAATTTGTTTTATATTGTATTTATGTTAGTCTGTAAGATATTTATTATATGGGCCTCTTTGTGTTTTTACCATCTTGTACATTTAGTGTTACCTGAAATAAATGATTTATTATTATTATTGTTCACTCTTTATTTATTTTTTTCATATAAATTTACATTTTTAAATATTTTCTAAAAACAAAATAAATAAAACATTTAAAAATATAAAAAATAGGGGTATCGGGACCAGGGCCCAAGCTACCGGTGGTTAGGGCTCCAGAGACAGGAACCTCCTCACAATGCGTGCCGTATCGAGGAGAACTGCCTTCTGAATCAGGCCCTTGATCCAGCCGCCTAACGAGAGCCTCATTAGATGTTGATCGAGGCTCTTGGCCATCAGGCCGTAACAACAATCGGTACGATGACAGCCGAATCCACACTCCACAAGTCGACAACCTCGTGTGCTAATTCGAGATATTTGATTTGTTTCTCAGCTTTCACGAGGTTCTCGTCATTGGGAATGGTGATAGATATCGACAATCATCGTGCGGCGCGCTAATATTACGCTAATTATTATTATTTACTGTTTTAGTATGAAAAGTAGTACGGACGTCTGCACATCAACCTATCCAAACTTTAAAATTTCTTCAATAAATGTATAACCCTATTATATTAGACATAGAGTTTAAAGTCTATTGAGGCAATTTAACAGTTTATGGCAGTCTGATGTACAGGCGTATGATGTACAGTCGTGTGGCAGCCGTCCGATTCGAAACGTCTAAATTGAAAGAGCCCTTAATGTCCAGCAGTGACAGCACGCATGCTGTTAATGAATTAGTGTTTTTTTACCATTGAAAATGGTTATCAGATGCAAATCGTCTGTGACGTATTTTTGGCCATAGCTCCGAGGTTTTTGGGAAAATCGAGATGAAAATAGTACCAAGAGTTGAGGAATTTATCGAGACACGTGTGAGTGTTTGAATTTTGAAAATCGGCTGGAAACTTTTTTTGGAATTTTGAAAAATGTAAGAAATTCGGGTTTTTTGGGGGGTGTTTGTATACTAAATTATAAATATTAAATTTTGAAAATCGGTTAATAATTGTCCCTTTAGATTTGGTATTGTACAAAAACGGGTATTTCCGTATATAAAAAGTGATGTAACTTCTTTGATTATTGCCCGATCATCATGGTAATGGTGTTAAAAGATGCGGATGCAGGCGAGAAGTGCATTCAAGTTGGAATTGTGTTATTTAAAATAAAATGTTTTTTTTCGTAAATTGTTGTATTATTCATTTCCAATGCTCCGATTCTTGCGGGGACTGCGAAATCTGTGAATTTTTTACCATTAGCATGCGCTTGGCCTTCATGAACTTTGCCTGATTTTGAATATGCAAAAAGCAGAATCGAGAAACCGATGAGGGTAAGTGACGATAACGCCTAAAATAGAAGCGCACTTCACACGGCATCCTCAGTCACTGATGATGAGCTGGCTATCACGCTTCTAACTGACGGAACACAAAAATGCTGTTAACGTTGTCATGGTGACAGATTCAGATTAGATTGTAGTTGATAGCCCACTTGTGTTTCCTTCATTCCTATTTAATACCAACTAAAACAAGCACAATGCGTACCGCCGCTAGGAGTCAAACCCGGGATCTCTGGGTCTGAGGCCGGTGGTCATACCAAGGCCAGGCCGGCAAGGCAGGCAAGGCCAAAAAGGCGGTTATAGAATGGATGTCAACATACAAACGTAATACCTACTAAAGTTTTTATTTTGCACATAATTCTCCAAATTACGACAAGGTAAACAAATCCCACCGAAATAACGTAAAGTGAATTTAGGGCGACGTGTTGCGCAGCGGTAAAACATTCACAACAGTTTTATTGAAGCATAAACCCGAATAGGCCATTTCGTAAACCGCATTACAATTGTATGTCAAACTGCATTATTGTAAGTGAACTTTAAAATAAAAAAGCTATCCGCACATCAAAGCCGCGTTCAACCTTCGCGGAAGATTTATTAAAAAAGAAAAACAAACATGGCGCCCGCCGCCGCGCGCAATCGACGGTTTACGGGCCGATGGTATAATAAAAAGTGTTCATTTTGACACCAATCTGGTGTTTATTATTCGGGACAAATGTGACCCGCCGCTCTGGTAACCTTACACCAGGCCGGCTGTCGCCCGACGCCACTCATCTTGTTTGATCTACTGAGAGCTTTTTAAACTTTTTATGTCATAGTTTAGTGCGTTTTAGGCGCGTTTATTGCTGAGTGAACACCATGGGATTATCTGTCGCAGCCGCAGGCGTCACCCGCCCGACACAAACCCCCTTTAAGACGTTAAGAGTCAACATAATATTATTTTTGTTTTGACGAGCGGCACACTTTCAAATGAAAATAGCACTTCAAAAAGACGACTTGCCTCAGTCGGGATGCGAACCCGACCCGACCTCTCACAATCGATGCTACCGATTGGTTCCCCTGTCGAATTATCCAAGTGCTTGTTTAATATGCTATTAGCCATCGTTGTTTCGTCAATGTTTATGTAGTTAAATATTTTACACCTTAATGCCCGAAAGAATTACTTACCAGTATTTTTACAAATTTTAAAAACTGGTTATGATGGAACAACTATTTATGTGGTATATAGGTACTATAATTATAACGTGCGTTCGAGGCTGAATTTATTACGAGAGCTGTTTTCAGTTTTTTCAGGATAAAAAATAGTAGTTGATGACTTTTAAAGAAACCTTAATCTACATAGCAATTAATCCTGCTGTATAATGTTATGAGTAGTTGGCAAATAACATAGATCGTGATTCCTTGCAAAAATATTGAATACTAATTGCCTTTAGTCCAGTACGATTGTCTTCAAATGTTTTTGCGGTGCCAACGCTGGCTGCCTTGATTTGAACCAAGGACTTGAACGGATAGTAACATAGATAATGTGGTATTCTACATAACTTTATTATACTCATCCCTAAATATTAATAGAAACTATACATATGATGCAAGTGGGTCTCTTTATTGTGCTTCCTGTGACAGGGCTTTCAAAACCAAATTTCATTTTGCAAGTCACGCTCGCGCTCATGAAAGGGCCCAGGCTAACGCTAACACTAGCTAAGGGTGTCGCCGTCGACGGATATGTCTGCGAGGACATCATCATCATCATCATCATCATCATCATCATCATCATCATCAACATCATCATCATCATCATCAATAATAGAAAAATACAAAAGAGTGGTAACATTGTTTTAGTTATCAAAGATTTAAAAAGATACTTAAAATCAACGTGCTTGCTACCAGCGGCAATGAGAAAAATATAAAAGAAAATTAAACGTAATCAATTACCTACGGATCTAGTAACAAAAACAAATAAAGGCCCGTCTCGTTCTTTTTCAGCATACGAGTGTAGCCGTTGATACGTTGTTGATGTTTCGGGAAGACTTTTGTTGTACTAGCACAGTTGGATCGGAGCACCCATGAGAACGCATTAGGAAAATAGACAGACCATAATATTATAGTAAGGATGGTTGTATGCAGAATAAGTTCATTACTGTCGATTTTGTTTAACAAACTCAATGACTGCGAATGGGTGTAACGTTAATAAAATTAATTAGTATACTTTTATGAATATTTATAGTAATACAATTTGGAAACTCAAAGCTAAAAGAAGGCATGAGCCCAATAAATTATAGAAGTTATTTTTATGCTGGTGATGAAACACACAAAGCAAGACCTAAAAGTCCTTAAAAGAATACCTAAATGTAAAATCAGTTTTGACATTTCTTCCAAATTACGAGGTAAGCTTGATCTTAAGACGCTTATAAGCTCGGACACCCAATAACACGCAATTATCTCTATACAGTTATCCTTTACAAACTTTTTCTTTTAAACGAAATAGTTCACTTCTGCTGTGCACTGTCCAGTGTTAAGCGGTCGGATTTTTAAATAAACATTTTTAATGATCGGCCCGCGCCTGCTCCGCCAGGTGTGCGCAGGCGGTGCCGGCCCACCCCTCCTCCCCGCCGCCCCCGCCCCACCGCCCGCTACGTCACACACCTACTTCTTTTGTTCCAAAAACAGTAACCCACTTATTCCAGGAATTATAACCCCTTTGACACGCTTCATCTTTATTTGATGAGATGAAAGTGAGGCACCGTGCACCATGCGAGCGTACTGTCCGATCATGCTAATAGAGTTGTAATTAGCGTTGTCGCTATGTGAACGTACACGGATCTTGTCGTACGCATGCGCACGACTTGGCATGTGCGATGCAATAAAGATTGGCTATCGTTTAGGTAGTCGATGTTCTTTTTTATAAATCTAATTTTGTTTAGAGGTTTTTGTCTTTCACAGACATTTCAGCCTCGTTGTAACTTAACTTACTCTATTTAAACTTAAACTGCACACATATATGTTCACTTTACCACTAGACCACAGAGCCCGTTAAATATTTCGTCAAACATGATATCAAATATCAAATAGAAAAGTGATAATAAACAATGCCTTTAGCAAGGTAATTTTTTTATATATTTTCGTCTATTTGACTAAGCTCAGCCAAACTAGATCTACACTATCCAGATAGCACCTGCAGTGTCAGTAACTTTACTTTACTCCGACTAATTTTACGCTGCTCGTGTATATTTTGTTTGAATACCTGGATCTAATCAGTACAATGAACGGTAAGACATGTAGATGTAGAGTCGACTAAGTCCTTCAAATATACTGATTTATTATTTGAATTGTCTACAATCAATAAATTATAGGTTTATTGAAAATAAGATATTAACACTAATTATCTCGAGCTAGCGTAACAACAACAGCTTCTAGTGGACGTCATGGTACCTGAAAAAACCGTGTCAGGGAAATGAAAGTGACTGTATTTATTTATTTGATTTATTATATACTTATGTATAACAGTATCATCATCATCATCATCGGCCTATCTTAGTCCACTGCTGGACATAGGCCTCCCCCAATGAGCGCCATAGCGCCCTGTCCCTCAGCTTGACGCATCCAGCATCTGCCTGCAGTCTTTCGCAGGTCATCATCCCACCTGGCCGGAGGTCGTCCTACACTACGTTTACCGAGTCGTGGTCTCCAATCAAGAACACGTTTACCCCAGCGGTTGTCGGTTCTTCGCCAGATATGGCCGGCCCACTGCCACTTCAACTTGCTGATTCTTAGAGCTATGTCGATGACTTTGGTTCTCTGTCGGATGTATTCGTTACGAATCCTATCCTTCAGAGAAACTCCGAGCATAGCTCTTTCCATAGCTCGCTGAGCGACTTTAAACTGGTGAACCAGCCCTACCGTGAGTGTCCACGTCTCAGCTCCGTAGGTCATGACGGGTAAGACGCACTGATTGAACTTTCGTTTTCAAGCACTGCGGTATGGATGACGAGAAGACTCGACGTAGTTTTCCAAACGCTGCCCAGCCCAGCTGGATCCTCCTCTTGGCCTCCTTCTCAAAATTGTTTTTACCTAATTGCAGAATCTGCCCAAGGTAGCTATATTCGGAAACGATTTCGAGAAGGTGACCATGTACGACGACCGGTATTGGATCAATGTGGCCATTGATCATGACTTTGGTTTTATCCAAATTCATGCCAAGACCGATGCGTCGCGAGGCTGAAGCTAGGCCATCCAGCATCTGGTTCAGCTCCTCTAGCGACTCCGCCATTAGAACTATATCATCAGCGAATCGCAGGTGAGAGATGTAGTCACCGTTTATGTTAATGCCCTTTCCTTTCCAGTCCAGCGTCTTAAACATATCTTCCAACGCGCTTGTGAACAGTTTCGGGGATATGACATCCCCCTGTCTCACTCCTCTGCGCAATTGGATGGGTTTGGACTGCTGGCTCTGTACTTGGACACTCATGGTGGCGGATTCGTAAAGACATCTCAACACCTCGATATAACGATAGTCCACTTAGCATCGCTGTAAGGATTCCAGAACAGCCCAGGTTTCGACAGAGTCAAAGGCCTTCTCATAGTCCACGAAAGCTAGACACAGGGGCTGATTATACTCTTCAGACTTCTGTATAATCTGCCTCACTATGTGAATGTGGTCTATGGTACCATATCCTCCGCGAAACCCGGCCTGTTCCGGTGGCTGGAACTCGTCGAGTCTCCTGGCGAGACGATTCGTGACCACTCGTCAGAAAAGCTTATAGACATGGCTCAGGAGCGAAATGGTTCTGTAATTTTTAAGAAGAGTTTTATCTCCTTTCTTAAAAAACAGCACCACCAAGCTCTCGCTCCACGCCTTAGGAGTTCTCCCACTATGAAGTACGGCGTTGAAGAGCTTCTGCAATTCCTGTATAACAGGGGCTCCTCCAGCTTTCAGAAGCTCTAATGTAATTCCGTCCTCACCGGGGGCTTTTCCATTTTTAAGTTGTCTCAGAGCTAACACGATCTCGTCTTGACTGATGTCTGGCAGTTCGTCGGTGTAGTGGCGTGTCAGGGTGGCTCTGGAATCGTGGTCATCTCGTCGGAAACGAGGGGCATGTGCAGCGTATAGTCGGCCATAGAAATCCTCTATCTCGGCGGAGATCTCCGGCTTCGACAATACGGTCCTCCCGTCGTGCGTTTTAAGCTTCGTCAGGTGGCTCCTGCCAAGCTGCTGAGTGAATACTTTGGACCCTCGGTTTCACTCTATCGCCTCTTCAATGAGGCGTGTGTTGGAGCTCCGAAGATCGCGCCGTACCATCTTCGCAATTCGCTTGTTCAGGTCTGACCGCTCCGACGAAGTCGCTTGGGTGGTTTCCCGTCTTCTTGTCATCAGCCCGAGAGTCTCAGCCGAGAGTTTGAATTTCTTGCCAGTACGCTGTTTTTTGCAGAATTTAATGCTCTCATCCCTCAACGTTTCGACCAGATTGTGTTGGGTCTCGTTAGCGTCATCAGTGGGTTCCAAGGCAGCAAATCTGTCCCCGAGAATCTGCCGGAATTTCTCGGCGCCCGCTATGATTTGGATTGGGTCAGGACGGAGCGTGGACTTCATCAGACGGTTTCTTTCAAGCTTCAAGTTGATATTCAGAGAGCCTCGGAGGAATCGGTGATCAGATCCGGTATTGAACCTGTTGATCACTGAGACATCTCTGAATATGTGCTTGCTATCCGTCATGATGAAGTCGATCTCATTTTTGGTCACAGTGTCGGGGCTTTGCCATGTCCACTTCCTTTGAGGTTGTTTCTTAAAGAAGGAGTTCATTAAGAACAGCCCCTCTTTCTCGAGGAAGTTCACAAGCATTTGCCCCCTGTGATTCCTAACTCCATAACCATGCGGTCCTATCCGGGATTCGTTGCCAGTATGGGTTCCCACCTTGCCGTTAAAGTCCCCCATAACAACGTTAAAGTGAGCCTTAGTGGTGTTATGCAAGGCTTTGGATATGTCTTCGTACATATCCTTCACTTCATCATCTGAGTGTATCGAGGTCGGTGCGTAAACCTGAATGACCTTCATGCTGAAACGCTTTGACTGCCGAATGATCAGGTACGCTACCCTGGTCGACACACTGGAGATTTCTTCAACGTTGTTAGAGACTTATTGACGAGGAAGCCTACGCCACCCTGGGATGTTTTATCACCCTCGCGAAAGTAGAGAAGATGGCCCGAGTCTAAGGTTACGGTGTCCTCCCCCTCTCTACGGACTTCACATAGCCCCAGAACATGCCATTTTATGTTCTCTAACTCCACTTCCAACTGCGCTAGATGGTGGTCAAGCCTTAGAGTGCGTCCGTTGAACGTTGCCAGGGTCAGTTGTTTGTGGCAGCCTGAGGTAGCCCGGTGATTGTTAGCACCCCCTGCCCCGCCGTTACCATGGCCGCTGCCATGGCCAGGAATAGCGAGGCGGCCGGGAACTAGGGGCCATTGCCTTATTTGTATTATCATAAGGGGGGTAGTGCCCATAATCCCCACGCTGGGCATGCGGGTTGGGGATCGCAGTTTAGTGTGTGGTGATGGAGTTGCTCTACAGGGGGCGCTGCTGCCCGCCCCCCGGTTTTGTCCCTTTGTCGCCTCTTACGACACCCACGGGAAGAGTTGGGGTGGTGCAATTCTATGCCGGCACCACACGGCAACATAACATAGCATAGGCAACATACATAACAGTATGACTTTCACATAATACAATAGCCTAAAAATAGATGTGATGGCCTATACTACCTTGTTAGGGTGTAACAATGTGTGAAATAACTACAAGTTACTTAATAAAGTTACAATAATGTTATTATGAGAGGAATAATTAAAACAATAAGAAAAGCTTTTCACTGTAAAACGTTTAAAACATTTTAGAAAAATAGTAACCAAAACAAACATTTGACGGTTTAAGTAATAATAGATAATTATAGAAAAAAGTATCGATTTAATATTTACGAATATTCCATTCCAGTGTTTTCTTTTTGAAATACAATAACATTAGGTGACGTCATAAATAATGTATGGAGCTGCTCGCGTTGAAATATAGTGTTAAGAAGTAAAGTTTGATAGGTAACAAAAAGATAAATTGAGTTACTAACGAGCCATACATCACACAGAATCTCAATTCGTGTGTTGTGTGCCTTAGGGCTGCCACCAGACTGGAGTTACACAGAATATGTTTCATTGTTAAGTAAATCTTGGTCTGGTTAAATATATCTATAACTGAAATAAATTGTTTCGATAGGCATTTGTAGCATCAATTATGCATAAATTTCTGTTTAAAAATTCGAATTACACTACAGTTATTTTTGTTACATTTGTAACCGTGATATGTTTTTTTTTCTTCTTCGTTCTTTTGGTTCCTAATTTTTACCTTTGTATTTTATTTTAATTAAGCACTCATAAAATAAGACTATTGTCAGCACTTTTTTCCTTAGTATGCCCCTAATATCTCTTCTATTCTATTCTATTGTATATCTATTCTCCCTATCCATCCATAGGGAAGGCTTGTAGCCCAGAGTGGGGACATTAAATGAGCTGATGATGATGTCTGTAATAGCCCGATTTTTACAAAATCCAGACGGCAGCCCTGAGACGCGCTGTTAACAAAAGGCATTTATAACTCTATAATGCGAAGCATTGTTTTGCTTACTTACCTTCGGGCTGCAAATGTTACGTATTGTGTTATTTATTATAATCTGTCAATGGGTTGTCTGTCACGTGGGTGCCCTCATATGTCGTCTAAGTACAACCACACAACATTACAACATTGGAGAATTAGATGTTCGGATAACGTAAGCCGATAGGTTCCGGTCATTGTTTTGAAACTGTTTAACAGTGGGTGGAAGTGGGATGAAAAATTATGGTGATGTTACATTGTACGTTCCTAAAACTAGCAATTTGTTTGTTCTTACTTACATTATTTATTTTGAAATATAAATTTATTCTAGTTCTTGTCTGTTCTGTACTACAGTAAATTGTAAGTTGTTTATCGTTTTTGAAAATCAAAAGAGTTTCTTTAAATATTTTTTAGAATTAGGTATTTATGTTTTTTATGGGCCGTTGTTGCCTGATTTTAATAAAAAATAAAGAAACTAACTTTGGTTTGATGTTATAATAAGTTAGGCCCGTCAAACATTATTTATCTTTTACAGGCTATTTGAAAAATGTAATAACAACCCGTAATAAATATAACCCATAATAAATCAACCCGTTCAGCAACATTTACTATAATACCTACCTATATGGCAAACCTATCGTTTAATTATTATATTAGTTTTCACTAATGGTAACATGAACTTGGGACGGCTTATTCCCGCCCGCTCCAAGATTTTGTTCCCAAGCGCTCCAAGAGTAAAATTATAATAATAGACACTTCAATTTATGCTGCCGTGTTTCAAGCCAACTCCAAATGTATGAAATACGAGTAGATATATGACTATATAAGAATAAGATTTATACCTAGTACGCTTACAAGGTTAAATAAAGTTATAAAAAAATAACTTGTAGATGTCACTATTAGTCAATATGACTATACGCATTAATCTGTAAGGAGGTCAGACTCTGTGCCGTAAAATTGCAATTTACATGTCCAATAAATTGAAACCTAAGCCTATGGAATTAGACTCATAAAACTGAAGTGTCAGTTTGTTAATGGCCACGACAATAGAAGTTTTCAACATTGATATTGCTAATATTATCACTATTATGCTGATTGTCTGTATATAAATTGTCTTTATATGTCAACTTACTTATTATTATCATCAAGTTCTGGACTGGAAAAGTAGGCCGGTAGGATTTTGCTCCGAATCTGCCTAACTGAATTGCGACCACCGTAGCTTGTATTTTGAAGAAGCTAATTGGTACATGTTTGGTGCTCCTTCGTGCTACGGAAACAAAGCGTAAAATGGTTTCTCGGTGGTTGTCTCAAGATGATAGTCGCTAGAACCCACCAACCCGCATTGGACCAGCGTGGTGGGTTATAACACTATCTACCGAAGGGACAATGATATATTTAATAAAAAAGTCATTTTTACAGCTCTGTCTTAAAATTATTTTACTGCAAGTCAAAAAGTTAAATACCTATATAAAAAACAAGTTATCACAATCAAGCCATAGACGTCGTATACTTCGTTGATAGTGCCTCTTCATCTTCTGCTCACCGTACAGTAACTGTACAACACGTGGGTAAGTAAAACATCACAATTCAAAGCTCAGCGATTACTTTAATCGCGTGGAATCTCAAACTGGCTTCTCTATAAAATAGGCAGCATTGTTGTGTTGCGGCGCATACGCATCGATCACATTTCATTGGGACCACAATGAGGCACTCGTTAACCACGAGTCCCGTTATACTGGCGCACACGCAAGACTTTCCGACTGGGAGACAAATTCTAGCAACTGTTTATCGGTAGCTAAATCCATCTAAGTATTTTGAATGTGCGGAATATTTGCATTCCTTACGCAAAGGTACAGACGAACGAGTGAAGGGTTTTAACACAAAACCTTAAACTCCTTACGTCACTAACTGCCGTACTCAGAGAGGTCAATTAAGTTTTAATGACAATTAAAAGTATTTACTTCTCTATTTAGCACTATACATAAGAAAGTGACAGCAAGAGACTTAATTGTCATTAAAACTTAATTGACGTCTCTGAGTACGGCAGTTAGGTACTTTTAACGTAAACCGAACAGTCATCGTCTTCTACTAAAAAGAGAGCGCTTTTTTACTCCAACGCATGGTTTTTCAGTATTTTCTTGCCCAACTTGACCGGCAATTTGTTCTGTGCATTTTCAAAATATCAATATGGCAAGGAATATGTCAACACAGTGTCCAATGGTTTGACAAATGTCAAATGATACAACCACCACAAAGTGCTTGATTGACTTACATAATATTTTGGATATATACGCTAATCCGGTGCAAAAGTGACACTTAACTAAGTATGTAGGATCTTTAATATTTGTAAAAATATTATGATCGGATGTTAATGACGGTAGTTGTTGACATTGAATGGGCGCCTTTGGCTTACAAAGTAAAAAGTGTTGAATAATTTCGGCGGGCTGGTTAGAACCACGATAGCTCAATTGGAAGAGCACCTGACCCGGAATGTCAGAAGGGTGCAGGTTCAAATCCTGCTCGTGGAAATTTTTTCAACATTTGTGTTTAAGTATGTAGGAGTTCTGAAAAAGTCTGTACCTACATTCCGTTTAGGAGAAGAAACAGAAGAATAAATACATTCGTCAATACAACACACGAGATGTCGCACTACCACTGCAATACTGTTGTAACTTAAAATATATTGTTATTTTAGATTTTACCGTAATCTAATAAAAGTACAGTTTAATCTCAAATATCAGTATATTTCAAGTTACAACAGTATTTTATTGATAGTGCGATGTATCGTACGCTTACATGTATCATACAATAAAAATAAATGAATAGGAAACTGTTTAAAGGATTACACGCTTTGCGTCAGCACTTTACCTACTTGAATAAATAGTAATAATATGTTGACCTGTAGCATATAAGGTCGATAAGTCTCCCGTGTGTGTTGACCCTTACACGAAAGCCAACTGATTGTGCAATACCTAAGAATCTAAGATCTAAGTATATGGATATTGTTACACGCCCCACGGAATATCCGATCGTAAATCCATATTATCGTGTTTATAATGGAACGAATGGAACTATAAAGCAACATTTACGGCTTTTATTTATGAAGCACAGTTTGAATGCTGTGGGCCATCTCTCTTCTGTTTCGCGTGGTTCATGATAAATATACATAAATAATAATGCCAGTAAAAGGGAACGTAATTGCTCACTCAATATCATTAATTTAATTAAATGCTTAGTATAGGTACACATGTGTGTAATACTTTTATGCAAAATGATTTATTTTTGTGAAACGTCATTTTTAGTACCAAAAATTGTACCTATATTTTGAAGTTTCGCAATATTTTAGAGTACATATTTATTTATCTAGTTTTCCTTGCTTATTGTATTTTGATTTTATAGTTTTTCCAAGTCGTGGCTCTTATAATGCGTCTCCATTCTGCTCTATTGGAAGCATTGTAAAAGCAGTCAGTCACATGGTGGATTGAGTGAGAGATCTAATGAGGTCTTCACATCTGGATTTTAGTAACTTACCTACGTCATTAAAATTCGTAGCGTTTTCGTAGCAAAGTAGCAGGCTCCATTTTTTTCCGCGATAGTAAATATGTGTATAAAACGGCAATTTATTATAAAGTACATACATATAAACAATTTATAAGGTCGATTGTCTAGTCACGGTTTTTTGACATTATTTTAATGTAAACGTCATACGGGTATACTTTGCATGATCTAGGAGTATAGCCAAATGACTCTTAATATTTTTATTATTTTTATAGCTATAAGATAATATTTTACTAGAAAAATATTTTTCTTGTAACAAATGACTCTCATTTGAAATGATTTTTTTGAGAGAGATTGCTGATTGCCTCAGACGGCATTTTCAGCTTCACCAGGCTTGTTTGAGGGCGGCGAGAAACTTAAAGGGTACCTCAAGCCATGTAAAACGAATCACCTTCGGAGGTTTTCTAAAGGGAACGGCATCGCGCACTAGTGCGCGTCCCCGTGGGGTTCGAATTCTCCGAAGGGTTCGGATCGGATCGGGGAGCGGATCCACCCGAGGGCGCCTCTAAAGACTCGGACCTCGGCTCGGGTAGACCGGGCCGTGGAGGAGGAGAGAAGCGCCCAGGTACATGTCTGTACCTGGTATAGAGCGTGTGTGAACCGGTTCTTCGTACCCTTGTTCTACGAGTACGGTGTCTTGGACCTAAACTAGTGTGCATGTTTAGTGTATTCTGTAAATGTGTAGTGTCATTTAGAGGATCGGGCGGGGGTAGAAGAATCTAGAAGTAACAGTTCGACAGAACTAAGACGATCGAAGAAACATTTTTTGGAATATTGAAAAATGTTAAAAAAACGGGTTTTTTGGGGGGGTGTTTGAATACTAAATTGTAAATATTTAAAAAAAAACCCGACTTAAGAAAAAATTAAACAAATAGGTCCTAGGGTATTAGTTTAGCTACAAAATGGCGAAAAAAATTTGAAAATCGGTTAATAATTGTGACTGTGATTTGGTATTGTAGAAAAACGGGTATTTCCGTATATAATGATTATTGACCGATCGTCATGGTAATGGTGTTAAAAGATGCGGATGCAGGAGAGAAGTGCTTTTCAGTTGGAATTGTGTTATTTAAAATAAAATGTTTGTTTTTTTTCGTAAATTGTTGTATTCATTTTCAATGCTCGATTTCTTGCAGGGACTGCGAAATCTGTGGTTTTTTTTTTATCCTTAATCTTCACGCTTGCCAAATGCGGGTTGGGGATCACAAACTCGGGCTATGCATCGAATGTTTCGAAATAGACTTTGCCCGATCTGGGATTTGAGCGCTTTACCACTTCACCAGCAAGGCGATAAGAAAATATAATTTTAAAATATTTAACATTAATACGGACAAAGTCGCGGGCGGGTACTTACCGTACGTATTCAATAATTACAAATCTTATTTTTTTCTTACCTACCTACTATTGTTATTTGTCTTATCTATACTAATATTATAAAGCTGAAGAGTTTGTTTGTTTGTTTGTTTGAACGCGCTAATCTCAGGAACTACTGGTTCGAATTTAAAAATTCTTTTTGTGTTGATTAGTCCATTTATTGAGGAAGGCTATAGGCTATATTACATCACGCTATGACTAATAGGAGTGGAACAGTCGCTAATTAACGCGGGTGAATTATTTATAATTATGCTCTTTTCGAGCATCTCGTTATCATTCTTGTTATTTGTAAATATTTCATTAATTCCAAGAAATTTCTAAAGAAATAACCCACCATACTTACTTAAATAAACGTTTTTCCTTAAAACTTGATCTGACGACGGAGTCAAGCCAACTGCGCTGTACAGTAAAAAACATAAAATATATTGTATACCATACGTGCATCTATTACAATCGCTCCTGCAGAGATATATCTATAAGATCTTTCACAATACAGCTTTGCGATATTTAGGACGTATCGTGAATTAGACGCATATAACGTTGAGGAGCTCGATGACTGCTAATGTTAAGTTTCCCGGCTGCATTAGCAGTCGTTAACAACCACCCCGAAAAAACTTGGACTTCTTGGCGGGAAAGTGAAGAGTCATGTCTGCGGTTTTGTTTTATTTTCGAAAATTTGTGTTATATCGAATATTAATGTGAAATAATGGTGGATTATTAACCGTTTTGTGTTCGTGAGTGTGCATGAGTGTTGGCAAATGAAACAAAACAGTGCAACGTCACTTTTCAAATTCTCTCAAGAAGTCCGCCCGAGGACTTAGTAAAGCCCCACATCTTTACTGAGATACTCGAGGGATTGGGGGGTATATCATTTCTCACTTCTCATTTCTATTATCATTCATCATCATCATACAGAAAATAAATATTGTTTGTTTATGTATTACTTGTTAGAAAAATTACTTTGACACTGGCTAAATGTGCTAATCGCACGAAGCCATTAACAAAAAGAAAAAAAAAAAAAAAAATAACCACCCCACCAATCGGCACTGGGCCCGCGTGGTGGTTTATGACCCATGCATAGGTAAGACTCGTGCGCCATCAGTGGGGACATAGGTAATATCAGCTACTACTAGTACTGATATTACGTTGAGTAAAGTCCTTCTCAGTGGTACATCGATTAGTTCCTACTTGTTTCATCATTATTTTAGGATTTTCTCTTTTCATTTACTTGTTAATTTTTTGCCTGTGGGTACCTACCTACGTGGTACCTTTGTAAATTTCGTGCGGGTTAATATTTAGTGTGTTGTCTGATGAAGGTACCTAATCGAGATAACTAACAACTATTGTCAGTCCATCAGTTTGTTGTTGTTCCCTTGGAAGGCATAAACTGTGTGTGTTTATGAATTTTCACTTATGTACAATGATATTATTGATTTATCGTAACCCCGGGCCACGGCGATGCGGCCGCTCCCCGATAACGCGGCCGAAATAGACGCACGTTGAACATCTCAAACGTTCCACAGATAACGTAGCTGCCCAATCGTCTTATTTTTAATTTTATTATTATAAGCCACTTAAAAGACTATAGAGGCCGTATTACGTCGGATTTGAGTGCAAGGAGGATCGTAATTCAAATTATAGTTAGGTACTCTTGTAGATCGCTCTAAGAGATCGCTCTACTCTGAGATTTGATCTTACACGTTGTTACCAAAGAAAATGCGATACTGTATTTGTTGCGATTTTCTTAAAATGTTTTTTTAAATAAAAACTACTAACTATAATATATACATTTCAATTGATAGTATGGCATTTCAGCGCAATCACTTGCCACGAAGACGCATTGAAGTCCTCTTCTTCATTAAACTTATTTCTTAGATGCATTGTAAAAATCATTTGGCGATAAAATTATTGGCTTAATTAATCTACTAACAAAATTTCTCTAAGTTTTGATTGTTCCGAAATCATTGCCAAATTGAATCGTTTTTAATAAGGTGTTTTAATAAAATAATTAATTTCGTTGTCCCATAAAATGAAAGTAACAAGGGTCTTCAAAAATTATGTTAGTTCATTAATTAAAATTAACTAAAGAGATTTACTGCCGTACTCAGAAACGTCAATTAAGTTTTAGTGACAATTAAATGTCTTTCGTTCTCTATTTAGCACTATACATAAGAAAGTGACAGCAAGAGACTTAATTGTCATCAAAACTTAATTGACGTCTCTGAGTACGGCAGTTAGTGTCTTTGGTTAGATTGCTGTGCGTCCAGAGTGCATAGTGTGAGTTTTTTAATATCCTTATTCACTCGATACCGTTACGAAAACAAAAATTTGCATGGCAAAAATTTCACTCCTCTCGTATGTCACCAGGAGGCGCTGCTTCAATACCAATTTTCGTTTTCGCTAACGTGATCGAATGTCTAATGAAAACACAAGGCACCCAGTGCTACATAATAGCACTGTCCACGTCGAATCTTGCCTCTTGTTAATGCGTACCTACTCCTAAGTAGTACATGGTAGTACTGACAACAATATCAGAATGCACATAAACATCAGCTATCTTCGGTGAGCCAATTAATATGTATATGTAGGGACATTCTAATTGACAGTTAATGAGTTGCTTGGCTTGATTAATATGGACTCCGTCACTCGATGTACCAGGCTTCATGTGGGAATGTGTTTCGTACTACGATCTCTTCTCAACTATATACGTAATATACTTATTACAATTCAATCATACGAGAAGCGAAAACTTCCTGACCCTTTTTAAGCACCAATAATTTATTATGAAAGAGTCGAATTTTGACAATAAAGTAGGCGAAACAAAAAAAATATTGATACTAAAGTTGCACAAGGAAAAAAGAATTAAGGTTTTGTAATATTTTTTTTTCTATAATAATAATCTAAACTTTTATTCTCTCTGCACAATAAGAAATAACAAAGACATTAAACATTAACATTAAAATACCGTATCTTACTAAGTTATTGTGAGAGACTGGTGCCTGAAGCACAGATTACTTAATACTTAGTTACTATCTGAAGTAGGTAAGTAGGTAGACCTACCCCCTCGCAGATAAACACAGTATATGTATAATATAAAATATATCTACCTGTAAACGTTCGTCGTCTACAATTCTACATCATAAAAAATCCTACTTAAAGAAACGTACCTACCATTGTAACCAAATTACCGTTATAGTAGCATCATACGTCAGTTGTTATATGTTCACTAACGGCCATCGCCACCATAGCCTATTTGGTGTGCGCCTGACTCGGTATATGAAGGCGAGTCCCGTGGAAATAATTTCCAACAAGTTTTCCAAATGTCGTAGCATTACTGTTATTAGTAAGCTATAGATATTATTTCCTTATTATTTGGTGGATTATATAATCCACATATATAATCCACCATATGGATTATATAATATATATGAAAGCTAACAAATATTAATATTTATCTAATTAGTCATTTATTTTATTGTTTCAGCGTGATAATGCAGCAAAGCTTGCCAGGGTTGCGAGAGAAGAAGCGAGGCAAGAAGTACACACAGGTACCGATTTTATTTTATTAACGTCAAAAAAAATTGCTATTATCCTATCGCCTTGTTTGGTTAATCTTGTAAAACAGGTAGGTGAAGGTAACAATCAGGTATCAGTATCCAAAACATTGATCAAGCCGAGAACTCTTGGAAAAACAGTATTCTTTTGTTTTTTCTCTCTAAGAGCGTCCTTTTTTCATCTAATTTTTAAAGTTCTTTTTAATTTCACTGTTTTGGATCGGAAAACATTAGAACATACAATATATCCAGGTAACCCGTGAGGAAGAGTAGCATAGAATGAGCTGGTGAACCTGTAAAAGACAGATCAATATATTATTATAATATTACTTTTATAACCATTGATATTTTTTCGACTTCAAGATGGAAATTTAAATCGGATACATTACGGATTTTGTATGCAAAGGCAGGAGAAGAAAAATAAAAAAATAAATAAACTGATTGATAAATGTTAGAAATAATAAATAATTAAAAATAATCTAGTAACTCTCAATAAACAAGGCTAAAATTAATTATTCATTATATTCATGATATTGTTTTTTTTTTAAAAACAAAAAATGTATAAGTATGTGAATTGTTGTAATGCAAAATTGTATTAGCTTTCGTGGCCTAAAATCCATAGTTTCTTTGTTAATATGTGAATAATGTTGTGGGTTACAATATGGTATGATTATACCAGATTTGTGAGATTTTATGGTCAACACTGCATGGTGACCCTTCCAGAATTTTTAGATGCCTGTGTTACACACAGTATATACAAACACACACGCACGCACGCACGCACGCACGCACGCACGCACGCACGCACGCACGCACGCACGCTCGCGCACACACACACACACACTATAAAGGAACCGAAAACATCAGCAACCAACCTCCTTACAATGTGTTGTAACTCCCAGGTCCCCTGTACAAAGGAGATTGTGAGCCTGAGTCGTGCCGCGGCGGTGATGAGGAGGTGGCCTGCGTGCCGCAGCGCGCGCACAACAACAGCACGCAGCACTATTGCCTCTGCACCTCCAACGGTCTACCTCCCACTGCGGACTTCAAATGTCCCCGGAGTACAGGTAAAAAATGTTTGAATTAATATCCATTATTTTTACTTCTTTCTTGTATAGATATCAGCATGAGTTAGTGAAAATTTCTTCATTAGACGATACTTGATTTTACGATATATTTTGAAGGCGCCCCCGTGCCATTGCAAAATATCCTTTTGTATTTTTTTTCTCGTAAATTATACATACTCTAACTTAGTCTTCTTAAAAGTAGTGTGTACTTCTTTATTGATCGAAGGTTCTAATGATACTTCTCTTTTTGCAGTGCCAGTGACGCCGATGCCGATCCACAACATCATACCTCCGACCACGTCTAACACTTCCGCCGAAAGTCGAGCCGCTCCTGATGAGGTATTAATATACTATACATTACTATACTAAACATTACAATACTATAGACATAACTATACAATTACATTATACTAACACGGCTGCCTTTTTTAAGAAATTGCTGCTGGCCTTCGTACGCATACGCTGTAACTGGACTTTGAATCTTCCTCAAGCATTTGAACATTTTCAGAGGGTTTTTACCATTGAAAATGGTTATCAGATGCAAATCGCGGCTGCCCCATTTCAAAACCTAGTAAGGACCTAAAAGCAAATTTTACAGGAGAGCGTATAAACGTAAAATAGGTTATTTCGAAAAATATTTACCTTGGGTAAGAAAAAATCTTTCGGTTGTATAATATATAAAATACGAAACGTGAAATGTTATTGATGTATTGATTTATGTGTATATTACATATTTTATTTTATATTATTTTTATTTTTTATTTTATATATTATATATATTTGCTTCAATATCTAAGTTTATATCTTAGATATCAATGCTGGTGTTTTTGTATTGTGTAGGGACTTACAATATTTGGAAGATTAATACAAAAACCTCTTTTTACAAAAAATGTTCCTTACTAGGTTTTGAAATGGGGCAGCCGATTGCCTGAGACGTATTTTTGGCCATAGCTCCGAGGATATTGGGAGAATCGAGATGGAAATAGTACCAAGAGTTGAGGGATTTATAGAGACACGTGTGAGCGTTTGAATTTTGAAAATCGGCTGGAAGTTTTTTTTGTAATTTGGAAAATGTAAAAAAAATCCCACACATAAACACGACACGCGACGTCGCCGTCGTCGTGTCGTGTTTATGTATGGAGGCCCTTAGAGCGGGTTTCCAAAGTAAACTTCTTTGGAATAATGGGGCGTGTAATTATCGTAATGGATGATCCAATCATTGTCATGTTTAAGCTTTCCGCGATACTACTGGGTGCCAAGTGCGAGTTTCATTCGCCATTCGATTGCGTTAACAAAAACGAGAATTAGTATGGCAAAATTTTAACTCCTCTCGTAGGTCGCCAGGAGGCGCTGCTTCAATGCCATACAAATTTATGTTTTCGTAAACGTAATCGAATGAGTTTCATCCGTATAGATAGTAAACAAAACTCACACTAGGCACCATGAAAGTAGTAGGTAACTACGCTACGTTATACAAGTACACATAGGGTTGCCACCTTTTTTCAGGACGAATAAAGTATTTTTCATTTTGTTAGAACAAATAAAAAGTACACAGCATAAAAAAAGAGTATTTATTTATTTGTCCTTAAAAATGTATTTTTTGTTGCTATTTGTGACATTTAACAAATATTTTGTACCAGTTTATTTAGTCTCATAATTACTCAACCAGTAACTAGACAGTAACAATCAGTTTTTCGTAAATAGAGTATTTTAGCGTACTTTATTGGTGTCGTAGATTATAAAGTACGCCTACATGAAAAAGAGGACAATACTCTATTTTAGAGTACGGGTGGCAACCCTAAGTACACATCTTCCTAAACAGGAGCAAAATAATTAGTATTCGTTTAGTGACTGACTACTGACATAGACGACGTAGAAATATTGAATGAAGCCAACAAAATGAATCACATATAAATTCATCATTAGCTTAATTCATTGCACTATGTTTGAATGGTATCATAGATATGTAACTACACATTAATGCGTATTAATACGCATTATTAGACTTTAGGCAGTCTTCATTACACAATTAAAATAAAAACTTCAATGCTAAGCAGACAGTAAGTAAAGTCGGTTCGACTATCAATTAGCTCAATAATTTCTCAAAAATCTTAATATGGTGTTATAAATAACTCCCCATCTTTTTTTACTATGAATTAACCCTGGTGAAAACAAGGGCTTAGAAAATTAAATCGGAATTTTTCCGTAAACTGATAAATATTCATGTTAGGTCAACCGTGATAACGTTGTTGTCGTCCAAATTAAGAGAGTGCCAGCGCAGTGTACTGTTTTGATTATCGCCCCGCTATCTATTTTATATAAAAACTAGGTACCTACCTAACCCATATCAAAACAGTAACGCAATATATTCAATCAATACAATAAGCTGAGTGCTGGTTGGCAGTGAGTTTAGTCATTGATCGGGGATTCAGTAGCCATTAATTAATATTCCAGGGTGCCTAGTGTCAGTTTTGTAAACTATCCGTATTCATTCGATTACGTTTACGAAAACGAAAATTAGTATGGCATTGAAGCAGTGCCTTTTTTTTTTAAATATATTTACGGGTAAGCACAGTGCCTTGATCTCACCTGATGTTAAGTGATGATAAAGCCAATGATGGAAGCGCACTTCACCCGGGACCCTCAACTAGTGAGGTACTGGCTATCTTATCTCTAGCTGCCGGAACACAACAATGCTACAAACATTGATGTTATGGCGACATATTTAGATACGATGGTGGTAGCTAGACAGGCGGACAAATATGTAAGTCCTACCACCAACCAAACCGAGTACACAAAGATGTACCTATACGATGCGACATACGAAAAGAGTTAAAATTTTGCCATACAAATTCTCGTTTTCGTTAACGTGATCGAATGGCGAATACAACTCGCAACATATTGTGTATTCTGGGTGCCTAGTGCGAGTGTATTCGCTATTCGATCACGTCAACGATAACGATGGCAAAATTTTAACTCTTCTCGATTGTCGACAGGAAGCGCTACTGCTACAATGCCATACTAATTTTCGTTTTCGTACGAAACGTAATCGAATATATACGGATAGTAAACAAAACTCACACTAGGTCGATATCATGTGTCAATGCCTGATTTTAAAATCAGGCAGTGTGATGTCCGTGCGGAGCTGCAGTCAATCGATGTCCGGAAAGCTAATGGCCCTGATGGCATCCCAGCAATAGTCCTGAAAATGTGTGCAGCGGAGTTGTCCCCCGTGTTAACGCGCCTTTACCGTCTCTCGCTCTCTTCTGGTTGTGTGCCGGAATCTTGGAGAGAAGCTAATGTGCAACCGGTCCCCAAAAAAGGAGATCGGTCAGACCCAACTAATTACCGCCCCATAGCCGTTACTTCAGTTTTGTGCAAAATCATGGAACGTACATATTTTAATTAAACAACTTGTACACTACCTGGAAGAACACTCCTTAATTCATGATCGCCAATACGGGTTTCGGCCGAAACGATCAACGGGTGATCTTCTAGCGTACGTTGCACATCTCTGGGGTGAGGCTATTGACAAGCGTGGTGAGTCAATGGCTGTTAGCCTTGACATAGCCAAGGCTTTTGATCGGGTCTGGCACAAAGCTCTTCTCTCCAAGCTCCCGGCATACGGTCTGCCTGCTCAGTTCTGCAACTGGGTCGCTGGCTTCCTACATGAGCGGAGAATCCGTGTCCTGTCTGATGGATGCGCTTCGCGGTTCATGTCAGTGAACGCTGGTGTCCCTCAAGGTTCCGTTCTATCCCCCACGCTGTTCCTTCTGCATATCAATGATATGCTTCCACTTGGAAATATTTATTGCTATGCAGATGATAGCACAGTGCATGGGGGATATAACGGTCACCCAGCGGCTGGGCGGGTCGAAACCGAAGTTAACCGAGTGAATCTTGTCATTGAGCTCGATCGGGTATTGGACCTCATATCTAAATGGGGCTCCAATAATCTTGTTGAGTTCAATGCCAAGAAAACACAGGTGTGTGCGTTCACGGCAAAAAAGTCACCATGCCTTCCCCTTCCAACTCTTCAGGGTACATCTCTAAGCCTGCAGAGCAGTATCAACATGCTCGGTATGACGATTCGCTGCGATCTGAACCAAAAGGACTACATCGAAGTCGTGATCAAAACAGCCTCGCGAAAACTCGGTATTCTGAACAGGGTGCGGCGATTCTTTACGCCTGACCAGTTGTGCCTTTTGTACAAGACACAGGTACGGTCTTGCGTGGAGTATTGCTCGCACATCTGGGACGGTTCCGCAAAGTACCTTCTCGATGCTTTGGACAGATTGCAGCGTCGCGCTGTACGCATTATCGGCAACGCAGACGTCACAAATACTCTTGAAACTCTGCAATTGCGAAGAGATATTGCGTCACTCAGCGTGTTTTACCGCTTATACCATGGCGAGTGCTCTGAAGAACTCTTTGACCTCATCCCACCTTCTCCCTTCTTCCATAGGAGTACACGTGCTGCTCTCCGGAGTCACCGCTTCACTGTCTCTAATATTCCATCGCGCACTAAGAAATTTGGTGACTCGTTTTTTTGTCGTACCTCCAAAACATGGAATAGTTTGCCAGCACACGTTTTCCCTCCTTCCTATGATATGGGGTCCTTCAAACGAGGCGTGAAGAGGCACCTTGTGGGCCGGCAAAGTGAGGATAACTGACGCTGCGCTGTTCTCACGCTGCACCAGTTATCGTTGCATCTGGATTCCATATTTACTTAACATCAGGTGAATTGGAGTCATTTGCCGTGCTACGTATAAAAAAAAAAAAAAATGTGTCGATATACGATATATCTTTCTCATCATCATCATCATCATCATCAGCTCATTTATGTCCCCACTGCTGGAGCACGAGCTTTCCCTATGGATGGATAGGGAAAACGGGCCATGAATCACCACGCGGACCCAGTGCGTATCGGTGGTTGTAAACGACTGCCAATGCAGCCGGGACCGACGGCTTTACGTGCCTTCCGAAGCACGGAGGAGCTCGAGATGACACAATTTTGGTCACCCATCCGGTGACCGGCCTTTGAGAAAGTTGCTTAATCTCAGCACTAGCAGACTGGGCGCGTTAACCACTGCGCCATCGAGCTCCTCATATATCATTGCTACTGGTTTATCGAGGGCTTCGTTGATTATCAGAAGGTATTTTAGGTATAACGGAAAATAATATGACGCGTGTTTAAACGCGCAAAGCAAAGCTGTAAAAATATAATCAAAATAAAATTAAATATTTATAAAATACAGTGAAAAAATTAAATGCCTACCCGACCCAGCCAGGAATCGAATCTGGGTCTTCCGCACTTCGGGCGGCTGCACTGACCATTATGCTACCGGGAAGGCAGAATATAATTAACAAATGCAATTTTGAAATAAACTATGCATAGCATTGAGCACAATATCAGTACAATAATGCTATGATCCCCAATATTTTGATATGTTAAGCGTTAACAAATTACAATTAAAAAAAGACAAAGTTTTGAAAAAAAATCTACGAGCGGGATTCGAACCCGCACCCCATGACATGCCGACATGAGTTGGATTGAGTCATTAGTGTCATTTTCATATAGAAGTTTGGTGATCAGTACACAAAACTTCCTGCGGTCCCACGGAGCATAATTTATAGACCTACTAGCGGCCGCCCGCAGTCTCACCCGCATGGTTGCTATTCCCATGGGAATATCGGGATAAAAAGTCATATGGGTTAATCCAGGTTATAAACTATCTGTATGCCGAATTTCATCCAAATCCATCCACCCGTTGCAGCGTGAAGAAGCAACAAATATACACACATATACACAAACTTTCGCATTTATAATATTATCGTGATAATCCCATGGAGCTTATTTTATAAGTCTATAATAAACAACATTTGTTCTTAATTTCAGATTTCAAAATCGTTAGTGAGCCGAGAAATGTTCCCTGACTCCGACGGCAGTGAGTCTCCCGTCCTTGGGTCAGGAGTCACCGGTGCTGGAGTACTGCTGGCCACCGCAGCTATTGGCGCTCTGCTCCTCATCTCCCTCATCTTCGTGGTCGTTTTCTTCTACGTGAGGAGGCGACTTCGAAGCGTCGACGGGAAAACGCAACCGGTACGCAACATAACTTCAAGTCTTGAATGAAATCTTCTATTTAACACTTCTTTTTCCGCTTATCCATTTCTTCTCAGCTTACTGACTTTGGCGAATGTGGGACTGTTTTTCTTGCTTTTGTTAAAACATTGTTTTTTTAATATACTTATATATTTTTTTCATAATAAATTGGGGCAAATATATATTTTTTTCTTTTATTTTCAACAAGTTTGTTTTCCCCGACGACGTTATTTTGCGTGGTAGAAATCTGAATCTGAATAGCAGTAGGCCTAGAAATTCTTTTGAAGAACACGTCTGATATTTGTTTATTTTTCCTTCAATACTTTTATTTTCAATACTGTTTTTTTATTTTTATGTATTTAATATTTACCTACTGATGAATAAATATAATTGAGTTTATTTAATATTAAAAAAAACAAACGATTTTCATTTCGAAAAAGGTCAATATCAAAATTAATTAATTCAAAATAAATCAGAATGTCATCAGCAATAACTTTCTACCAATAAAAAAAACAATGTCAGTACTTACGTAAGTTTCTTTTTAATCTTCTTATATTTTTTACTTTCATTTCTAAAGATTTTCCTGTCCCGTCGTTGTGCGCTTTAATTTTTGTATCGTTTGACTAATGAAAACTATAGGG
Source organism: Eudonia mercurella (assembly GCA_963082485.1). Taxonomy (NCBI): domain Eukaryota; kingdom Metazoa; phylum Arthropoda; class Insecta; order Lepidoptera; family Crambidae; genus Eudonia; species Eudonia mercurella. The sequence goes on along the minus strand of OY720024.1, from coordinate 7,620,933 downwards.
TCTAACAATATCAATAAGCGAACGTTTAAGGGGAGCATCTATATGTACATCACACTGAACATGCTCACCAAATTTGGTCCAAAACTACAGGCTCGTTACCGAGATAATCAACAAAACATTATCATAATTCACCAAAAAATACACCCTTTCCAAACCCGTACTACACGCACACAAAGATAGCCGAACATGCACACTAAACTCGGAGCACACTGAGCTGACTAACATTAACAAAAAATTGACGCTTGCGTGCGTGTTAGTAAAGATACAGCATGTTTCATGATGTGCATTATTTTAATTGATTTAGTTTGTCAGAAAACATAACTTTGAAAAATCACTATAAAACTGGAGCCCATTTTTTATCATTGTATTCAGAATGATGTATAGATACCGCCCTTAAACGTTCGCTTATTGATTTTGTTAGACCCTGTATATCTCTATAGACGAAAAACCTAATTCAAATAAAGTATGTAGGTCTATTTACTTTATTTTCAGTAGAATGTCTGGATTACCAACACCTGCATGTTCCATACTAGATTTCATATACGACAAGTCGAGATATAGACAGGTGTTTGGTTTACGTACTGCGTGATCTATACAAAGTCGACAGGCTCTTTATACCTTCTGTCTCTTTAGCGACGGCCAGGTGAGCCGCTGTTAGCTGAGCGGTACATAACGAACCCGCAGTATGGTGTATACGCCGCGGGCCCTCAGGTCACAGCTGCTGAGGATGATACAGCTGAACCAGTGCCGATGTTGGAACGAAGAGCGCTCACCTTCCTCGAAGAAGTTGGGGAGGGATGCTTCGGCAAGGTTCACAAAGGTAAGCATGACAAGTCAGTACCATCGCAGCATTATGTGTTGTAGGTAGTATATTTAGAACACATATGTATCTCGCAAGTCTCAATGAGCCAGACATGTTTATGTTAAATATTTTTTGAGTTATGAGGGGGTCAAAAGTGGCTCTAAATGGTTCGTGTTTACACACGGTGCGGGTCGCCAGTTCTGATAGCTTGAACTTCGATAGACGTGTTCACAAGATTGCACCAGTTCAGGAGAAACGTTAGATGTGCCTACCTACTGATTTGCAATTTTGACCAGTTTCTCACTAAGTGCCTACTTCTTCGAATAAACAGTAGTAATTTAGGTACTAAGTGCTAAATTAACGTTACCTGTCTAATTAGAATTACTTTTTTTTAATTTTCTTAATCATTTTTTACAAAAACACAAATGTTAAAAAAAATTCCACGAGCAGGATTTGAACCTGCACCCTTCTGACATACCGGGTCAGCTCCCAGCCCAATTGAGCTATCGTGGTTCTAACCAGCCCGCCGAAATTATTCAACACTATTTACTTTTTTACTTTGAAAGCCAAAGCCCATTTAATGTCAACAACTACCGTTGTTAACATCCGATCATAATATTTTTACAAATACTAAAGATCAGTTAAGTTCAGTTAAGTGCAGGTTCAAATCCTGCTCGTGAAAATTTTTTCAACATTTGTGTTTTTGTAATTTGATTTGCAACAAAAGTTGCGTTAAATTTTTTATTAACACAAATAGACAAATTTCGTTTGCATTACAATACTATATCTAGTTACTAGCTAAAACCAAACAGTTTCAGAAGTAGAAATCTTATTCTATACTTGCAAGTGTTCTTTCTACTGTGAGTGAGGTTAACTTCACAGTGACGTAATAGCCAGCGGGGCTTGTAGCGTAAATCACAAATTACTAAAAAAATCTACGAATCTTCTGGGTTCTCGGTAGCTCAGCGATCAGGGCATTGGACCGGTAATCCAAGGGTTGTGGGTTCGATTCACACTCGAGCTTCGTGGTGGTATGGAGTCATTTGCCGTGCTAATTATAAAAAAATCTTGTAACGTTTGTTTTTTCTAAGCCTTAAATTTTTTATTTCTTTACATTTCAGGCCTTCTTCGGTCCAGTAGTGGAGAATCTGTGGTGGCAATCAAAGTGCTAAAGGAGAGCGCAGGTCGAAGCGCCGAAGACGATTTCGTACGAGAGGTGTCTATTATGTCAGCTTTTCGTCATCCCAACATCCTCACGCTCGTTGGGGTTGTCTACAGAGGTTTGTACTCTCAGTAACTTCCTCTTGCAATATTAAATTTGTAGCAATACAGTATTACCTATACAATATTCACCATTTAAACCTTCTTCAGATGATATCGGTGCAAGTCCTTGGATGGTCTTCGAATACATGGAGTGGGGCGATTTAGCGGGAGTTCTACGAGGTTCTAAAGGCGGTGGTCGCCCCGGGCCGCACTTGGACGACCCTGCTCTCCTGCACGTCGCTCTGCAAGTGGCTCGGGGCATGCAGTACCTTGCCTCCCGCCGCTTCGTACACAGAGACCTCGCAGCACGGAACTGCTTGGTCGGAGCAAATCTCGCCGTTAAAATAGCAGACTTTGGCATGTCTCGCGACGTTTACACCTGTGACTACTACAAGATGGGCGGTGAACGCCCCATGCCAGTACGCTGGATGTCTCCCGAAAGCATAGTCTACGCTCGCTTCACCCACGAATCGGACGTTTGGTCGTACGGCGTGTTACTATGGGAAATTTACAGCCGCGGCAAACAACCATTCTACGGGCACAACAACGACGGCGCTACTAAACTGATCCTTCAGGGCATAGTGTTAATACCTCCCGAAGACTGTCCCCGGTTCGCGTGCGACCTCATGCGCGCTTGCTGGAAGACAGACCCACGCGACAGGATAGGGTTCGATGAAATATGTAGGAAGCTGGAGGTGGCTGCGGCATCAGGCGGTGTGCCTACGCAGATGAGACTACCTCGCCCGCCTCCGCCGTCGCAGGACTCAGCTGGATACCTGATACCGGCACAGCGGCCGACTGTAGACTATTTCTCTCCTCTGCCGGACCCCGAGCGGGAGTCTGAGTCGGAGAGCAGTGAGGAAGAGGACGATGACGAGGAGTTCACCTGACGGGTAGAGCCAGCATGTGTCGTGCACACCGCCCTCTACCGCCGCTGCCTTCACCTTCACATTCCAAGTCCAGAAGGCGAACGATTAGGAAGTCGAAGACATTTACGAAGGTGACAAGTGATGATAATACTCAATTCTGTTGTGTGATATTTTTATTTAGACTTTTGAAGAAAACAGTGACGCACGCGTCCGCCTAAGCGCGCCGCTCACATTCGATAACCGTAACCGATTTTTAGTCGGTGAAAATGAAACGTATAGAGTTCTATGTTGCAACGCACGCCATGTTCTACAAAAAGTCGGTCACAACATAGGTGACAAAACTCAACAAAAATATCGGTCTGATTGTCGGTCCTAAAGTCAGTCGTGAGCGGACAGCGTAACGCTACATAGGGTACCTATGTCATAACATCCCGTAAGTTGACAGTTGAAATCCCACATTTTGTGAACAAAATGTTATGATAAGTCCACGCTGTGGTTATAGTTTAGTGTTAAACAACACAAATATTATACTCTGGAATAATTTCGCATTTTGTATATTTAATAATAATTTCTACAATAGTGGAACGCTCATTGTCTTATATAAAATTACTAATTAAGATAGCCAGTGCCTCAGGAGTTGAGGATTCCGGGTTCAGTGCTTCCAGCTACGGCCTTATCATCACTTAACATCAGGTGAGATTAAGGCCAAGTAAGATATAAAAAACTTATACCTTATACCTTTCTATGTATATTATGTTAGTCAACCTTTTTAATAACACTTTTATGACCTCAGTGTGGAAACACGACTACGATTGTGCCATATACCAAAAATTTTATGTACCTAATAGAAAGAATAAATAAATGTAAATGCATAATTTTTATTTATAAGTCGGCATGTATACCACACTGTTTATTTTAAATACTTATTTTAGCGAGGAATTTATAATTATGACTGAATAATTAATAATATTGTAATGTCTAGTTGATTGATTGATAAATAGCAAATATAATGTAACAAATATTTGTGATTATTACCACCAAAACAATCTCACGAAGTATTTATTGTTTATACGAGTAATCTTATCACTTTATTATTCAAATAAAACGCAATTTTGCCTAGGTACCTTTACCCTTCTTAAATTATATATGTTTTGTGAATGTTCTAGTAGGTTAACTGTTGTAAGTAGGCATTATCAGCTGCTTTATTTTTTTTTGACACCATCTTGTCGGGACTAAATAATTATCGACGTGCTTATCGACGTGAGATTCCTTTACCTACTAATATTGATGATTTTGGGCCTATCGTGTTGGTTAAGTGATTGAACCTATTTAAAGTTACCTTTGGTAAAGGTAAAAGTAAAAATTGGGTGGGGATATAGTTGTTTTCGGTATCTTTATTCTTAGTGGCTACTAATAAAGACAGGGCAGTTAATAATACTATAACATAATATGAAATCGATTTGCCAAAATGGCTATAAAAGTGGCTATATAATTTACCAAATACTCGTCAATTGCTCTACGCCGATGACACAAAAATATTTAGTGTTGTTAATTCTGTCAGTGATTGCGAACGCATTCAAACTGACCTATTAAACCTATCTAAGTACTGTGACAATAACCAGCTTTACCTGAATAATGACAAATGCTTTACTATTAGTTATACGCGAAATCGTAAACCTATTATGTACCCATATTCAATTGACGACCATACTCTTACACGCGTTAAAAAAATACGAGATCTTGGTATCATAATGGACGAAAAACTTTCATTTAGTCAACATATTGATAAGGTGGTTGAAAGATCCTTAAAACTGCTGGGTTTCATTAACAGAGTCGGTAGGGAATTCAAAAGCGCAATGACATTTAAAATGTTGTATTTTGCCTTTGTCAGATCCATACTGGATTTCGGATGTATTATTTGGAGCCCCTCATATGGGGTACACATAAACAGATTAGAACAGGTTCAAAAAAAATTCATAAAAATCCTTAACTACAAAACACAGCACTTTGATTCGTCATACGAGGAATCTGTCACTCACTATAATATGTCAACCCTAACAAAACGCCGTTCACACTTCGACCTATGTAACTTATTTAAAATCATTAACAACCACTTAGACTGCCCTGATATACTACAAAAAATAGGCTTCATTACAAAAAGTAAATTTTTGTCTCGCCCCTCACGCGTCAAGTCACTTAATGATAAATATTTACACGTGTTTGTGCCCCCCGCCGCATGTAAAAATTATACCGGTAATCGTTTTTTGATAAGAACTATAAATATGTATAATAATGAGTATTGTAAGCTAGATAATGTTAATTCAGAAGTAGACATCTTCAGCAACTCCTTTACTAAATTTAAACGGTTAACTTACGAAACCCTTAACAGGCAATGAAATGTGTAGAAAATGTAAACAAATGTGCGGTTCTATTTTTATTTTTTTTCTTGTATTAATGTTTTTTTTTATTTTTGCTGATAGTTATATTGTTAATTGGTACGATGTAATTCTGCGTCGTCGTCTTTTATTTCATATCGGCACTATAGGTCTATAACTTAAGTAAAATATTCATAAGCACTGTATTATGTAATTGACTGCTTGTTGCCAAAATAATAAATAAAAAAAAAAAAAAAAAAAAAAAGGCTATATAAAGTTAGCAGAACTTTAATAATTATGTAAGTGTTACTGTATTTGTAAGTTCTAAACAAATTACATAAATATAATAATTATACAGTAAGTCAGTAAAGACCAAATTTTACAATCAGCGTTTTAATTGATTAAGGTAGTGTCTCATAGTCCTTTAAATTAAATATCTTGTACCTAGGTAGTATCTACCCTAGTAAAAAGTTATGTACAAAAATGTAATCAAAGTTATACTTGTTTATAAAACAATGCATTTGTCTATTATATATTTTACGAATAATTTTAGAGATGAAGATATAAAGCTAAGTACGTGTTATTTCTGTAAATACTTTTACCTAATTAAAATGGTTGACGTTTTGGATGTGTGTATTTGACTGGAAATATACAACATTTTATGAACCTTTTGTTTTATTTATCGTTCAAAAAAGCTCCTGTTTTGGCATTAAAGAAATCTTCATCGATTATTATGAACATAATCGAGGAAAAATATGTTTTTATACCGCCTGCTAATTTTTTAATAGCAAATAGATTTTGCACCACGCCGTATTCTAGGCCTAGTGGTCTGCTTAAAGTGCAATTTTAAGAAACTGAATCGATTTCTTTTTACAGCAATTCAAAAAGAATATTGTGTTGCTATTTACAAGATTAAAAAATCACTAAAAGTTATTTTTGTTGATGCGAATGTTTCCAATATAACCACACGTATTATTTCTTTACTTGAAGAAAAATAATGAACATAAATTATTTAGGGTTAGCCATTTAAAAACTAATTTAACTTTAGTATGTGTCAAATTACACTGAACTTTATTTTATCCCTTTTAAAATACGTTTTATTATACAGGGTGGCTCATTCAAATCGGTCAGTATGGGAATGTCTGAAACTATAAGACATACGAAGATTTGTTCTTAGGAACCATGTCACCGATTTTGATAAAAAGAAAAACTGCATTCATACATTTGAAAAAAAAACTGTACCCAGCTCGGGAATCGAACCCGGTTGTTTTGAAAAAATAAACTTACACTTTTTCTATTTAAATATCGATTGTGTAGGTCTTAAGCTGTAAATGTCTCTAAGAAACATGATGTCTAAATTGAATAAAATGCATTGTTTTGACATACTTTAATTTATCATAGTAGGTGTTCGAAGTGACCACCGTTACAATATTCAACAAGTTAAGGCATGTAAAATTGTCTCTATGGCTGTTTGTATGTACCTCTCTACTTGTTACATACACCTTATCATGTGGCATTAAAATAATAAAAAATAATTATTAAAATATTGTATTGAAAAAAACGGTGGTCACTTCGGACACCTACTATGATAAATTAAAGTATGTCAAAACAATGCATTTTATTCATTTTAGACATCATGTTTCTTAGAGACATTTACAGCTTAAGACCTACACAATCGATATTTAAATAGAAAAAGTGTAAGTTTATTTTTTCAAAACAACCGGGTTCGATTCCCGAGCTGGGTACAGTTTTTTTTCAAATGTATGAATGCAGTTCTTCTTTTTATCAAAATCGGTGACATGGTTCCTAAGAACAAATCTTCGTATGTCTTATAGTTTCAGACATTCCCATACTGACCGATTTGAATGAGCCACCCTGTATACCTACTTACCTTATTTTATTTTTCCTCCCTAATTTTTTTAACGTGAAACAGGTGTCAACCCTATCAGAATATGTGTCAATTTTGCGCGTTGTTAGAGAGCTTATACTCTGTAGTGAATATAATATAGTAAATATATTTACTCATGTGGCCTCAGCTCACTGATTATTCAATCATCGTAGTGTGTATGCTGGCATCACGATCAAGCTGGCGTACACGTGATCGTTCTAAAAAAACTACTTATATTATAGCAACGAAATTTACACACACATTTAGTGCTTAATTAGTGCCCCCGTTATGCAAAATTTCATAAGGATTGCTCTTAAAGGAACGGAGATATTGAACAAGACTTGTGAATGATATTTCGAGCTGGCGTCTATACAGCGTACCCATATTTGTGCTTACAGAAAGCGAATTTATCTTTATATGATTATTTGTTATATGTTGTTTTAGTGCGTCAAATTCTGACTCTGTCAGTAGAAATAGTTTTTGTGAATTCGCAGTGGAACTATGTAAAAAAATATGTAAAGTTCTATTCATACTAGAAGTACAGACAAGTTCAAACGTGTTTTCTTTACCTTTAAAGTTGTTTTTGAAATACGGCATTAAAATCAAAAACGAATCTAGCAGGAGGTAAGATCGTTAATTATCGTAGTTTCCATCGTTTTACACGTTCATTCATATTCATTCTACTCAATTAAAAAATATTGGAATTAGAAACTTTAAAGACTTTAGCGCTAGAGTGACATCACAGTATAACCAGCAGACTAAAGAGTAGTATTCAAAAGAAGTTTGAGAACTGCTAATCGGCTAAACCAATTTAACCAAAAACTTACTATTTAAAAAGTTACGATATCTCTCTATGTAATATGATATGTCCCTAATAATATTAGTTTTGTGTGCGACTGTATGACCACACATTTGTTCCTAGAACTTTACATATTTTTTTACATAGTTCCACTGCGAATTCACATAAACTATTTCTACTGACAGAGTCAGATTTTCACGCACTAAAACAACTATAATAATTATAAAAGTACGCTGTATAGACGCCAGCTCGAAATGTCATTTTCAAGTCTTGTTCAATATTTCCGTTCCTTTAAGAGCAATCCTTATGAAATTTTGCATTGATCGTGATGCCAGTGTACACACTAAAAAGGTCTTTCTTTCTTTAACTAAAGAGGCACTAATTATTTTATGTTTGCAATAATTACGAACTAATTACGTACTAAAAGAGGGAATAACAACAAACGTGAACTAGACCATGTGTACGCCAGCTTAACGGACACGGAATAAAGACCTTTTTAGTGTGTACGCTGGCATTACGATCAAGCTGGCGTACACGTGATCGTTCTCGAAAACTACTTATATTATAGCAACAAAATTTACACACACATTTAGTGCCACATATTTGTTCCTAGAACTTAATATATTTTTTTTAAATAGTTCCACTGCGAATTCACATAAACTTTTTCTATTGACAGAGTCAGAATTTCACGCACTAAAACAACATATAACAATTATAAAAAAAGAAGTTCGCTTTCTGTAAGCACTAATATGGGTACGCTGTATAGACGCCAGCTCGAAATGTCATTCACAAGTCTTGTTCAATATCTCCGTTCCTTTAAGAGCAATCCTTATGAAATTTCGCATAGTGGGGGCACTAATAAGGCACTAAATGTGTGTGAAAATTTCGTTGCTATATAATATAAGTAGTTTTCGAGAACGATCATGTGTATGCCAGCTTGATCGTGATGCCAGCGTACTTTATTTCTTAAGGAGGTACTAATTATTTTATGTTTTCAGTATTTACGAACTAATTACGCACTAAAAGAGGGCATAACAACAAACGTGAATTATTATGACCATGTGTACGCCAGCTCAGTGTTGCCAATTTAGCCACTTTGTCGCTAGATCTAGCGACATTTCGTTTTCTACAGCGGCTTAAATTATGTGTCTAGCGACAAAAAAAATCTAGCGACTATTCTAACGACTTCTAGTTTAAATAAAAAAATAAATAAGTATTTTAACTATCTTCATAAATGATGAATGAAGAAACTTTTTCATCATTTTTAGTATTAACTTTTTATATGTGAAATAACTATTTTTTCGTTAGGTGGCAATAAATAATTTTAGTTTTAATTTCTTGACTTTTCGTTTATTAAATAATTGTTTTTTTAATAATTTTCAATTGTTTTATACCGATTACAAATATTATTCTGTGTAAGAAATTTTTTTTTTTTTTTTATTTCAACAGACCAAAAAACTGTACCCCATTCTACCGTGCGTAAAACAATATAGAATTAGAGAGTATGTAAAAGAATTGCGCTCAGTTTCCATGCCTAGCGCTCTGTCTACTGGGATCATTTAGCGACTTCTAGCGACTTTTGATTTTTGTCCATAGCTAGCGACATATAACGACTTTTCAAGCGTACGTTTAACGACTTTTTAACACGTAGAGTTGGCAACACTGCGCCAGCTTAACGGACGCACGTTAGCGCACTAAAACTGACACAAGAGACCACTAAGCTTGTGTTCAATAATATTGATGAATGTTGTAGCGTTTTGAACGTGTTTCGGACTGCACGAACTTTGGATTCCCATTCCATCCGTCCGCAAAAAACGAACGAAACAAAATACGTCAATCAAATCAACTTGCTTGTTCTTCGCGGACGGAACTGTTATCTCAATTTTCATCGGGGATTTTTGTTGTGCTTGTGCTGTGCTTGCTTTCTTAACTTACATTGCATACAACTGTAATCAATATGAAAATAGGAACTATTGTTTAGTGACACCGTAAGCCGTAAAGTTTTCGGCCACCGGCTTCTAGTTCAAGATGCCTCCTGTTAATTCCAAAGCAAAGAAAGGTGGCGTAGAGTACGAGGTAAATGCACTTTTAATTATAACTTTATTACGGTTTCTACTTAATGTTTGATGTCATCTATATTCTTGTTAGAAAAAGTGAGGTACCTATTTTTTGGTCACACATTTATAAACAAGTTGTCATTGAAAATTATTTAATTTTTAAAGTTATTTATTATTTATTAGTCGCTTAGAATAGAACAATGAATATCACATTTTTGTCACTAAAGTTACTGCATTTCTATTTTATTGCACTTAAGATATTATTTATTATAAAAATACCTATTTCTCTATTTTATAGCAAGTGGTATTTACCTTAAAATAAGATTGTTCCACTAGGTTATGGAATTTGTATTGTTTACATTATTATTGTTTACTAACACTGGCAAACCGCAAAATAATAAACAATAGAAAAACTGTTCAAGCAAGATTCTAATTTTGTTTCTTATTTGAAGGAAGATAAACATCTTTGTAATGTTCTGCACATGAGTACATGTAATGTTGTTGGTGTTACATATGTTGGCAAAATGTAAACTTATTGTTCAGAGTGACAAAGTATAAAGTTGTGTGAGATTAAGAGCTCAAGCATTGAATACCCAGACAACAGAATTTTAATTGTTGTCAGCCACCTGCTGGTCCCTCAACACTCAAGGGGCTATTAAACTAGAGCTAGTTCTTTATCAGGATTATTATGGTGGACTTATTATTTAATCCATGTTCGCTAAACCTTTTTAACTGTCATTAAATTTTATATTTATTATGTATTTTGCTATGCAATCTATTGCTTTCTTTTGTTAGATAAGTTCACTCTCACATTTATCAAACAATATAATAATATCTCTTTGAAGTCCTGTCTTACCCTTTAACAATTTCTAATTCATTCTATTCTATTCTAATTCTTTCATGTTTTTTGTTATAGCTATAAATTTAGTCACTTGTGTTTAAAAGAAAAGTTCCAAGAAATGAGATGTGTCAAGTTTTAACTCAGCATTAATATTGTAAAGTACATACCTAATTAATATTTGTACCTTATTTCAAAATAAAAAATCAGCATTGTAGTTTCTTGAAGCTGTAACTTATGCTGAGAGGAGTCCAGTTCATTGTAACATTAAAATTTATTGTATTAGTTTTATTGGTAGAGCCTAAGCCCAGCTGTGCTAGGCCAAATAAATATTTTGAAATTGAATTTAAATTTCTTGTATTATCACAAATCATGTGTTACTTTGCGAGACAGTATCAATTATATGGTAACATATTAGCTAGTTCAAAGAAACAGCAGGAGATAGGTAGGTACATTTTTTATTTATGTTTGTTTATTAAATCAATAAACAATTACAGAATTAGAAATAAGTAACCTTAATGCAAAATTTTAAAAACAAGGATAAGTGAAGGAATTTAGGAAAGGCATTTACTGAAAAAACAAACTGACAATGATGTCCGATAAATTATTAGGTATAGATATAAAAAAAATATTGTAGCTTTCATAAGTTTTATAATTCCACTGAATTTCCTTTCAAGTTTTGTCCAGATAATCCACACTTAACTTCGCTAAAAATATGACAAAAGCATAGATTCATATAAAGTGTTTCATTTCAATGTGCAAAGAAACTTAATTTAGTATGTGATTTTCATATTTTTTATTCTTTTAAGCTATGTTATCTTAAATAAGATTTTGCTCAAACAGAACAATTATTAATTATTTAGTTTGAACAAAACCTTATAGGGAAAATCTGTATATAGATTAGGCTTTATTTACTATATAACCATAATGAACAAATAAAATACTGGTCACACACATACTTTGTGCTAATACCAACATAATCAGCTATTTTTCTTGTCTATACTGATATTATAAAGAGGGAAGCTTTGTATTTTTGTATGTATATATGTTTGCAACAAATAAACTCAAAAACTACTGGACCGATTAAAAAAATTCTTTCACCATTAGAATGCTACATTAGCGTTAAGTAACATAGGCTATATTAAAATTTTATAAAATGTGGTACGTAGTCCACCGGGTCAGCTAGTGTAATATAAATCAGCTAAGTCAAAGGCACTATCACATAAACCCAAGACAATTAAAAAGTCTTAATCGATTCATAAACCAAACCAAACCTAAACTAGGCTCAGCTTGATAACAACTGTACAGTTTGTCAAAGTCAAAACATAATAACTTCATTTGTTAGATATAAACATCTCTGGAGATGCTTATTATAATTACTGTAACATTCATCATTGGCATGTCTTGTAAGGACATTCAATATTTACATAACACAAGTTTCAGCATATTATTGTAACATAAATTAAGTAGCTCATGTGTCCATTCACCTTGTCTTTCTGTAAGTGTTTAAAATCCACCACGAAATTGTAAAACAATTTCATCCATGTCTTAGTAGTATTTGTTTTTAAACTAATTTATGTTACACTGATTATATGACATAATAATTCAATTGAATGAAAAATATCATTTTTGTTACATACAATTATATTCATGAACTTACTCATCAAGTCAGTTATCAATTTCAAAGTGAATTGTTTTTTCTTTTCAGAATATAATAGTAAATAAGTGCACTGCACTTGATTTTGAGAAGTACATCCAAGAAAACAAGACTTTGCTGCTGAATGACCCTCTTAGGGATATTCTCCTCTATCCAACTGATGATGTTTCTGTAAGTTTGAAAAATATTTGTAAATTCTTTGTTATGCAATCAATTGAAATAAAATTGAACCTGTGGTAAATGTGGACTGTATGATTACAATTTGGAGATCTCGATGGCGCAGTGGTTAACGCGCCCGGTCCGCGAGTGCTGAGGTTAAGCAACTTCGCAAAGGCTGGTCAGTCATCAGATGGGTGACCAAAAATTTATCATCTCGAGCTCCTCCGTGCTTCGGAAGGCAGGTAAAGCCGTTTGTCCCGGCTCCATTAGCAGTCGTTAACTACCACCAATCCCGCCTGGTGGTAGCCCGTTCTCCCTATCCATCCATAGCATAGCTCGTGCCCCAGCAGTGGGGACATAAAAATGAGTTGATGATGATAATGATTACGATATTACAGTTACAATTTATTGCCCATTATTTATTTTGAAATACTGTTGTAAGCTAAGCTAGCATTTTCACATATGACTATTATATTTTTTGGTACACCATTAACAATATTGTATTTGAAGTTGTAGTAAGTATAGAGAGATTAGTGAATTATCAATTACAGCCATACATAGTTCTTCTCAACTATTATTAGACATTGAAACACAACTGGAACTATTTTGAGCTTAATGGACGCGCATAGCTAATGACTCTCGACTTACGACGACGGACGCGGATAGACGGTCGGCTAAACATTTGGAAAAGATTAAAAGTATTATTTTTAATACGAGTACCTAATTAGTCTTATAAGTAATTGGTCTCCTTAAGAAATCTTGTTAGAATTAGAAGCCTTCATACACGCATATAAATACTTTTTTATATTAAAAACACCCTGTGGTTGATACAGTTGGCTAGTTTATGGTACATGAAACTAAATACGATTTACCAAGCCAACTGAATGGGAAGAACGCAACTAAGTGCAATGGACTAGAAATTATTTAAGATAGTTTTACCACATTCATGTTTTGTGGAGGAATCTTTTTTTTTTCCTCCTTAAACTAACTCATAGTTGTCGGTTTACCTACTGGTTACATTACAATTTAATAGTCGAGACCTATTGCTAGCAGTTTTACAAATAGGTCAGGAAAATGTTATTTATGAATAAAAGTTATCAAGAGTATTTAGTAGCTACAAAGGATTGATGACCCATTGAGGTTTAGGTTAGTAACCATGATTATCTGTTAACATTGTTGTTGTATCTGCAGTTAACAGCGAAAAAAAAACTGATAAAGAAGCCATTATATTAAACCGTAACATAGGAAAGGCTTAACTAGTACTGATTATCATTTAACAATTGACTTTATGTCAATGGTGATAAGATCGTGATTTGGTGTGATTCAGAGCGTGGTCCTCCCTCGACGCTGGCGCACGGTCACCACGGCCGTGCCCGACGTGAGGACCGCGGCCACATGCCCCCTGCTCACCAGGCAGGCGCTCCTCAGCTACGCTTCCAGCTGGAACCTCATACACTACAAGTACAGCAACTACTCTGGGACTTATTTGAACTTGCCGAGGTAAGAAACGGAACGAAAGAAATGTTTCACCACTCACCCACAATGAAAACGCGGGCGCGTGCTGTTATCTATATATACATATAATGACTTGTCCTGACTGATTCATCATCGCCGAGCCTAAACCGCTGAAGCTACTTAGATGAAATTTGGACTGTAGGTTAATTGAGTGACGTAACCAGCCACTAAGAAAGGATTTCGCACCCTAACAGGGTCAAATAGGGGGTGAAAGTTTGTATGAAAGTCCGTCAGTTTTAAAGTAAAAGACATGAAAATTGGTATTTAGCTTTATGATAAGAAATAAAGAATGACGTGTCTCAGGAATTTTGTTTATTTTCCTTTAAAGGAGTAACAAAGGGAAGAAAGTTTTTTTGGGGAAATGCTATTTTTAAAGTAAGAACTATAAAATGAGTTATTTTAATCGATAATTAGATTTCTCAATGAAAATAAAGAATGGCGTGTTTTAGCATTTTTCGAAATACATTCCCTAGAGAGGTGTAAATAAGGGAGGAAAGTTTGTACCTACAAAAAACTGTCGTTTTTAAAGAAATTCTGAAGTGTTTCAGGATTATCCCTATAGATTATGACGGGTTTTGACTTTTATTACAAACAATCACTATTCCACGTGAGCAAAGCCGCGAGCAATGGCTAGTTATGCTTCAATACTCAACGACAAAAGCAAACTTTTAGGTACAGACGCATGCACTGCACATCAACCTATCCAAAAATGTCAAATTTCTTCAGTAAATTATCAACCATTCAATTTGACAGGTCGTCGTAGTCTGCTGTGCAGGCGTGTGTACCAAAAGTACTTAGTGTCATCCATTGAAACAGTAACTGCCTTTCCACACCCACTGACAAGGAGAGAAGCTCCAAGTCAGCTGCCAGAAACAAGTCCCGGCTGGGAGGGCGAGACAGATGGGGGATACCCACTAACCCCTGGGGGACCAAACTCCAATCAGCAGAAGGCTAGGTGGCGGTCACGAGGGAATTGACAGCGTGGGGATTTTACATCTAAGTTGGGGTAAAACGGCATTAGTCACCAATAAATAAAAGTAAATACTGAGCGGGTGTGCCCAAATGTTTATTATTTAAAAATAAACTAGTTAATGCTGTGTCTAAAATTTGAACTGGTTGTACGTTCATAAGCCTAATTTTCTAATTTAATTGCTGCACTCTCATTATCACACAAGGGCCTTAATGAAACAAAATTGGTTTATAGTATTCGTAACAGACACAACCATACCAGTAATGTGAACTCTTCGTGTGATGAACGCCATAACAACCATGCACTCCTAAAGCTCGATTCAGCTCTCGAATCAATCCATCAAGTGTCGGTTTCAAATACAAACGTAATGTTTTATACCTACCTAGGTTAGGTATGTTACGAATACCAACGACTGACTTCCTCCGCTTTAACGATGAATTTGTTTACATTTTAAAACATAATTTACGTAAAGTAGTTTGATTTTGCACAACAAACTGTAATGTTGATATAAAACTGAAGATCTGTATACCTTCGTATACATATATACGAGTATACCTATAGCGTAAGTGGTCTTAGTTAACATAACCTTCACCTTGCTTTCTACTTACGTCATAATAACATCGAACAAGGATCTTCTAATAATAGATGGATTACTTACCTTTTTATTTCTTCATTAACCACAACTGTTTGCATTGAGTTTGATATCGCTTCTATTTTAATATTAGGTACAAGTTCAGATTTCATCTATACTAATATTATAAAGAGGATAGTTTAGTATTTTGTATATATGTATGTATGTATGTTTGCAACGAATAAACTCAATAACTACTGGACCGATTTAAAAAATTCTTTCACCATTAGAATGCTACATTAGCGCTGAGTAACATAGGCTATATAAAAAAAAGATATGCGATACGAAGTCCGCCGGGTCAGCTAGTAATTAATAAATGCGCATTTTTGTTAAATGTCAGTAAATATTATTAAACTATGCTCGCGGCTTCGCGGCAATATTCGATCTGCCATGATCAGTATCATTATCAACAGCTGCTAAATGACCACTTCTGGATGTAGGCCCTTCCATGTACACGCCATACAGCCGATTCGCGAGCCAGTTCGCGCTATGCCAGCCATTAGGTGCCCCCGAGTTTTCTTATGTCGTCCAGCCATCAGACAATCACGACTATATTTCATCGGTCTGTCACAAAGTGCAAACTCTAGGGAATAATCCAAATGTCTCCAATTAAGATATTTTTTCTTTTAAGTAGCCTATGTGTTCATCTAGCTAGGATATAAAACCTTAAGAATCAACGCAATTTTCTCAAATGTTATCCTAAGGCATACCTTTTAAGTATGGTTTCTGCCGAGACGCACCAACAGCACCAGACGCAGCCGTAGTCCCGGCTGACTTAAAAAGGATTGAATTAAAAATTTAAGGCGAAGGGTAAGGCACACTAGCGCCGCTAATGGATTTAATTTGATAACTGCTATACTGGATTTTTTTTCAAACATTGCGGACCTTCCGACACTAGGCAAACATCTATTATTTAATAATTGTGCAATACTTTTAGGTTTGTTTTTGTATTCATTCGCTAACACCAACAGTGGCCATTGTTTGTGAATAAATGCGATAGCCCGTTTTGTGAATAAACCACGCAACAAAAAGAAGTGCACAATTATTAAATAAATACTATGGATCTTTCCTGTTGTCGGATGGTACGCAATGTTTAAAAAAAGATCCGGTCCGTTAGTAATTGTCAAATTATCAATTGGTGGCGCTAGTGTGCCTTACCCTTCGCCTTAAAAGCGGATAATCTAGGATATTAAACTAACAAGCATCTATATATTCGGATTTATGATATTAGTACCTAATGTATATGAAATGCAACACAAAACGTTTGCCTGGTAAGTGTTAAATTGTAACGTAACAGTTCGGCAGCTCATTAGCAACACAATTAACATAGTTTACCGACCATGAGTGCACGGACAACAGTTTTTAGCTTCGATACTGTTTTACAAGGCCACTCTGTTATAGTTTATCTGATTTATGAGTCACATCCTCTGTGCTTTTAAAAATTCGTTGAAAACATTCATTGCTACTTTACAGTAACGAGTTGCAATTTGATCTGTAATTAATTCTCTTTTGAATGACTGCAGCTTAGATATGCAACGTTGTTATACTGAAGAAGGGCTGGCCGCGCTAGCTTGTTTCGCGCTCTGGAGTTGTCTGCTCATCAGATTTTTCTGCTATGCCCAGTAATTTATACCAGTGGGTCTACTATGAAGAGTTTTGGGTTATCGAAATTGGCAATACCCACTGTGGAACGATTTCGTTGCCCGATTACGGAAATTAGAATTTGTTCGAGTGAACCCTAACTGTAGCTGTATCCCTAACATTTTTTTGGGTTTTATTCGGATAGACATTTCCATAGGCGACCCACAGAATATATAAAGGATATATAAATAACTAGCATTTTGCCCGCGATTTCATCCACGTGGATTTCGTATTTTTTCGTATATACCAATACTACGTTTCCTAAATCAAAAAATAGAATGGCCTCCCACGATATGTATTGAGATATATTGCGTCTATAAGATGTTTCATACCTACTATGTACTTTGCGAACCAATCTATTGTCCAGTTCGATTTAGCGTCATTGCCATTAGTGCTGGAGAAGGGATTTTTCTTTCTCCAAGATAGAACAGCAATCGCTCTGGGGTCTACTGGTTAGACAAACTGGTCCCGGTTTCGTTCTTAGGTAGGGCTTGTTTTAAGTCTGTAAAACTAGTTACAACCATCTTATCTAAATATGTCGTAAAAACAACAATGTAATGGCAAAAAAATCTAATCTTATCTTAAAGTACATGGTCAAAAGGGGAAATATCTTGTTATCTTTCTCTGTGACTTATTTTTGATTTCGCAATATTTCCAGAACTATAAATTTTAATTAGTCGCAAATTAGCCGCTGTAAATAACAAATTTTATCTTCAGAAAATACTTTGGGTGATGAACCTATTAATTTTAGGAAAGTTTAATGTAGTGTGCCAAATAAATACATTTTAAAAATACCTTGAAAAATTAAATGATTTATTAACATGAAAAACGTTATTGTGGTTTAATATAAAAGCTAAGTATATCGTGCCGCTGACTTTTTTTAGATTTACTGATGACTAATATTTTTGTTGTACATAATTATCATGTATACTTACTCAACCATTTGGTCAGCGCACGCTGATAAAGCAGCCAAGTTGCGCTTCTTTGTTCTGACTTCATAAGTAAAGTTTAGGATTTGGAAGTGTAAACTATTGTTTATCAAAATAAATTATAACCGACGTCCACCCTGAAATTTCATTATAAATATTGGAAAAATAGTTTTTTAAATTGGATCAGTAGTTTCGGAGATTACCTCCTAAATCCAAACGTACCAACTTTATCTCTTCACAACATTAGTGTAGATAAATAACGTTATTATAATTAATATAAAAGCTAGGTATATCGTGTCGCTGACTTTTTTTTCATTAACTGATGCATAACATTTTTGTAGTACATTATTTTCATGTATACCCATCTGTTTGATCAGCATACGCCGATGAGTCGGCTAGGCAGCGCTTTTTTTACCGACTTGATTCGAGATTTCGAGCTGAAGACTTATCTTTATCAAATAATAACCAATATTTACCAGATAATAATCTACATTAACGATAATTTTTTGATGATACTCATCGTTATCATTACGTTGTTGAAAATCACAAAACAAAATTAACTTGTGACGCAATGGTACGATAATGGTATTAACAGTAAACGTATTTTCGAAAATCATTACGATTCACTACATTGTGTTGTAAGTAAATTATAAACTACTCGCAGATAATATCTCTTTCATTACATATAGGTACTAACGTAATCGTAATTTACTGTCACATGATATCAACCTCTTTCTTGACTCGTTCCAACAACATAAATGTATTTGTCAACAGGCCAATAGAATTCAAGTTGCCAGAAGAAGTATACGACATAGATGCCGAAGCTGAATTCGACCATGAAGCGCAAGCGGCCAAGGTCGACATTGGTACCAAAGAGGGATACTTGCTCAAAGGGCCCGAAATCGGCTCCGATAGGATATTCAGTAATCTCGCATCGAAGTCGTTTAAGAAACGATATTGCTCAATGGTTAGGGAAGCGGACGGCACTTACATTCTCGAAGTGTATAAAGACGAGAAAAAAACGGATACAAAGCTCACTATTGTTATGGACTTCTGTTCGGATGTTGTTAAAGTGGGTATTATACAAAATGACCTTTCAATATAATCTTTAACCTTGGGATGTAAGAGCTAATTCATGTTGCAATCTATTTTAGAACACCAAAAGAGGAAGGTATTGTTTTGAATTGCGAATGGCGGGAGGTAAAGGGTACACTTTTGCCACTGAAAATGAGAAATCTATGAACGAATGGATCATCGCTTTCACTGCCGCTTTGAAAAAGAATCAGGACAGTCAGGAACATAATCAAAATGATGAAGCTTTAGATAAAGGTAATGCTTTAATTTCATAACTTCTTAATTATGGGATGCTTTTAACCTTTCGTATGCTTGTGCCAGATCCGTCCAACAAACAATTAAAATTCTATTTAGGCCCGACTTTTCGATCCTCAGATAAGTTTCATCCAAAAAATAAGATTGTCATTGTGACTTATTTTCTAAAGAGAATCTGTCATTATGTCATATTATTCAATGAATAAACTTTAACTGACGATTGAAAAATCAGCCCTCAGTCTGTATTCACAACAGACGACAGGCTAAGTAGTAGTTAGCTTCCGAGTGGATACAGAACGCAAAGTTAACTTAAATATGTACGTTAAGCAGTTAGTTCCGGCTTACCGCTTACGCAGTATTTAGCACCTCATTAAAACTCGTTAAGCCGCAATAACAGTGCAATTCTTCCGTTTACATAAGTCAAAGTCTATGCTAAGCTGTGCGATGACTATAGACTGACCACCTCTCTATTTAAGGATCTACGAATATAATAAGAGCTGTAAATGATGCTTTTAAAATATACTTATATTCTGCTCAATTGAGTTACTAAATGTAAAGTATAGAATAGAGTCCAATATTATCTTCAAGTTACTTTGATACTGAATCTATTTCTGAAATTATTTATAAAACCTATTGTCTACAGACGCAGACGTGTCTCTAACAGCTGAGCCACCGCCTCCTATATACGGCACCCTTAAAGGTCTGGAGCACAGCATGAACCCCCTACTCATGCGGTACTCCCGCGAGACCGACATGTCCATAGCATCAGCCAGAAACGAGTGCCGCTCTAGTATATTCAGCTTGCCATACAAACGGGCGCCTTCGCCCGAACCTCAGTTAGAACCGTTCAAGTAAGTTACTACTGTATGCTCTTCACAATACGTATTAGAATGGCAAGTAATAGTAATTTTTCTGTCTATGTATTTAAAGTATGAAAATGGTAATGTTTCATTAAAAGGTATTTAATATGATTTATCCTGTCTGTAAATATTTCCTGTACTAGGTCTTTGTTTAGACTACTCTTGAATCATCTCTGTTGATTTATTTAATTTGTTAGTAGTTACCCTATTGTTGTTATGATGATTTTCCAATTAACTGTTAAACAAACGAAAAAAATATGATAGCATAATAGTAGAATAGAATACAATAATATTTATTTGCATATACACACATGCCTCAGACTTTTACAAGGTGCGGGCTTAGGTCCCGCCCGTCAAAATATTTGGTTACTCACCTTTACTGAATCAATAACGACATTGTACTTATTATTTCTGAATTGAAAACGTAATACTTTTAAATCTGTACAGACTTATAAATATATTTCTTTATATTTTTTGTTATAATAAGTGTGTTTAAATTGTTATTGCAGAGAACATTTTGGCCAAAGAATTCTGCTCAAGTGTGAAAGCTTAAAGTTTAGGTTACAAGCGCCTATAGATGGCGACAAAGAGCTCCTATGCCAAGTGGAGCCTTATTACACGTCCCTCGCTTTGTACGACGCGAGGAGCGGCAAAAAGCTCACAGAAAACTTCCATTTCGACCTCAACCCTGCTGCGGTAAAGGATCTAGTCAAGGAGACTGAGTGCATACAGACTCTAGTCGAGAATTTTAGCTACGATGTTAAGTTAGACGTTAAACAGATACCGGACGAGTGGTTCAGGTCGAAGAAGCAGGTGAGTTTGTGTACATGAATTTCTTTTGCATCTTTTCTGACAGTTTTAAGGGCGGTTTCTGTCTGATTTTAATAATATGCGAAATCCGTCCGCAAGCCTTTTCTCTTTTTATGGTACATTGTTAAGTGTAATGTAGTTACCGTGGCTGAATTGCTCAGTAACGCATCACGTGAGACAGGAAACATTATTATGCAACTATACTACACAGCTTAGATAGGGTTCTTCATGCTTTCCCAATCTATACCCAAATAACTTATTATGCCACACCTAGAAGTTGAATCAGACTTTAACTCGTAAGTTGTTTGATGTTTCATTATTTTTAATAGACAATAAGTTACGAGTACAACAATATTGTTGTAGACAAAAGCTTTATATTATCTCTTAATTAAACAAAGTCTTTTGCAATCTAATTAATAGTAAATATTTTTGTTAAGATAAATATTCTTCTAACATAGACAACTCCCTACAAACATAGATCTTTGTCTATGGCACTGACTTTTGCAACCTTTACTACCAGGTTGTCTTATCAGTGAACAACCCACACCCAGACCTGTTCCTAGTGGTGAAGATCGACAAGATCCTTCAAGGCCACGTGAGCCAGGTTCTTGAGCCGTACCTGAAGGCCACTAAGGACCCACGGCTAGGCCTTAAAGTCCACAAAGCGGTGCAAGCGTATACGAATCGTGTGGGAAGTTATAGGATGCCTTTTGCTTGGACGGCAAAACCACTTTTTAGGTAAGCTTTTGGTGATATAGTACTTCTAAGGACCTTACAAATAAACAGAGAATAAGCTTCGAAAATGCGATATATTCTGGATGCGAGCAGCACAAAACCGGTCGTTGTGGAGATCCTTGGGGGAGGGCTTTGTCCAGCAGTGGACGTCTTTTGGCTGAGATGATGATGATGATGAAGCTTCGAATATTATATATTCGATATTCCGTGTTTTGTTTCTTTTACTCTAATTTGAAATGACGTTTACATGACGTGAACAAAACATGGAATTACTATTAGAAGCTTATTGTTGTCTGTTTATTTGTAAGGCCTCTAATGTTTAGGACAAGTTTCCATAGTTAATGTCAAATTGAATAATACATTTGAAATATACTATAAAAAGTTCTCGTAATAATTTGATAAATGCTTTTTGAATATATTTTCTATTATTTATCTAGTTATCTGTATTTTCTTTGAGCATTAGTTTTATTAGAATATGCCTTATAAATTGTTATTATGCATTTTAGCTCTTTTTTTGACTGAAACCGAAAATAGTACTTTTAAGAGTTACCGCACTTGAGGCAAATTGCCTTCTTTCAAGTGGTATTTTCAAATTCGTAGTTAGGATGCCGAGTGAAGTGTTTTTTCCATTCACGACTTTATTGTCACTTACCGGTAGGTGAGATGAATGCCAAAGTAGTATATAAAATGACTGACCTATTTAACGGTGATTATGATAATATTTACAGATTGTACAGTAACGAGTTAGATAATACGCCAGAATTTTCCGCCATTTATCGTCAGGAACCAAACAAAATGTCGGATGAGGATCTTTTGAAGATACTGTCGGACTTTAGGAAGCCTGAGAAACTATCGAAACTGACTGTGATACCCGGATGGCTCAGTATTAATATACAGCAAAGCAACGAACCTATTCCAAGTAAGTATTTGCGAAGACTTGTTTTGCTTCCTAAGCTAATTATAGCACATATAACAATTTCACGGACTGTTTGTCACGAAAGTCTTAAATGCCATTCCGTTTGGAAGCCTTGTATTGGGATAAAAAGTAGCATATAGAACTTTTGAGCACTCTTTAACATAAGTTTTAAATTCTCCATCCTTCATTATTTTTAAATGAGAGTCAACGTCTGCGCAATTCTATGTAGGTATATGCATGTGGCAGTATATAAGTTTTTAGAGACAATAATTGCATATTTATAGTTAAGAACAGGAATCGATGAATGCACAATTTATCGATTTCGATTGAATAAGGGTGGAAAGTTTGTATGGAAATCTGACATTTTAAAAGTTTAATCCACCGACTGACTAACATGAACGTACCTTTAATATGTCTTGCTTTTATTACAAACAATCACACGTCGTGTAGCCTACGAGAGCGAAGACGCGAGCAAAAGCTAGTTATACATATATTTTACCGTTTGTGAGATCTACTCCATATAAACTTTAACCGTACCAAATCTCACACTCTTCCATGCGCGCAATTTGCTTAAAAAGGGATCCAAAAATTTTGCTTCACGTAATTATATATAGATATATTTTTGTTTCTCACCCAGATTGTATGACGACTGCCTACGCAGCTCTAAAGCCGTTCCCCCTCCCTCCCACATCGCCTCTAACCCTCGAACTAGCGACATTGAACGTGGAACCGGAACAACCGTATGCAGCATTCGTACATCACTTGTACGTGAGGCCTTTGGCGCTCAACTTTGAATCGCAGAAGGTGTTCGCGAGAGCTAGAAACATTGCTTGTTTGGTGGAACTCAGAGACAGTGACATTGGAGACATCAAACCGTTGCAAGTAAGTTGTTTTTACAAAAACACAAATATTGAAAAAAAATCCACGAGCAGGATTTGAACCTGCACCCTTCAGACATACCGGGTCAGGTGCTCTCCCAATTGAGCTATTAAGTTGTTTATTTATATTTTAATCACTGTCTAACAAGCTTATTATTTAGCAATAGATAGCTATTGATCTCCCAATATAAATTTTGATAGTATTGGCCACCTTATTTCAAGAAACAAGAAAATTATGTATACCTTGGTAGCAAAGATCCCTAAAGCCGAGGTCCCACGGCCTGATTTTTGGCAGGCCCGATCTCACCAGACCAAGCCAACAGGCTGTGGGAACGGTCGCATCCGATGAAGCCTGCCGTGGCCTGGTGTCGCCTGTCCGATCCATCGGGAGTCGGTAATATCGAAGGCGCGGCGTGGCGCGGCGCGACGGCATCTGTCGGGGCATGCGCGGGCGCGGGCGTGTGCGCGTCGCTACGCTATTCACTCACTCATAAGATCGAATTTCGGAATGACGGCCAGCAGGCCGCGCCAGGCATTGGCAGGCATTGCCGGTCCCACGGCCCGTTTGTAGACAGGCCGCGCCGCGCCAGGCGCGGACTGTTCCCACGGCGTGTGTCGGCCCGGTGCGGCTTGGCGTGGCGCGGCCTGTCTTCAAACGGGCCGTGGGACCCCGGCTTTAGGTTGGCATAACCCCTGTACAGAAAGAACCATGGATAAGTTTGTATGCCTGCCACTAAGAAATGCTCTTATGTTGTGTTCTAGCTGAATTGAAAGGATATCCAGTACAATTGATGACCAAAAAGGTCTAAGGACTCTTGTTCCCTTAGTCTTCATGGTTCTGTACGGGAAACCTTTTATCAGAGGATATAATTTTTTATCCACTTTTTTTGTAGAGTTTACTAATGGCCTGAAACAGCATTTTCACCATCACCGGACTTTTTGGGGACAGCGAGAAACTTAAAGGGTTGTCAAGCCATGTGTAGTGTAACGATCGAAGCACCGTCAGAGGTTTCTAGAGGGAATGGCATCACGCGTTTGTGCGTGTTTCCGTTCCCTAATAGATTCTCTGAGGGGTTCGGGTCGGATCGGTTTTTATCCACGTGATGTTTTCAAAGTAGGAAAAAGGATTTTTCGTTAACCTGACGACAGGTGTGAATACAGTCACAATAGAATTTGAATTGTTTGTAGGACGGATCTGGCACGGCAGCATTTAAACGTCATTTCAAATTAGAGTAAAAGAGACAAAACACGGAATAACTATTCGGACCTTATTCTTTGTTTATTTGTAAGGCACAAAGAGTTTAACGTTTCCAGGTAGTGTACGGTCGCACTGGCATGACCACCCAGTACCGATGCTCTGTGTTGCACCACAACGCCAGCCCCACGTGGTGCGACGAGGCCAAGCTCCGGCTGCCGGCCACCGTGACGTCACAACACCACCTGCTGTTCACCTTCCGCCACATATCGTGCGATATCGCCAAGAAAAATGACACTAACGTGGAAACTTGTATTGGGTAAGTGTCAATAACAAATCGATGTTTTGTTTCTATAATTTGTACAGGGAAGAGCTCGATGGCGCAGTAGTTAACGCGCCCGGTCTGCGAGTGCTGAGGTTAAGCAACTTTCGCAAGGCCGGTCATCGGATTATTATTATTATTATATCAGCCATAGCTGTCCCACTCCTGGGCAAAGGCCTCCCCACACTTTGGGTGACCAAAAATGTATCATCTCCGTGAAGGCACGTGAAGCCGTCGGCGTCGGTCTCAGCTGTATTAGCAGTCGTTAACAACCACCAATTCGCACAGGGCCTGCATGGTGGTTTAAAGTCCGTTCTCCCTATCCATCCATTGGGAAGGCTCGTGCCCCAGCAGAAGCTGATCACCAACAACGGCTTAACATATTTACTGAAGTACGGTATATAACGAAATAAGTTTCTCAAAGCGGATGCAAAAAAGTCCCAAAATTCTTATTTGTTGTAAGAGTTAAAACAAACAAAAATTTTGAACTTTTCATATTGTATTATTTGTAGCAAACCCAATAAAATAGATTAATATTACTCATTTGTAATGTTTCTATACTATGATATATAATCTAATAATAATATGCACCGAGAGAGTTTAGTGGTTGTTTTCTCTCAGGTGGGTAGATCAGAACATGAAACTGAACAACTTTCCCCAAGAAACATAGGTCAAAAAACGAGATAATTTTTTCACTTTTCTATACAAAGCCTCTATTGACCGAGCATGGTTTGTATGGAAAAGTTAAAAAAATATCTCGTTTTTTGACCTATTTTTCTTGGAGAAAGTTGTTCAGTTTCATGGTCTGATCTACCCACTATGCCAAACTTACTTTACTTAGTTTACCTCTTTTACTAGTTTTTACTCTTTTTAGATATGCTTGGGTACCTTTGATGAAGAATGACAAGTTTATTGATGAAATTGTCAACTTGCCAATAGCAACACATCTTCCGTCTGGGTACCTGTCGATTCAGCCACTAGGATTGGGCAAAGGAGTAAGTAAATATTTAGTTGTTTCAAAGTTTTCTTCTTCCTCTATGGAAGACAAAGGAATCTAATCTATCTTTCTTTAATTAATGATAAATAAAATTTTAATGGAATGATTATTATAAACTTCTTATAAATAAGCCCTCATTATATCTGTATTAGTTTGTTAGTTTTCTTTTCCCCTTAAAAAGGCAAAGGAATCTAGTATAACTTCTTTCTCCAATAATAACTGATGAGTGATGATACATGCATCATGATGCATGATAATAATAAGCTCTGCGTTATTAATATACCATAATTGTTTTGCAACTAAATTCATTTGCAGAACACAGGTCCCGAAGTGGTATGGATAGAGGGTGAGAAGCAGCTGTTTCGTTGCCAGCTCGTTCTAGACTCAACAGTCGCTACCAGGGACCCGCATCTACACAACCTGTTCAGTCAGGCGGAACGTCTGATCCGGTCGAACTCTCCCCCCACTTCACCCTCCCCTCCGCCTTGGAACGACGTGTGTAACGCGTTGAAAGCTGCGCACGCGATCAAACTGAGCTCGCTGGTTGCTTACTTGCCGACGATATTGAACCAGCTGTTTGAGTTAATGGTGAGTGATTTTTTAATGATATTATTATTCCTTATAGGAAAGGCCAAGCCCTTCATCTCACCTAATGAAACCTGATAAGGTTGAAAGCGTGCGCCACCCGCAATCCTCAACTATTAAGGACTTCATGCTGCTGACGACTTTGTTGTCCCAGAAAGGAAATACCAAAAACTCAATTTCTGTAGAAAATTTGTGTCTCCTTTGATCTATCTCCGTCTCACTTTTATTCCACGTTTATTTAAGTTTTCAGACTGTTTTCATTTAATATTTCAGACTGTTGAGAAAAGTTACAACCAAGATATGGGGTACCAAATAGTAAAATTGATTGTACACTTTGTCCACATGATTGATGACTATGGAAGAAAAGATTTGTTAGACAGCTATGTCAAGGTAACATTATTTATTTATTTATATATTTAGACGCACCAACGAACAATTCACAATTCATTTCAGTTTGTAAGATAAGGTTAAAACTAGTGAATCGATACATTTAAAGGAGCGTACAGCACTTTCTATAAAAATATGATAGTATTATTATAATCATTTTAGTTTGGTTAAAACAAAAAAAAAGGAAAAAGGAATACTCGGCAGGAAAGCTGCCAAATACCAAATACTTAACAATTTTACTTGATTACACTCAATTATAACATTATTTTAATAAGGTATGTAATATTATTGTTCAAGATTACTTATTATGAAATAAATGCATTATCATCATGGATTTTTTTGGACAATTAAATTACTTTTAAAATATTATTATTAAATGATTTTGGAATAAACAAAGCATAAAGTTATTAAAAATATATAAAAAAAAAAACACAAAAAACACGGACATCAAGCTTGTGTTATGGCTCTATGCGCTATAATTTTGAAACGAGGTAAACTGAGGCCAAATATATTTAGATCATGGTTGTTTTTGTATAAGCGGTTGTAGCTTGTAAAGAAACGGTTTAAAGGAGAGTAGTGACCCAAATTCGTCTTACTATTGTGAGGAGAGAATATCTTACGAACTGTTAGTTGTTAGTTAGTTGTTAACAATAGTCAACAATAGTTTAATGAGATAATTTACTTATGATATTTTCTAAATTATAACTTTAATTAATCGGTAATTGAATATGGACTTTAATTCCTCTCCAGTATGTCTTCAATTGCGTCGAGTTCAAATTGCACACGGTTTTGACAGCGCCTCTCCACATGTTCGTGGACCCGAGCCAACAGGACTTTCTGTTAGGCCACAAGTTCATGCAATACTCTGCATTCTTCTTCGACATCATTATAAAGAGCATGGCGCAGTACTTAATCAACACTGGAAGAATAAAGGTAATCAATTGTTTTGGATAAATTATGTAGATTGTCGATTACAACGCGATCACATAAACCAGTATGCAACTGCGCGTCGGTCTTTACAAATGGCAACATACAAAATGATTGCCTGTGTAATTTTATTGAAAGTTGCGTCTACGAGTTAATTGCCGGCTTCTTCTTAATAGAATCTTTGGCTTTTTTCACACGTACCACAACCACAACACGTGGGCGGGCGCTAATTTGTATGAAAATTAATAATAGGGTATTCGACAGGTTTTAGAAAAATATTTCTAATGGTTCAATATAGCATAATATATTAATTCGTTGTGAATTTCTTTATTTTTTATGGAAATCGCCATTAAAATTCAAATGAATAAAATAGCCGCCAAAACGATGCATGCAGGTCACGTGATGTCGTGACGTCAGTTGCATGTAAACAGACTGTTAGCTGTCAAATCACACCGTGTACAAAACTTCGAGTGACATCAAGCAAATGACGTCACGACATCACGTGACCAATCCCGTGCGTTTTCGATCACGTGGTCAATCATAAAAAAATAATTATTTTATAAATGATTTTTATAAAAATTTTACTTATTTTAAAATTGTGTACTAGCTAAATTGGTTTAAAAAAATGTTTACTGTTAAGTTAACAATAGTTTGATCTATATTTTCATTGTAGTCAAATACCCTATTCACACGGCCCACATTTTGCTGTCATTATTGACCGCGTGTTTGATACCGACTACATCGCAGCCACGTCGCAACCACCAGCGACACCGCGAACTAGCGGCCAGTCATATCGCAAACATTTTGTAGGTAACAATGCAACCACAAGAAGCTGCAGCGACTATTTACAGGCAACCACAGCTTGACCACCTTTTGTCGCGACGGTGTGGTGTGGTTAGAAGAGATGACATTATCACTCTTACGTTACCTTTTATAAAAACTTTTGAAAGTGATCTTACCAAGAAAAAATGATTTTCTAACTTTAATTTTTTTATTTTATTTTTGTAGGTACTATATGTTTTAACTTTTTTATAAGAAGTCTGGCAGCTAATAAAAATATCTGCCTCTGTCGTCTGACCTTCCGACATTGGTCCAAAACTGATCGCAATTTTATGCTTCCAGATGGCAAGAAACGAAAGGTTTCACTCCGATCTACTGGATAATATTGAAAAACTAGTTACAGTCGTTGAACCATCGTACATATTGCAACAACCTCTGCAAACTCATATATTCAACAAAAATCTAGCACTGTTCTTAAAGGTAATTAATTGTAAACATTATTTTTACCCTTTAACCACCTGAATTTTTATCTATTGCCCTGCTTTAAGCAGCGCCCGGTTCGTAAGGCGAAAAATATGGTGTGACATAAGATAAGGTAAATAAACTTTATTGTAAACCAAAAATAAAACATTAACAAAAAACTACATAAAATACACGTACAAAGGGCGGTCTTATCACTAAGAGTGATGGCTTCCAGACATATGACATGGTGTGCGCAGCAATACTCTATATAGCAATTAAAATTTTTGTTAAAGGGTGTGTAATTTTTTTTTTGTTAGCCTTTTCGCTTACACGTGTTTGTGTTTCAGTCCTGCCTCTCGTTCATGGACCGAGGTTTCGTCTTCCGACAAGTAAAGAAATATCTTGAAAAGTTTAAGGCGTGCGATCCAAAAGCCCTCTTCGACTTTAAGTTCACATTCCTTCAAACTATATGCACTCATGAACATTTTGTGCCTTTCAACTTGCCATTACAAGCCAATCTATTAGCCAAAGACTGTGAAGAAGGTAATAAGTTAATCATTTTAAATGTACTTTTAATGCAAATAACAAACATAATTTAACGGATTTTTTTGTTTCTTTAGATCCTGCGAAAATGAAACTAACTGATGAGTTTATTATGAGACATTTCCTTGCCGGAACGTTACTAAAACAAGTAAGATAAATTGCATTCGTTTTACAAGCTTATTTAGAAACAAAACTTCGTTTCTATGATTATCAACCAAGAAGGCTCAAAGACAAAAAGTATTGAAATAAAATATTTAACTATATATTAGTCAAAACGTTAAATTATTTGCATCGTTAATCCACAGATAGAACAATCACTCAGAGAAGCTCCACAAAAGCGACGCACCGCGCTCGGCGTGCTGCGTTCACTACTCACGAAGCATGAACACGACGACCGGTATAGGACGAGGCAGTGCCGCACCAGGCTGGCCAATTTATACGCGCCATGGCTAACCATTGTACTGGGTAATTACCACCAAATAAATTATCTTAAGCCGTGCTTCGTGCTTGAACTGACGATCTGGTGAAGGTCGCGAGATCCTTGGGAGAGGCCTTTGTCCAGCAGTGGACGTCTTTCGACTGAGATGATGATGATGATGATGATGTGCTTCGAAAACTGAAAGACGTATAATTTAATTATTTATTAGTTTCAATTTTCAGTAAAAAAAATCCAGATTGTCTTAATTGTAATGTGTTCTAATCCCCAGATAACGCTTACCGCCTTATAACCAAAACCATAGCGAGTCCTGTACTCGAGAACGGCCATGACCGGCCAGACGGAGACGCAACTGCTACCAACCCTCTAATCAGCGCTCAGAAGGATGTCGCTTCCGCCAACAGCACGCCGCGACGGAATCGACTCACGCTACACTTCGAGCATACGCCTGTGAGACACTCCGCGCACTTCAAAGATCCACCTGTGGTACAAATCAACCAGATGTATGGAAAAGGTAAGTCCAAATAGGCTCGTTTTGAGGTGCTGTCTTACGTGTATCTCACGAAGAAGTAGGCTGACGCTTTAACACTCCTGCCAAAAAAGGTATGGAAAGGTTACTCTTTGAGAATCTTCGAGTAATCAACTTGTTTACATGATTTATGCTTATTAGCGATGTGTTCTAAGGCCCATAATATAAGATTACTGAGTCGAGATCTAATATCGATATACACTCGGGAGTTTTCGTTAATCACCGAGTGATCACATGATCGAACTACCATACGGAATACCAAATAACGGAACTAACCGACTTCAGTTGTCCACCGAAGCTGTCAAAATTATAAAATAGGCCTGAAAAGTGATCTAAGTGACGGTTTGTATGAAATTACATTTTAAAATATCAAGTGCGCCAGTCAGTGCGTCTAACACCAACTATTGTCGAATTAAAGTCGTAAAACTCATTTGCACGAAAGGGAAATATTGTATAGAAATAAATACAGTGGCGCCACAACGTGCGTAAATGGAACTAATAATTGATAGACGTCATTTCAACAAAAATGACGTATGAAGACATACGTTTTTGATACGTTTTACATAATAATAATAATAATAATAATAATCTTTATTGAATAACTTATTTTACAATATATCCAGAATACTAACATACTATATAATGTCAAAAATACACAAGTGCCTGAACTAGGATTAACCTGTTTTCCAGGCAAAAGACATGGAAGTTTTATGTTGGGCCTGCTAAACAAAACTTGAATTACTTCGTCACTTAGCTGTGCCGTGCATATGCACGGGTTTTAATCGCATATTAAAGTCTTGCCTCACGGAATCAATGTGTTTTTTAAAATTCAAAAATATTATATGGTTTTCTTGTTGGAAAGGCTTTTTGTTCTGGGTTGCTATCGATACTTCTTTGAATGATGTGGTGTACTTTTTATTCCTGTGCTTTACCACCGTCACATGCGTTTATGTAATAATACCCTTAGCCAAGCAGAGCAGGTTGTATTTTCAATAATATCAATCTTAATAAGAAGGAAGAAGACTCAATTTATAACGGTTTCTAATTTGCTACTGCCTGACGAAGGGTTTTATTGTGCACTTTTTGTATATCTATTTTCTATGTTGTCTGCTATATTTCTGTGTTTCTCGATGGGTTATCCAGCACTTATGTTTGTAGATCACGCAAACAATATGTCACAAAGCTCACTAGAATCTGTGTCCACAATGTCTGGTGGTGATTCGCTTCCTAGAAACGTGGGACGACTAGACTTGACTGAAATTGGCGATCAAGTCAACAGGTAAGCATTTATCAGTAGACTTTTTCTTTTCATTTTGCGTTTACTATTACTTACACTCATTTTACTTACTACATCTATATGCAAACTCTTTTAAAGCTCATTTGTCTGATTAATATGTTTGTGACAACATTTTTCTAATAACAATATGGGGTACAATAATTTGTTCCGAAAATGCATCTGAGATTCTTCTGGTATTACGGGTGTCCATCATGGGTGGCAATGATTACTTTCTATCATACCCGCTGGTAACACGCTGGCTCGTTTGCCACCTCTTAGGTTGCTCTTCCACCAGGTAGGCTACTCTTGACGCAAACTCAATCTCAATACAATTCCAATGCGATTAATATGTATCGATATTAGGATAAGTTTCGCAATTTCGGAACGCCCCATCTCGATTATAATTTGTTCACTCAATTTCCACGCAATTTAATTCCAATGTAGCGCTATTATCGCTTTTAAGATTGCCATTTGAATTTTTTAGATTTGGAATTGGAAATTGATTATTGCAATTGTGTTTCAAGAGTAACCCATCTGAACTGTGAGAGTTGGCTAAGCTGTGCGTGAGAATAAAGTCCACCAATAGGATTAACATTTTACATCACCACCAATAGTATTTCCTAGCGCGCTGCTTAGCTACCTCGCATGGTGGAAACGCGACCTAAGAGGTCTTACAAAAATACGACTGTTTTAATATCCTATGATAAGTATTTCGCATATTGCTTATTTGATAACACACATTGCTTGTTTTGCTTTGAACAATGTATTTGTGTAATGTAAGGTACCTATAGGAGTGTGGTGTGCGTTTGCGTCTGTCCCAGATTTGGTGTGATGTCCGCTGAGGAGGTGCGCGATGTGCTTTTGTGTTTCCTGTTTGTATTGAAGTACTTGGACGAGGAGAGACTCCTGGAGTGGTGGAAGACCCACACCCAGGCGCAGCAGCAGTCATTTTTCAATGTTCTAGAGTGAGTTAAATATTTGAAATCGCAAATATTTATTAAGTTTTTTAAAATATATATTTCGCACCTTAGTTTCAAATATTGATGATTTAATAGAAATAATTAAATATACTGTAACTTAAAAAATAACATACTTTATTTGAGCTAACACTTCTAGGTCTCAAGACGGATATACGGTCATTGGCTCTATTCTTTTAATTTAATAACGTAACTGGGTAACGATGTACGGAAGCCTGCACATGAGACTATCCAAAACTGTCAAACTTCTTCATTAAATGTTCAACCGTATGCCATAGACATAAAGTTGAAAGTCTATTGAGGAAATTTGAAGTTTTTAGCGTTGAAACTTCTAGTAATGATATAAACTTTTCGTTATCCTCCTTTAGAATATGTGCAGAGCAGTTTCAATATGTTGGACGGAAGAGAATATTAACCGAATTGAAAGCCACAACGCCCGACTGCAACGGTAAACCGAAACCGATTAAGGCACGCACTCTGCCCGCACGCATGACCCCACCAGACTTTTCCAAAGAACCACCGATCGCTGTTGAAAATAAGAACAACACTGTTAACAGGGAAAATCTAGTCACTAACACCGTTACAACTGGTGAGTTTTACATAAAATAATAATATTTTATATGTAGGTACTTAAAATACTGCCTCCATTGTTATTTGACGACCTCCTTGGTCGAGTGGCTTGCACACCGGTTTTCATGGTGTCACTATTTCTGAGGTCCCGGGTTCGATCCCCGGTCGGATCAATTTAGAAATACCTGTTTTTCTATATTGTTTCGGGTCTGGGTGTTTCCTATGTATAATAAGTATGTATTTAAGTATATTAAGTATGTTTATCCGTTGTCTAGTTAACCATATAACGAGTTTCTTAAGGAAGCTTTTCTTGGGGCTAGATAAATGGTGTGAGTGTGGGAAACATTTATTTATTTTATTTATTTATTTATTTTTTATTGTATCCCCCTTAAAGGCGGTAGCTTAAACTCGTTTTGGGTTAGCTCATGCTCGCGTGTACGTTTCCAAAACTAGCATGAGCGCGCGTTTTTACAATTTGTAGTATACTATGCACGTTTTTACCAACAACCCCCAAGCTTTATTAGGTGACGGTAGTTAGAGTAAAACCTTTTAAGTTGCCTTTTACGACAGGCAACATGTGGGGATGTGTTTTTCTTTGATCGGCTGTCAACATACATTGTTATACGCAAAGTTGAGATTGATATAGAGATAGAATTCGCAATTTCCTATTGTGTTTAAAACTATGACATACCTCAATATCATAAAAGTCTAATATTATATCCACTTCTAGAATTGGAAGCTATCGCTGAGCATACGGTACTGTCGGCCGGTTGTCTGGCCACAGAGGTCGGACTCACTATCATAGACCGCTCCTGCCTCTTCATGAAGAACCTTGGCGCTGCGGACGGAATCGCCGCGAAGCCGTACTTAAAACTGCTGCACTACCCCCAGAGTGAAAATCTGTATAAACATCTCTTTGCTGCACTGAGGGCGTACATTAATCAGTTTTCGGAGACGTTATTTGAAGGTAACACTAATTTGTTATTTTTTTTACAGTTTTTTAGACCATTGATTAAATCGGTTGGTCAAAGCTGAGACTACGAGGTATAGTGAAAATGCTCGTTGGTAGCCTCGGGACTCAATTTTGAACTTTGACAGATTGCTAAGCAATCAAAAGAACTCGTTCAGAATAAAATTCTCTTTCTTTTCTCTTTGTTAAAATATTTACTCAAAATATAATATTTAAAAAATATTGTAGATGCCAAAAGATATTCTTTAGGCACTCAAAATCAATGGCGAGACAATTCCAACTTCTATATTTAATATTTTTTTATGTACAAATCTCGCCATGATCCTTTATTATGTCTCTACGTCAGGTGGCAGCTCCCTTTGTGCGGGTGTGGTAAGCGCGGTGGTGAAGCTTTGCGAGGCGCGCGCGGCGTGGCTGCGCCGGGAAGCTGCTGCTGCCCTCTACCTGCTGATGCGAGCCAACTTCCAGCATGGACCAGGCGGCAACCTCACCAGGGTGCATTTACAGGTCATAACACGACTCTTTTAGTTTTCTCCATATTTAAAATTTGAACTAAGGTATACAACTTGTTTCAAAAAAACCCGTTAGGCCTGAAATGTCAGTAGCTATACATAAAACTGAAGTGGTGGGTGCTGTTCTTTAAGTTGTAGGCACAGTAGTTTCCGAAAAAAACAATATCGAAGTTCAGCAAAAACATCGCTAAGATTTTTAAGAGATCCCCAACACTACTGATCAGCTGTTGAAGTCATTAGCTTCTAAATCAAAGATTATTATTTTTTTCAGACTAGTCATCTATCGGTATTTGTGCATTGTGTGTGTAACAGTACAGGGACCTTTAATCTAGTTAAAGTCCCTTTTAAAAGATTTTCCAAATTAAATACTTGATAGTTAAATTTATACTTATTCAGATTTGCTTTATAATTCACAATAACAGCTGTCTGTTACAAATTTTATAGATAACCTAACAAAATGTCGTTACGTTTGAATCAATTTATTGACTAATGACGATAAAGAATATTTTGGCTCTCGCCCTACATGGTTTAAAGAAAGGACATAGTACTTACTTTGAAGATAACGACGTCTACGACTTCGCCATATAAGATTCCGTTTGTCAAAAGCATCTGTGTATAATTTGCTGACAAAAATTGAGCATCGTCTGGAGTATGCAACAAATAGGTAGGTGAGTTGTATGCGCTCGTTGTATTTACGAGCTTGTATGTATTAAAGAATTACGCTATTCATGACTTCTTATTTTTACAATATTATCTGTCAACAAACAATCAACACAACAGACAGAATATTTGATTGAAGTTATTCAAAACGTCAAGCAGACATATTACCCTGGTTAATTAAAAATACGCAGCGCCATTGCTCACGCATGGTATGAATGTGCTTTTATGCTTGGTGGTTAATTTAATATTTTCGTTCGTTTCCGTTTCCGTCACAGCACAGAGTAACTAAGCGAGAGTAACTTATCCATAGATTAAATCATAAGAGTAAAGTTATACTGGGATAGCTCTCGTATAGTAGATATTCTCGTATAAATTGGATTTTGGTAAAATCTACCCTAAATACATTTAGCGCTAAACACGTTTAAAATATCATTCCATTTCTGACGTCTGTTGGAAGTTGAAAGAGACAGAATGATACTCTAAACATGTTTAGCGCTAAACGTATTTAGTGAGTTTTGGTGCAAGCCGACCTAAGAAGTAAAAGAGAGTTTAATAGGTAGGTACGGGAACAAGAATCGTAGCTGTTAGCTAAGTAGGTACTTACATAACTTATGCGCAAAACTTTCTGTAGTTTGATCTTTGAAATTGAATTTTCCCACCTCCTTTTTTTAGAAATCATGTTGACCTGGTACTTTTGGTAATATTTATTTAGTGGGTTCCGCATAATAGTAATTGAAATTAAATCATTTTACTCTAACGGAACAAAAGATGGATAGCTATTTATTATTACACAGTCTTTTATAGCGTCGCAACATATCGGTTGATAGATGGGATATGTGGGTGAGTTTTCACTTACCATGCTAACAGTAGGATCATCCCAAGATGCAAGAGAGAGGAGTTGCCTTTTCGCACTTGTTTGTTCCTTTCTTTTGATTACCTGACATTGTTTTCTAAAGTTTACGCGAACACTACACATTGAAATTAAATATTTTTTGTAAACCAAGTAACAATAAACGCGAGTAGATCCATGCAAAAGGTTTCATTTCAATAATCGGCTACCGATCACGTGTCGTATTGTGCCGCCTTCAACAGACGTCAGAACCTAGGGGTTCTATCTATCATTACATTAGGATGTAAGCTTGTAAAAATGTGCAAACGTTACTATCGCGTTTAAGTTAAGTTTTAACAGATAGATCGTAATGGTATGTAAATAAGATCGAGAATTTAATCTGTTAAAGCAAACGCGATAGTAACGTTTGCACTTTTACAAACTTACACTAAGGTTTAGGATGTAAAACAAGTTATTACTCGTACAACACATAAACAGCTAATTCTGGAAATGTAAATCGTATCCTAATTTTAATGCGGAGTGGTTTCCCAAAAAACAGAAACTACACAGCAGTAGTACTAGGAAAGCAGTGACTGCATTTTTTGGCTTTTCAATGTTTTTACGGAACTCCAAATACAGAAAACTTAGATTTTTACCGCATAGATTGAAAACATTTTTTCTAACACGTGCTTTGAAAGCAGTTTGCTTTTTATTTTGTACAAATCAATTTGATCAAGCTGCTGAAGCTGAGCCGTGTAATACTACAGGTTAGAAATATTACAAATAATACAAAACACCACACCGATTTATCTTTCGTTTGCTATTTTACTTATTTTAAGCCCAACTCAGAAATAAACATTATGTTTTATTTTTACACAAGTAGATTACCTACACTAAACAAACAACTAACAATAATCAAAATTAAACAATATCAAAATAGTAATCAGTCTTTTATGATTAATTAGGCCGGTGTCCTTTAAGATTAAAAACCCAAATTAGATTATTAAATCCGTACAAAATGTTGACCACCTCGTACTACAAGGCGGTCAGAACTAGTCAGAAGCATAGACACTTCTTTCGAGAGCTGTCGCCTAGCCGCCCCTGCCGCCGCGCCGAGCGACGGGCAGAAGGAAATTGCATAGTTAGTATTCGCGCATAAATCAATGTGTATGTGTATTTTTTATGTTTTACACTAAAAATGATAAATAAATACACATCCGATAAAAAATTACTATCTGATGTTGTGAATTAGTTATTAATAAAATTTGATTGTCAATGAAGTAAATTGTAATTTTATGTAATGTACTACTACGCCATGAATCGTCTATAATAGACGTAAAAACCTTGTTGATGATGATTGAACACATAATTTTATTATTGTTATTATTATTTAATTGTAAGATTTTAATTTCATATGAAACTTTTCAACAGGCCTTCGTACCATGTACCATTATGTTGGTTTAATGCTCTAAGAAGATTATAATACGCAAAAATACCGTAATTTTGACATCTAGCATTAAAACCTCAGAATAAAACTCTCATCTCAGACGAAATATTATCCGTGTAAAACAAAGCGTACCATGGTTTTTTCTAAAGTACCTGAATTTTGACAGGCCGGCCGGTGTCATAATTTTTGAGTTTCTTTTTATTTCATTCAGTCGTCCATATGTGTGTTTTTCGTGTGTTTCTTTAATTGCGAAAATGGCTATGTTCTTCAATTCCGATTACTACGAGATGATGTTGTGCGTGGGACGAGCTGATGGAAACTTAGCTCGCGCTCGTGACTTGTACCATGAACGTTTCATTGAAGGCAGAGCACCTGCTGACCAGCGACGGTTACCATCTTACCAATGTTTTCGTGAAATGACAACACGTTTGCATTTCACGGGATCCTTTCATCGTTCACGTGGCAGTGGACGTCTGAATACGTTAGATGCAAGGCGAGAAGAAGAGGTGCTGGAAATCTTCGAAGACGAACCAACCATCAGGACGAGGCGTGCCGCGGCGAGGTTTGGCATGAACCATGTCACAGTTTGGCGGATTTTTCGAGCTGACGGTCAACACCCTTACCACTACCGGCGTACACAGGAGTTAACACCAGGTGATTTCGCTCTCCGAAGAAACTTCTGCGAGTGGTATCTGCGGCAGCTAGAAGCTGACCGCAGCTATGTGAACCGGGTCATTTGGACGGACGATGCAACGTTCACCAAATCTGGGATATTAATATCCAGTGTGTATGTACTAGGAGCACAGAATACAGTGTCTGAAGATTAGGTATAGGCTACTCTGTGGGAGGTACAGAGTAGACAGGAGTCGTTACTCCTGGTAGGTAACATAACGTCATGAACCTGAAATAGTCATGTGCCTTAACATAGTCGATATTTTTATTAATCATTAAAATAACTCTTTTTACTGAAAACTAAATCTTAATGCAAAGGTTTTAAGAAATTTACAGAGGACTCTTGATAGGATGTACTTAAACAACCGTTACGTATAACGGGTAATTTTGCAACACCTTGTATACTACACAACGTTTTTGGTTTTGTAAAAACCATTACCATGTGTAAAATCGGAACAATAAATTTATATGCCGCATTCAGGCCGCGATGATGATTACTTAGAACCTGAAATTTTGTAGAAAAAAACAATACTTTGCTTTATACGCAGGTTATAATAGCAGTGTCGAAGTTGCTAGACCATTCTACAGCGCTGAACTGCAAACGCTTCCAGGAATCTTTGTCCGTGATAAACTGCTTCGCTACTGGCGACAAGGCTATGAAAGGAACTGGTACGTACTTACCTATTTTATTATTTCACGTCTCTGAGGAATTTTTGAACTTCATCTCATCTGATTGAATGTGAACTTTTCCCGAAATCCTCTTTGTAAAATTTCATATCCGAGTGTAGTGGGCTATGTCCAATTACAATAAAGATATTATTGTTGAAACCTTGCTCCATAAAAAAATAAGCAGCAGTGTGATGCGTCAGTGGAAACTAGCTATAGCTCGCGCTCGCTAATGCTAAACACGTCATTTTTTTATTTTTATTGAAAAATCTATAGATCGATTAAATTATTTATTTTTATAGTTATAACTTCAAAAAAAACGATTTCTCAAAAAAAAACTTCTTCCCTTTTTTATTCCTTTAAAAAAAATAAACAAAATTCCTGAGACATTTCATTCTTTATTTCTTTCCAAAAAGCCAAATACCACTTTCATGTATTTTACTTCAAAACTGACGGACTTTCGTACAAACTTGCACCCCCTATTTGAACCCCTTAGGGTATGATTTCCGTAAAAACCTTTCTTTGTGGCAGGTTACGTCACTCAATTAATCTACAGTTTAAATTTCATCCAATTAACTTCAGCGGTTTAGGCTCGGCGATGATGAATCAGTCAGGACAAGTCATTATATGTATATAGATAAAAACTGTAGTGCCATTATCCGTTAAAAGGTTGATTTAGTACATGTTATTCTGTTTTCCCTTTTATCAGGCTTGTCAAGTGAAGTGGCAGAGTTGATGCGGCGTGTACGCACAGTTGTGGGGGCGCGGGCGCGGCTGGCCGGCGTCGGAGGGCAAGGCAACTCAGGTACTGTCATAGTCGGCTATTATAATCTGTTACAAGGATATAAGTATACTCTATCGAGATTTCGATGCGTGCCCCATAATAATAGGACATAAGATTTATTGCGTTGCGTAGATGGCGCCACTAGCACACTCAAAAAACAGCATAGCAAAATATAATGTCATTTTTGAGATATTACAAATGATAGCTGTACCTATGTGTCATTATCATCTCAGCCAAAAGACGTCCACCTCTTGACAAAGATTTATGTATGCCTGACATTGAATCTTGAGCCAATTCTTAACGTACTTTTTTTTGAGAGAGTTGTCGATTGTCTCAAACGGCATTTTTAGCTTCACCGGGCTTTTTTGGGTGCGGCGAGAAACTTAAAGGGTTCCTCAAGCCGTGTGAAACGAATCACCTTCGGAGGTTTTCTAGAGGGAACGGCATCACGCACTATTGCGTGCGCGATGTTGCCGCGCATCACGGCTTTTGGAAATAGAAGAATACAATAGCGGACACCGCCGCTAGAAAAACGCACCTGTTTTTGTCTCTTTCTACAGCATTCAAAATGTTTATCGACAATATTTCTAATCCCTGCATTTCGAGAATGTCCATATTAATACAACGTATCGTAAATACAAAAAATTGCTCTACCTACTCCGATCACTGGTTTATTAATGCGCATTTATAGAAACTAGTAGTCGTCCAGTGTTCGATATTAACATGGTGTATTGTAAAGGCGCCGGCAGCGTGCACCTGGCGGAACTCCAGCACGCGCTAGCCGCTTCGTGCCGCGCCACGCCCCGGCTGCGGCACGCGTGGCTGGCCACGCTCGCCGAGCACAACGCGCGCCACGGCGACCACGACGAGGTGAGACACTTAAAGCGTTCCCCAAACCGTATGAAACGGTCACAGGTTTTCCAGAGGGAATGGCATGACGCACTAGTGCGTCTCCCCGTTCCCACTAGATTCTACAATACTACAGGCTGTTTGGGAACATTTACATGATCCCGAAACATAGCCAGGCTACTAAGTACAAAAGACACCATTACAATATGCAAAATCGTATTTACGTAGACTTACTTACCTTTTTACACAAAAACTCAACTGTTTTTTTTTTACTATGAGGTGGATGACCAAGGACAATGTATCAGCTGGATCTAAGGTTTTCACTTTGAAATTTTCCTTTGTAAAGAACAACCTCAATATCACGACCATATAGTATATAATACTAGCTGACCCGGCAAACGTCGTTTTGCCATTAAAAAAAAAAAAATTTAGGGTTGGACTACCCCTAACATTTAGGGGGATGAAAAATAGATGTTGGCCGATTCTCATAGATACCGGATGACCCGGCAAACGTTGTTTTGCCATAAAAAATAAAAATAAAATTTAGGGGTGGACTACCCCTAACATTTAGGGGGATGAAAAATAGATGTTGGCCGATTCTCATAGATACCGGATAAGCACAAAAAATTTCATCAAAATCGGTCAAGCCGTTTCGGAGGAGTATGGCAACGAAAACTGTGACGCGAGAATT
Organism: Eudonia mercurella; assembly: GCA_963082485.1. Classification (NCBI taxonomy): domain Eukaryota; kingdom Metazoa; phylum Arthropoda; class Insecta; order Lepidoptera; family Crambidae; genus Eudonia; species Eudonia mercurella. The sequence goes on along the minus strand of OY720024.1, from coordinate 7,578,946 downwards.
TTATATATTAGAAGATATTTGGAATTATACGGGTATTACCGAACCTCCTGTAAACGTGTCACTTAGTTTACTTTAGTGTTAGGTACAGTATGATTACATTATTGCAAAACCATGCAATGCCGTGCTTCGGAAGACACGTTAGTCCCAGCTGCAATAGCAGTCGTTAACAACCACCAACTTACACTGAGCCCGCGTGAAGGTTTATATCCATTGGGAAAGCTCATGCCCCAGCAGTGGAGATATAAAAATGAGCTGGTGATGAAATGCAAATCCAGCACCGTTACCCACAACTGTATCTGGCTTCTTTGTTGTGGTTGATTTTTGTTTTAATTTGAACAATTTAGAAATCAACTCAATATTTTCAGGCTATGTGCTGCCAACTACAAATAGCGGCTCTCATATCGGAGTACTTAAAGCAGCGCGGGACACAAACCTGGGGAGCTGACGAGTTCGCCAACATCTCCATGAACATCCCGCGCGACGAAACAGGCATTAAGATCGATGAGGGTAAGTTAAGTAAACAACATATTGTAATCAACACACATCTTTATTACCACATCCTTAAAATCCAATTTTAAACACAGCCTTTTTCCGTTGTAACTATAAAGCGACCCGATCATTCTGAATCGGCACACAAATCATAATCAAAAGGTTATGAAGTAACATAAAATCTCAATGTTTTCATAATACACTCTACTTTGATTAATCGTAAAAGTCGTTTCGTTCCGGTACCTAACATTACACTTAATATTACATTCATTATTCAGCGTAAAGTGTCTTAATATTCGGTTATGAATTACATTCGAACTGGAATTTATTGCGTTTCACTATAAAATACTTTGGCTAAGCCGTAGGAACCAACGTGCAGTCTTTCTTATAGTCATTTGACACTATGTATTTGGTTAGCTCAACGAAGGTCACCAGGGGACAGAAAGCGTTGCATCCAGGCACCTCCATAAGACGGGGTTCGGCTGAGTCGTCGTCCCAGTAATAAATCTGTAAAAAAATACACAATAAACATACTTATATTTTACATTAAATATATGTTTACAAATTTTTGCTTAGATAAAACTTGACCAAGGGTTTTATATTATATTATGAACTAATTGAAAAATAACAAGGCTTATGTAAGTTTGCTCAAGTAATTTTGTATCAAAGAACAGCAACTCTGCTCTGACAACATCTCATGTTTTCAAGAAGCAACAACGCGCTTGTAACCAACCATGTCACGCGCAATGCTATGCTACGCACTGTGCTCTCTTCTTTATTATTGACTCATATAGAAAACTAACACTTACCTTAAATCCGAACCGCTGGCCGTCCGTTAAATTCCTTTGATCCTTCTTGCTCTGTGGCGAAGGTAGCTTTTCGTGTAGTTCAAATAACAAAGCTGCACCGGGATCGGGCAAGCGGGGTGGTGGGGCGACGCAAGCTGCCAATAAGGCGGCGACTGACACCGGAGTTCCCGTTCGCACTATGACGCGAGCCTTTGTCCCGTCCGCCATGTTTGATGCAGCTTCTTTGATGATCTGCTGGAGAAGTGCCCCTGCGGGTTGGACTGTCGATGAACTAAAGTTTTGGCTCGACATAATGTAGCATTGCTACGAAAATTTCTGCCGTCTCGGCCTGCTACGATTCGTAGTTAATATTCGTAAGAACAAAATAACTTTTTTATGCATTCATTAATTCAGTGCAGTTTGGTTTCGTCGTCAAAAAGAGCATCGCTCTGGCAGGTGTAGCAGTTTAGGCATACAGTTCCCTTGTTTTAAAACGAGATATGAAAACTATATCTTTGCTTTTTATAGGCAAATGTATCCTTGTTATCCTTGGCCTGTCATTGCCACTCTTTTTGTCTCCTTACAGTTGTATTTTTAATAGAATGATCTCTTTCGTATATTTATAGCGGATACATACTTTATAGTATATTGTTTATCATTACTGTGTTCCTGTTTAAACCGTCCAAGATCCAGTGAAATTACAAGGCAAAGAGACAAAAAAACTGATGCTTAAGGTGTGTGATACTGTGTTGCAAGCGTCCATGGGCGTCTCCACTCCACTCCATCACTCCAAATTTAATCATATAACTATTTTGATAGCGTAGCATCGCTCCGAGCGTTGAATTTCCAAACATTCCAAAATCCATGACATGCCGGGTCAGGTCCACTGCCAACTATGCTATCGTGGCTCAATCCAACGCCGAAATTAATCAACACTATTTACTTTTACTTTATAAGCCAAAGGAGCCCTATTCAATGTCGACAACTACGTCATCAATATTCGATCGATAGCATAGTTGGCAGTGCACCTGACCCGGCATGTTCATGGGGTGCGGCTTCGAATCCCGGTCGTGGATTTTTTTTTAACACTGTCTTTTTTCAAATTGTAATTTGTTCGCAACAATATTTGCGTAAAATTAATTGTAAATAATCATCCATCTCTTAATTTGGAGTGATGGAGTTGCGCGAATGGAGTGCCCGTGAATAGAGGTATTTTGAGGCAAATGGCGGGCTGAGTAATATGACCCATCATGTGCCAGCTTTGTAAAAAACATTAAATACTGTTAATGAATAAATCTGTGTATGAATAAGTGAATATACATGTGAGTCTAACCACCACTGAGCCTCCGCAGCAGGTTGTTGTGGAACATCATGGAGTATTCCAGCCTCGCGACGTCCAACAGTTTTCTTTTCACGTGCTTTGCCCATTTTGGATTCGGCACTTTTATGTCGTCCTGTGAAAAAGTATGCTAAGTATAAAAACATTGAATTGTGACATTTAATAAGGATCTACTCGCATTTGTATAACTTATTAATTGAGTCTCATCAGTCGCTGGGGCACGAGCCTTCCCTACGGATGGATAGGGAGAACGGGCCATAAACCACCACGCGGGCCCAGTGCGGATTGGTGGTTGTTAACGACTGCTAATGCAGCCGGGACCAACGGCTTTACGTGCCTTCCGAAGCACGGAGGAACTCGAGATGATACATTTTTGGTCACCCATCCAATGACCGGCCTTTGCAAAAGTTGCTTAACCTCAGCACTCGCAGACCGGGCGCGTTAACCACTGCGCCATCGAGCTCTTCAATTAATTGAGTCTGTATGTATGTATATACGCCGTTACACGCGTCTGGCTCTCAACACTGCAATAATACTTCTTTATGAACACATGGTAAGGCCCCTAATCATATGGAGATATTTATATTATTTTGCAAATGATTTCGTAAGAGTTTCGTAGAGTTCGATGGCGCAGCGGTTTGCACGTTTGGGTAATGATATTCCTAGTTAAGTAACTTACGCAATGGCGGGTCATCGAATTAGTGACTAAATTATAAATGTTCTTACTTATAAATACTATCGCTACTAACTGATAATGATCGTCTAACTTCTTATTTATTGTACCTATCGGCGACCAACAGCATAAATCGTTCTAAAAATAAAACTTGCAATGGAACAAATCGATCAACATCGGGTTTGTTGTAATGAAAGGTCTAAGTCAATTGATCGTTCTATGTCTATACTTCCATACTAATATTATAAAGAGGAAAGCTTTGTATTTTTGTATGTTTTTGTATGTAAAACGACAATTTAATTTCCCCATACAAAATGATTTGTTTGTTTGTTGGCATGGAAACCATTGATATAATTGAACTCAATGATGGAAACTGTTAAAGCGGTACGAAGTCCGCCGGGTAAACTAGTAGTTAATAAAATGGTGACGTGATAGCTATACCAATACCAATTAAATCCATTTTTTTGATAATCACACCTATATTTTGACTACCAAAAAATATTTAAGGGTAGTCTTTGCCCATCATTTTGCAAAGCTTTTATTATGGGACTAGCTTTTCAATCTTTAAAAATATTAGCTAATTCATACCTACATTACGTAATACCTAACTCGCACAAAATATACGTAATGGGCAGAGACAAACCGTAAAGGTTAGAAAATAACTGAATCCTTCATAAATCGACGCTAAGCTAAAACATGACTGCTTTAAATTTTTTATTCTAAAATCTTATTGCTTTCCTGCGTGGATATGACTTATAGTACAGTAGTGTATAATTATAATAAAAATATTTCATATTGTATTGCATACCTGAATAAGAAATAAATTATTAAGATTGTATGCGTCTTGCGGTGTGCTAAAATTTGTGCCAGTCAGCTGTGCTATTTTGTGAAACAGGTCTTTGTAAGGCACCAACAAACTTTCTTCCGTGAATGCTTTCAAAATCCTCTTTTTCTCTTGCAAATATCGAGGGCAATTTTCTTCATATAAAAGCTGAAACAATAATCTCAATATTCACAATAAACCTTTATAAGGATTTCTTATAAAATCCGTCTGGGTGGCTATCATCTCCATACCTCACCATCTAAAAGGTATACCTATATATGCGGTGAGCCGGTGAACGCTTACCTTCAGGTGGACCGTATGCTTTGTTAGCTAACTCAGTCAAATAAAAAAAATAATAACAAACAAAATAAGAGACAAACAGATATTGAATTATCTTACAAAGTCCTCGTCAGGTGTCGGGTAAGTGTAAGGTACAGGCTGCCACGCCATGGTCTCGTTCCACAACTGCTCCGCCGGCGGTGGCCAAAGACCAGCAGATATCAACAGCGCCGTCATTTTACTCAAATCCGTGTCTGACGCTATTACTATACTTGACTCTGTAATCATTTCAAATTTTAAATATTTCCCTCTCCCTCTTTTTTGAACTTGCCAAGAAATAACATCTAGTACTGCCATGAAAAGTCTTATTACCGGATTCATAATAAGATCCGAGAAATTGATCATATCTCTTTCTAAGTAATGCGCCCATTTCGAAGGTTAACATCTTCCCTTCCTGTAAAAAAACAAAACACTAATTAATCGTACGTTTGTGGCATGTTTTATGCGCTTCCGTCCCCCCCTTCTTCGGGTTTCTGTCAGCTGTGACGTGCGACAGGCAATAAATCATTATTAGTGTCCGTCGGCAATCTGCGTCTCACTGACACTTCGCTCCCGTTTACATGTGACCTTCAGGAATCGAGGGTCCCTCCTCCCGCTACGCATCGGGAAGTAAGCGCTTCGTTATAAATACATTTGTCATGTTTTCCTACTACCTTACTGCATTAAAAGGTTCAATGTCTTGATCAATGAAAGGCCGTTAAAAGATTTAGAGGTCGCTTCTTTATTTTTGATTGCATCTCAATAAATGCATTTAATTATAGATATACACATGCGAACAATAAAATGCAGTGGCGATTGTCCACAATGTTTAGTAACTAATCATTCATCAATAGACAGGATAGAGGCGCGCCGCTGGCGGGCGCAAATGCATGTCAGAGAAATGATTCTACAGAGCGGCGCGGGAGAAGCCGTGCGCTTGATTGTGGCCGCGCAATCCATTCGTTACGGACATCTAATACGATGAATCGGGAACTACGCTTTAAGAGCCATTGTTGCGAATCGAACGCTTCGTCATTCCCATGAAGAATGTTTTGATAAAGACTTAACATACTGCAAACATGTAAATTTTATTGCTAAAATTCAATTTGTCAATTCAATTGTGCTTTTTAAATGGATTAATTCATTCAATACATATTGTTACATTCAGAAGCTATAGCTTTAGACTTTTTAAGTGTAGAAACCAACTGACTACCGAGATACCTATTTCAGAACAGAGTGCCTACTGCGAGTTTCGTTCGAAACTTGATCACGTTAACGCAAAAGTGAATTTGTATGACAAAATTATAGCTTTTCTCGTATTCCACCAGGAGGCGCTGCTTTGATGCCATACAAATTTTCGTTTTCCTTAACGAAATCGAATCGCGAAAGAAACACGCACTAGGCACCAAAAAGCGACAAAAATTACGTACTTAACTATTTTATTCACCTTAAATGGCTCCGCACACTGGACGACTTGTCGCTGCGACTAGTCGCCGCGTCTAGTCGCGTAGAGCGCGTGCACACACGACGACAGTCGTATGACAGTTGTGAGCGTCACTTTCGCGACTCCCCTAGCTTGTCGTCGCGACTCTGCGACTTACGCCAAGTGTGCGGAGCTTTGAACAAAATATATGAAAATTGTCGGCTGCAACCTGTCGTCGCGTCTAGTCGCCGAGCTGTCGCAGTCGCGTGTTGCTTAGTGTGCGGAGCCATTTATAGTGTTCTACTGCGCCGCGCGCTATATTAGCATAACATTGATAAGGTCAAGCATTTCGATACATTTATGTATGTCTTATTTTTCAATAACAGCGCGACATATTTTGCTTTTAAACAAATGTTCTAAGACAATAAGATACGATACCTTACCTAATTGTTTAAAGATTATAATCATTACATTAATTAGGTAAGTTGTCATCATGTCATGTTGTCTTAAATCAAGACTACTTTTGCTTTGATCAATTTGGCACTGAAAAGTACTAAAAAGATTTTACTTAATATAAGTTAGTCAGTTGAGTCGCTTCTTTAATCCCAAATTATGTTTAAGCTTACTTGTTCGAATAGTGAAAAGTCGCACTCGACACGCACGCTCACACGCCGTGTGCGTGTGCGTGTCGAGACACGCTTCCTCTCAAATTGCGTGCCCGACGGGATTCATAATTTGATCTTTATATTTTGTTACCATGCATATGTTTAATTTTAGTTTTGCAAAAAAAAAGTGGGGTACTAGTAAAACTATTATGAATTTTAGAAGATGTAGGACTTACATTAGTCATGGCGCCGGCGCCGTAAGGCACGAACACGTGGTCGGGCGGAGGGGCGCCGAGCATCGCCAATTCGCGCTCACTGGGCGTCCGTTCTCCGTGCGACATTAACTGTTTATAAAAAACAAATAAAAAAAGTCGTAGAAAAATCTCAAGAATTTGCGACAAAATTTGAGTAAACTTATATTTAAAAGTATAGCTTGCCTTGCCTGCCATATCAATATTCAAATATCTTTACGCAAAATTAACTTTATACAATGTTTATTTGAACAACTTTTGTTCGAAAATTCAAAATTACTGCAGCACCGTCGACTTCAGTAATGGTTGAAATAATGCTACTTTACGTTTCCATGGCACTAGTCCAAATTTAAACTAGTGGCTAAATATTCTTATTGACGCCAATGCTATTATGACTCCCTGTGTGCATTTTCATTCAACATTTATCTCCCAATTATTACCTCCTTTTTTTCATATACAAGTTAGTATTATCTTGATTATCGGCTCATTTATAAAAGAAATAAATAAGTAATTCATTATTTTGTATAGACTTACCACGTGTACTTGTCGCAGCGCTGTAATCTCCACCGTTGAATCTTTCATGAGAATCACTGCTACGAGGGCTGGTAGGACAAGAATAAAATGAAATTAAGACTCTGTATATTTTTAACTATTTTCCTATCTTTACTGCTAGGTGTAGTATCGAAACCGTTGATTTTAGTAATATAACTCTAATAATAATGTCACGAATAAAAATATAAATGGAAAGTTGGCATTACGGCAACAAAGAAAAGAATTTTAAAAAAATAAAAAACCAAAATGACCAGTAAAAAAATTCTAACACCTGCGTAATAAATAATAACTAAATAGAAAATCAACTGAAAAGGTAGGAACAAGATAAAAATTCAATAATTACATAAAGCCAGCGAAATAAATCAAACATAAGTAAGTACTGTATATAATTAAAAATATCAATACGGTAGTCCTTCGAAATTTTATGCATCACACAGTGGGAGGCACGCACAAAGCGAGAATGATTTGACTTCTCATTAAATTTTATGACTTTTTTTTTATTTCTAAATTGTCATACATCACTCTTAGCATTACGGCATGACCGGATACAATAATCATCTACTGATTTCAAATTCATATACTCGTATCACGCATTTTTATGACAGCTAACGATGAAATATTTCTAAACGGAGTTAAATTCAGGCAAGCGCGTAACAAATACTACATTTTCCAGTTTATAAGTAAGTAGGACTACCAAAACCAAAACCAATGAGCATTTGCTTGTTTGCCACCTAAGTAGTATAAAATGATCCTATCATATTTTGCGACTAACACCACAGTGATCGAATGCTTGATAGCCACTTAAGTAGTATAAAAAAAATAGTTAGAAAGAAATATATACCGGCGATGAGCGAGACGCCCACCAAGACGCCGAGGCAGCAGCAGGTGTGTTCGATGCGCACGCCCGGCGCCGGTGCCGCTGCCGCCGCGTCGGTCGGCACCTCCTCGCGACCGCCCTCTTTCCTGCCAACACACCAACATACCTTACCCTCAAACTTCACGAAGAATATAGTAGGGAACGGGGACACGCATGCGTGATGCCATTCCCTCTAGAAACCCTCTGATGGTGTTTCGATCACGGCCCAAGGAAACCTTTTAAGTTCTCGCCGCCCCCAAAAACGTCCGAAGATGCTGTAAAAGCCGTCTGAGGCCAACAGTGAACTCTCAAAAGAAACAAGTGTTTTACAACAAAGAAACAAGTGTATGTTATTATGTGTGCGAGTTGCTTTATCTATACTTCTATACTTATATTATAAAACCTTTGTATTTTTGTATGTATGTATGTATGTATGTATGTATGTATGTTTGCAACGTATGAGTAACATAGGCTATATTTAAAAAAAAGAAACGCGGTACGAAGTCCGCCGGGTCAGCTAGTTACATAATAAAGCAATAGCCCTCTTGAGTTCGCACATCCACGTTTTATAAACCAACCCTTTCTATACGGCGCTCGCCCTTCCACATTTGATGAATTAATAACCCCATATTTCTGACGCAATAATTGACTAGTAGTAAAACAACCCTGTCCTACCTGCGCCTGCGCTTCACACTAAACAAAGCAACAACTCCACTTTTCCAGTGCTCGCTTCTCTACACTATAATATAATTTTCTGCGCACGTATCTCCACTCCTATAAGTCCTTTTTTTTCGCCGCTCTTTCCTCCTAACTTAAGACAACAATCCCCTATTCTTTGCTCATGCTACGCCGCCAGCGTCGACATAGTGTAACCTAAACGATAGTAAATCATAATTTCAAAAGTGGCTTCGCTAGAAGCTGTGCGCCACCAGGTGATCAGCTGCCAAACAGATATCAAAATCGTTATAATGCAGGTGCCTATATTATGTTCTTGGTAAGGGTCAATTCCGAAAAACTTTTCGTTTTTGTGTTGGGTGTCGTAATTCCTTTTCCCGCAACACAATGACCTTTAGCGTTTGTGGTGTTGTAGCTGTTATTAATTATTATTTTTCTTTTCCAATCACACTCTACAAATTGACTAGTAAACTAAATATGTGTAAAGTAATCCTAGCTATATAGGTATATGAATTGCAGTAGCGACTTTTGCCTTGCTGTTAAATTATTGGTTTAATTTAACTAAGCTGGACTAATCATTAAATTATTTGTAAGGCATTAGAGAAGACTAAAAGAGTTGTTATTTTAAATATTTAACATAAGGTAGCAGCTAGTCTCTATTATATACATAATAATATAGATTAGTTTTGTTTATGTTAGCATGATGTGTTTACATTAAGAAGAAATGTGATTGTATTCAAATAGCTACATTAGTAGTTACTAGTTAAAAACGTGTGCTTTCCTAATCAATCCATTCATCGTAGCCGCAATCAAATCATTGCCGATGCACGTGCCATAATTCATTCCCTAATGAATATTGAGAGCGTCACTTACATTTTCCTCCGACGAGTAGGCACCTCTACATTGTGGTCCGATCCTAAATCGGATTCCAGTCAATTGCCGAGTTGCATATTCGCGGGGGTCTACAATTGTGTCATTTAATCGCGAGCGGGCGGTGTTAGGCGAGGGGAAGTGCACGGCGCGCAAGGTGGGATCCCACTGAGACTAGTACGGGATACTGGCGGATTCACGGTCGCCGCGACCTGCGCGCGCGCACGATTGACTTTGTCCAATCGATTGTGCCGCGGTGTAGCTTCTCGCAGATAACAGAGTTTTGGTTGTTGTGGTGTATAGTCGATAAAAGAAAACATGTATTGAGTGGGACTTTTTATCTATTTAAATGAAGATATTTCATGTATAATAAGAAGATAACTTAACTCGATAGATTGTAAAAACTATAATAAGTCAAATTTGTGTTCCATGAATTGGAAAATAAAAGCAGCTCATCTACATCTACTGATCTAAAAACGCAGTAAAATAATGTTTAATGTTAACAACACCATAAGCGCCATATGAGCGACAAGCCATTGGATTTCTATTGCTAGCTCCATAGCGATGTTGAGGGAGCTTGTAAGAAGATATAACGTTACATAATGGTTGTGCAAGGTACTTTTATAGTGCAAATTGATCCTGTAATAGTGTTTTCGACACTCTTACAATACTAGTACTGTAAGTTATTTTCACGTATTATTATTGTAAAATAGATACACAAAACTGTCAATAAGGTCGTCTATAGTACTAAATAGTACCATAATCGCTTTTATCATATCTATTACAGTACAACACTTTAATGATTCTTTTGTATAGTCCTGTAAGCGTTCTTAAAGCAAAATTATAGAACATAAATGCTCATTAATTTTATAGAAGCAAAACGCTCTGTTAAAAACCTTTATGGTACAAGCAGTCACAATCATTATAGGCCTACTATATCACTGTTTGGTGATAAAATGCCTTGATTATAGAGGCTTTTGTTACTTGGGATACTACCATAGACAAATTTATAAAAAAATACCCTTTACATGAAAGAATTTTTTTTGTTATACACGAACATGCAGTATGAAATATGTTATCCCCTTTCAGGATGTATCCTTAAGGCGAAGGGTAAGGCACACTAGCGCCACCAATTGATAATTTGACAATTACTAACGGACCGGATCTTTTTTTAAACATTGCGTACCGTCCGACAACAGGAAAGCATCCATAGTATTTATTTAATAATTGTGCACTACTTTTTGTTGCGTGGTTTATTCACAAAACGGGCTATCGCATTTATTCACAAACAATGGCCACTGTTGGTGTTAGCGAATGAATACAAAAATAAACCTAAAAGTAGTGCACAGTTATTAAATAATAGATGTTTGCCTAGTGTCGGAAAGTCTGCAATGTTTGAAAAAAAATCCAGTTTAGCAGTTATTAAATTAAATCTATTAGCGGCGCTAGTGAGCCTTACCCTTCGCCTCAACAAATGAGTTATACTCTTTTACAAACAACATTAATGAGGTACACTTTCTTATTAAAAATATTTTGTTAACAGAAGTGAAGTATCTATCCAAGAAAAATGGCGACATAATTCAGTTACACATATTTTTTTATATTATGATATAGGGTCTAGTCACAAATGTTCGGTTTGCGACCATTTTATATTTCGACAGCATTTACGGAAAAGCATTTCTTATTTATTTTTTGTTTTTATTAACTTACTTTATACAAATGCTCGTTAGTTGCACCATAATCACAACAATACGTTTCAATCATTACAAAAATGTGATTTGCATCTCAGAGGTGCTTGTAATCACATTAATCACATCAGATGATAACCAACAGAACATTGAAACTATTCGTCTCCTTCTTGTGTATTATTATTATATCTAATCTTGGTTTAATCATCTGTATATTTGTGTATCCAAGGTACGTCTGTTGCCAGATGAGATACCTATCTCTGTGTTGTATAATTAAAACAATCCTTGCAGTCATGATAGCGTTACCGACAATATACGGTGCTGCGATATGAATTGATAAAGTTAATACGATAAAATTGAGCAATCTCGTCTTTAAGATGTTTGATTAATGAAATTAAGTTGTTCCAACTAATAAGATGCTAGATGCTATAATGAATTCTACATTTAAAAATCTATCCAGTCGTTTATTTATATTTATTGAAGAATTGCACGTGGATGCGACCAGCGTCTTTTACTTGCGTTGCGATACCAAAGGTAAGCTACCTTCGCAAGGGCCGATCCTAGATTTGATTGCCAAACATATACTAAATATCTCGAAGCATTTATGGTGGAAACTCTCTGGGTAAAACAAATGAAGATTTATATTATATTTATTTAAACTCTTATTTATGTATAGCTTGATGCGAGAAATTCAAAGCAGTGCTAAACTGATCTTCCCTCTTTTTATTAAGGTAACCTAAGCCACTGTTTTCCTCCAGTCCCGACCAAATATCTGCTGAACAGCGAGTGAAACTCCTGATTTGTCGTGTATGCCCCTCTCATGTTTACCATTTAATTATAAAAGTCCAATTTAATATGATTTAGGGTATACAGGTCACTTTTTATCACCGTCAAAACCTTGTGAAATGACTCCTGTGGTACAAACGGACAACTCTTACTATTGGTCCAACACCCTAACTCGAAAATAATATTCAGCTGTTCCATACAAAACATCAATATTCATTCGACCAAAATGTATTGGTGTATGTGTATGAGTTGGTCTAATAGTAAGAGTTGTTCGTTTGTATCACGGTAGTCATCTCAGCAGTTTTGGACGGTGATAAAAAAGTCAACCTGTATAATTAGAGTAATTATATTATTCCAACTTCTGTGGATAACTTCATGACCCGAATGCTTTCACTACAAATAGTAGGTGATGGTGTGATTCTTACTATATGGCCAGTCCGAGCTTATGTTACTTCTTTATGTTACGGTCATCAACCCTATTAAAATTAGAATAGAAAAAGAAAAAGAAATAGAATTTTAAATTAGGTTGTCTATAACTATATTAGTTTGGATATTGACCTCAGAAGCAGTAACTTTAGAGGTCAACGCCCTACTTAAGAACATATCATCAAGATTATCAGTTTTTCGTCAACCACAAGCAAGTATATATTTCGGTAGTTTCTGAAGTTGGTTTTTTTATACGCGCGTGCGAGCAATGTGCTTACGTCTAGGTAAGTTCTAAGGTGTCTACTCTGGACAGCTGCTTCGTTGTGAAGGCACCGGGTAATGCCGCCAGTAGTGAAACGAATCTATGAGAGTTTGAAACGAATGTCCTTGCCTAGATCAATGACTGGGGCTTTAACCCTTTCGCGGTCAGAGGGATGTATATTCCCACCACATTTTGTACTTTATGTGGATGAGATAAGATTGAAAACCAATGAAATATTCAAACATGTTCTGACTGTTAAAGGGTTAAAGTGCTATTTCATTGAATTTGATTTGGAGCTTACGGATAACGTTCACTAGATCGGCAAATGATTAAATGGTTGCTCTCATCAACCCACAACATCCCTACGCTTCCATTTGATTTAGTGCAAGGGTTCCTTTACGAAACGAACGTGGTCAATCAAACAAAGTCACTTTATAGTTTCCGTGATAAGATGCACTTATTTTTTATTTATTGCCTTGTTTTTTTTTTCTACAAACGCTTTGTCTTTTTATAAAATTGTAATCACTATTTCAGTATAAAGTATGTTTTTATTAGAACTTAGGATGTATTTTTATAATGTATCCCGGAGTTCAAAGGCTCAAATAAGCATACCATAAAACTAGTTCATTAAAATAACTTAAATGTGACCTTGTACCTATTGAACAAATGGATTTTTAATAGAAGAGTAGGTTTTTGGACATCATCAGTAGGTACCTATAATTTACCATCATCATTTTTACAAATACTTGTAGGAATCGGGAAATTTATAATTAGTATAACTATTAAAAAGTCGTCAAAATCTCACAGCCACTTTATTCATCGTTATTTAGATATTACACTATCGCACAGTTGACTAGTTGCTTTACACTGGGCACAGTTCCTTGAACTCCCGCTTCGTTATACTGACGTCTTCCATGAGGTGCTCGAAGATTGCGTAGTCGCACACCGGCTGGTTTTGGCAACCCTCGATCGGTAGAACCTCCCCTGGGCCGCCGGCGACACGGGCATACACGGCCTGAGAAAAGCATAATTGTTTTGTATATACCCTATATTAGCTCATCTAGATGATCTGAAGGCTAGACCACTTGCGGCCATCCATCACCTACCATTACGTTGGCGGGGTACTGACATGCCCAAAATGCGCTCGTTCCTTCTCCAACAAAATTGGGTACGTAAGCCACTTAAGAGCACATTTTAAGGGCGGAGCAGCAAAGCCCACACTGAGGATACATGCCTATCCAGTGCATACAGCTGCTGTGGTCGAAATTGGTCAGGAGAGATATATTATGGACTAGCACAGAATCGAGGAGAATGGCATAAACAAAGAGAAGCCTATGCCGAGCAGTGGAACGAGAGAGGCTGACGATGATGATATTATTATACTGTCCCACTAAGAAGAAAGAAAGATAAGAATTTATTTGCTTGTGATAAAGATGAATGCTAAAGTGACCAGAGCGTGACTCTCAAGCTAATGAGAGAGACTGTCCCACTGCTGCAATTTATCTCTTCAATAGATGGCCTAATCACCATGCTTGCCAAATGCGGGTTGGAGATCACAAAATCGGGCTATGCATCGAAATCGGGCCGAGCGCTTTACCGTTATTGTTTTACTGTTTTACTTTGCTTTATCTTAAGCTTATACAGCCTTGACACTGAAACAGGAAAGGTTGGACGATTTTAGTGAGGTTTAGAGAATGACTTCATTTTAGTGTTTTTAGACTCTTATAATGATATTAAGTATTCTAATCTAACAACATTTATTGTATTTACAGATGTAACTTTTTAAACTATCATGGTTACTTACATTAGAATAATAATAATTAACATGTATGCTCATAATCACCCACCTGCAATAACTTCAGTAGTTACATCCGTAATCATGGCGCATGCGCTGCTGTGTCGAAATATCCGATACTTACACACATGGTAATAATCCCGGGATTAATGGAAGTTAATAATTATTATTCTAATAATCAGACGCGTCTTCGTGTTTTTTGCTTTCGTTATTTGAGTCGCCCTGGTACGCCAGGGGCCTTACCATAAGGCCTTACCTCACATCAGTATTACTGCAATGTTCTTCCAGTTGTGAAAACGAGACGCGTTTCGTTTTCATAACCGCAACAACACTGCTAGGATACTGCTTTAAAAGCCCATGGTTACCCATCTGGAGAAACTAGTAAGTTATTAGAGACACGCTCTCTTTTTTTAACCATACAGTCATACCAGACATTACCCATAATGTCCCACTGCTGAGCAAATGTCGCTCCCGTTTTCTTCTATTTCTTACGGTCCTAAGCTGGCTCCGGTTAGTCTGAGCGAAACTATTTCAGTTTGCCATTTCAAATTGCGCCATCGTTTCACGGATTTATTAATATCGTAATATAATATCAATAATTTTTTTATACTATTGATATACATACTACATTTCATACATACTACATGAGGAGCTCGATGGCGCAGTGGTTAATTCGCCCGGTCTGCGAGTGCTGAGGTTAAGCAACTTTGGCAAAGGCCGGTCATCGGATGGGTGACCAAAAATTTATCATCTCGAGCTCCTCCGTGCTTCGGAAGGCACGTAAAGCCGTTGGTCCCGGCTGCATTAGCAGTCGTTAACAACGACCAATCCGCACTGGGCCCGCGTGGTGGTTTATGTCCCGTTCTCCCTATCCATCCATAGGGAAGGCTCGTGCCCCAGCAGTGGGGACATAAATGAGCTGATGATGATGATGATGATGATACATACTAAGAAGAAATTCTCTTAGTAAGAGATTATGTCTATCATCCTTCAAGTAATTAAGAACATGACTTTAAAACGTAGCTTATCTTCTTCATTATGGAAATTGTCCTAGTGGCTTTGATGAACCCACTCAACCCACGAATTCCTACTATTTTTTATCAAGAGTCATACGATGCTTTAGTTAGAACGATCACCGCTTGTTTGTTTTATATAGACGGAGTATATTTTTTAGATCAACGTCCGATCAATTCGTTTGGTATTGGAGAATAGATAAGAAAATGGGCAGACGATCATACGTTTGAAAACTGAGTCACGCTTATGCCTAGTCTCGAGTTCATAGAGAATACCTACCATACAATAAGTTTGTTATGTACTATCTAATATGTCATTGCAAATTTGGTATGTCTAACGAAATTTGGTGGCTTATCATAATTAGGTACAAATTAGATCCTTCCGACTTAAATAGTCAATATGTTGAATAGTAGAAAACTTTATAGAACACGTAAAAAAAAACACATGTTAAACAAAGAAATAAAAAATAAATAGGAGTCGTACAATGGGCGGCTTTATCACTGAAATCTATATCTTCCAGGCAACCTGAAACCTGAAGATTGATAGCAAATAAGATGGAGGCGTTGTAAAAACAGTGTACGGTAATAATATATTACATAAATATACACACATACATACATACAACCATATAAATATTTCTAAATACTGTTTAGTAAAATTTTTACACAATTATTATAGTAGCGATACGCTTTAGAACATTTTCTTAAAGTTCTTTATTCATTCATCATCATCGTATCATCAGCCCATATACGTCAACTGCTGAACATAGGCCTCTCCAAGTGCACGCCAATGAGCTTTTGTGTCGCCTTGTTATATGTAGTTCTGGACTAGTAGTGGACTATTTAGGTCCAAATTAATGAAAAGGTAAAAACTGAAATTGAAATTGTTTTTCCCCTCAGATTTTACCTTCCTGTATTTAATGAAGACCGCACGCATAAAGTCGCAATCACACCCTTTGTAAAAACTTATAATACCAAAACATACCGTAATTCCATATTTTCCGGTAGACTTGGATCTTCTCAGCTCCAAGGAGAAGGTTGCACCGTAGTTGGGCTGGTGCGGCACGAAGACCCTGGCGGCCGACATCAGGGCTGCGACGTTGTTCTCATGGGCAGAGTACAGTAGTAGCTTGGGCTGCTCCCTGTCACCAGCTATCGCTGATTTGGTGGCGTTTAAAATGTCGTGTATCACAACACCTATAGACAATCATTGTTCACATTTGTTCTTGTATTATATTCATCGGAAGGAAACAATTGCTGGCATGAGATTCTACAACGAACTTTCTTTGCTTCCGGTTCGGGTTCAGCTTAGCGGCTTAGCGGCTAATCAGTAGTGTCCCAGAACTCCCAAGTCGTAACTTCAGTATTGTATATTATGTCCTCTCTAACTATATCAGTATTAAAATTGGAATTATGGCAATTTGGAAATAAAGAATTTGAGATAATAACTCATGTTTATAGGTCTACAGAATTACATAACTTTTTTGGAATCAGTTTTAAAGTATGACAAAGAAATCTATATTTCATGAGCAGTTATGAAAATATAAACTGTGAAAATTGCAGTGATCTGACATTACCTGTAGCCAGCTTCGTCAATTCCGGAGTCAAGAATTCAGCTGTATATTCAATTTTAGTCATTTCTTTTATTTTCGGCATTACCTTTTCCGCCCATTTTGGTGGCTTAACCCCGACATTGTCCTAAAAGGCAAAGCTTCTTGTATTACTTTGTCCAAAAGGCTAGATGATTTCAATTAGCTGCATTTGCGTCAAGTTCTGCCGTGGCAGTGCGTCAAGCACTGCTTATGCGATTAACACACTGCCACGCACCACGCTCCATGTTGCGTGTCGACGCACCTACGCGCTTGTAGGCTTGTAGGCGCGTGATCTGCATGAATGCGTGTAGATGCATTTTCTGTGTGTTGGATTGTGCGTGTTTTCTATACAAACGGAGATACTTACAAGCAACGTTAGAACACGCATTCACGCGCTACGCTGCGTGGTGCGTGGCAGTGTGTTAACTGCCTTATGTTCACACTCATTGACCACTTTTTTGGATGGCTTATGTAATATTAATAAAATAAGTCTCGACACAACCCACACGCAACCATTTTTCTTTGTAATTATTACATCATTACAGACTGATAAATATCTCTCCTATGTTGAATCTATCCGCCCCTGTTAAAGTTCATATTCTCTACACTTACCAGAGTTTGGAACAAGTTGTCCAAATAAAACACATCTTCGGGTGTAGTAATGTTGTTTCCTGTCTTTTCCGACAAATAAGTGAATAGACTTTCGTACGGCTGCACCAGTCGTCTTATTTCTGGACTATCATAGGCCTGGTCGCGAAGCCATAGGTACCGAGGGCAGTTGTACCAATAAAGAAGCTGGAAAGAAATCTTGTTCTTGTGGTTAAGGTTCAGTATTGATTGACTTGGTAAGGAGCAATTAAACGACGTCCTTGCGGTCCAGAGTTTTATTTAGCACTGGTCTCACACGACGCGATGCCACGTATATAAATGCAGCGAACATACCGCCCACCAAAAGGGCTGTAAGACCTTTTAAAATACAAACAAATCTTACATTCATGCAACAACAAGAACAATTTTTTTACAGCAAGCATGCAACATTGTGACATAAAAAGGACACAATTGGTATGATGGACTACAACATTAGTTTCATTGAAAAAAAAACAGATTGAGAGTCACATCCCGATAGCTTAATAAACAAACATCAATTCTAATAGGTTTAAGCTATTAAAGTTACATGAAGTCATGAGCAAGTTACCTCATTACATGCGTTCCTTTTATGAATTTAGAAGTACTTACATTACAAATTATTATTATTATGTGGACTGTATTATTGATTTATTTTATTTCGTTGTGCTGGTTTATAATATGACACATTTATTTCTACATTATTTTATGAATTGAGAGTATCGACCGGTAAATAACATAATTTAGAAATAGATCTTTTTACTATATTGTTTCCGCTTTTTACACTATAAACCCTAGTAACACCATCAGAACCTGGGTGTTTGTTTACAATGCGTCCTAAGAGCCACTTGCCTGGTGGCATACCTTCTGTTTTGATAACCACAATCTGACCAATTTGAAACTCATTTTGCCTTTTGATCCACTTTGGTCTCTGTTGTAGTCGGGCGAGATATTCTTGTTGCCAGCGTCGCCAAAAGTTGGAAAGTATTTTCTGTGTGAGTTGCCACCGGGATAAGTGGTTCAGTGGCATATCTTCTAGACTTGGTGATGGTATGGTAATAAGAGGTTCTCCTATGAGGAAATGTCCTGGTGTAAGAGCGTCTACATTACTGGGGTCATCAGTATTCATTGGACACAAAGGTCGGGAATTCAGACAAGACTCGATCTGACATAAGACCGTTGTCATCTCTTCAAATGTCAAATGTGTATTCATAATTCGTTTCAGGTGGAATTTCATGGACTTTACGCCCGCCTCCCAAAGACCTCCAAAGTTTGGACTGTATGCGGGTATGAAGTGCCATTGAGTTCCATCTGAAGTTAACATGTTACACAGTTCTGCATCGATCTCAAAATTTGCTTGCTTAAAAGCTTCTGCAAGTTCTTTATTGGCTCCTATAAAATTACGGCCTTGGTCACTCCACAAGTGACTGCATCTGCCTCTTCGTGCCACAAACCGTCGAAATGCACCAATAAAAGCTTCTGATGTCAAGTTGCCCACTAATTCCAAATGAATGGCCTTAGTTGACATGCATATGAAAATGGCAATATATGCTTTATTCGTCTTGGCTCCTCTTCCTTTGGACATAAGAATGTCATACGGGCCAGCAAAATCAACGCCGCTGTGTATAAATGGTCGGGCTGGTGTTACTCTCACCTTTGGCAGTTCACCCATCAACTGAGTGCGAGTCTTGACACTTAACCTTCGGCAAACGTAACACCTATGTATATACGATTTAACGAGAGATTTCACTCTTAGAATCCAGTATCGTGATCTTAAACAATTCATCATCAGTTGTACGCCACCATGAAGTGTTCGTCTGTGAGCATCGGCTATGATAAGTGAGGTAAGTGGGTTTTTATCATTTAATATAATAGGATGTTTACGATCCAGTTCTATATCAGATTTAGTGATTCTTCCGCCCACCCTGAGGATATCATTTTCATCTAAGAATGGATTAAGACTTTTCAGTGTACTTCTTTGTTTAACTCTTTTCTTTTCTTTCAGGTCTATAATGTTTTCTTCGAATGTGTGAGCTTGCGTGATCTTTATACAGTAAAGTAAGGCATTTTCGATTTCCGTGGTTGTGAGAGCGTTAATATTTGTTTCACCAACCGTCTTGTAATTTAAGAATCTCTTTGCGTAAACGATCGTTTTCAATAATTCAGTTAATGTCTCAAAATTGTCAAATTTTTCATATATTGGTTTTCTCTGGGGTTCATCAAGATTAAGGTAAGTAGTTAAAGCCTTTTTTTTCTCTAAGTCTGTGTTTTCAATTATTAATCTTTCAATGTTGATTTCCTTTTGTTTCAGATGTTCCGGTCCTTGCCACCAGATGCAGCAATTCTTCAGTTCGTGAGCCAACATTCCTCGGGATGCAATGTCTGCTGGACTCTGCTGTGAAGGTATGTGATACCATTTATTTCCAATGTTGTCGAGTATGGTTATAACTCTGTTTCTAACAAATGTCTGCCATCTATTAGGATCTCCTTGTAACCAAGACAAGACGATGGTAGAATCTGTCCAGCAAAATATTTTATTAGTAGGGATTCCTGTTGCTTCGCTTATTTGCTTGAGTAATTTAGATAGAAGAACTGCGCCACAAAGCTCCAGGCGAGGAAGTGACAGTGATTTTACTGGGGCTACCTTTGCTTTAGCAGCAATAATATAAGCTTTATGCTCACCTCCTTCTGTTCTTACTCTTAAATATGCAACAGCTCCATAAGCTTTAGTTGAAGCATCGCAATAGCCATGTATAGTAGCATTCTCTATATTTTCTTTTGTTGTATGTAACCATCTATTGATCTTAACGTCTCTTATATTTTCAAAACTGTTTCTAATCCTTAACCATTCCTTTTTTGTTTCAGAATCTAGTTCAACATCCCACTCTACTCTCTTAAGCCATAGATTTTGAATTACTATTTTGGCTGGTATCAAAGCTGGGGAGAGCCATCCAAGGGGATCAAACAGTCTTTGTATCTCCGCCAAGATTCTACGTTTAGTAAGTCCTTGTGGTAAATTTGGTAATTGTAAATTGTATTGGAATACATCTTCTCCCATATTCCAATGTAAACCTAAGGTTTTGATTATGCCTTCGAAATTGATATCAATGTTTACGTGAGAACTTCGCTCAGATGGATGAAACTCCTTTAAGAATTGTTCGTTGTTTGACGCCCATTTTTGTAACTTAAATCCACCCTTTTGTAGTATCGAGCGTACATCTTTAGCGACACTTACAGCTTCTTCCACAGTATCCTGGGCAGACATCAGATCATCCATAAAGAAGTCCCTTTTGATGGTCTCTGCTGCAAGTGGATGTTCACTACCCTCATCTTCTGCCACCTGTTGCAGGGTTTTTACTGCAAGATACGGTGCACAAGCCGTGCCGAAAGTAACCCGCAACATTCTATATTCCTTGGGTTCTTGATTTGAATCCAGACGCCACACGATTCTTTGGTAATCAGTGTCTTCCTGCGCAACAAGTATTTGACGATACATTTTATGTATATCTGCCACAAAAGCTATTCGTTTCAAACGCCAGCGTATAACTAACGATCTCATATCATCTTGTAATTGAGGTCCAACCAGTAGTTCATCATTGAGTGAAATGTCATTGGTGCCTTTAAAGGATGCGTCGAATACCGGTCTAACCTTGGTAGTTTCACTCTCCTCCTTGATAACAGCGTGATGTGGTAGATAGACAGCTGAATTATCTATCTCCTTATGTGGAACCTTCTCCATATGATTTAATTCGATATACTCTTGCATTATTGTCTTGTATTCTTTCTTCAAATTTTCATGTTTGTTAAAACGTCTTTCTAAATGTTGTAATCTCTTGATAGCTCCATCCTTTGTATTTCCTTCGGTTGACAGTGGTTTATCAGTTTTAAACGGTAGTTTGACTATGTACCTTCCATACTTATCTCGTTTTGTTGTTTCTTTATAAATGTTTTCGCATATCTCTTCCTCTTTGGTTAACCTTTCCCTTTTGTCAGGTTCGACTTCCCATAAGTTTCTTAACATGTCATCTATGTCGAACTGATGATGCATTACCACTATCTTCTCATCTGAAGTTTGTGCCTGTATGTTCCCAAACAATATCCAGCCTAGGCTTGTATTTTGAGCACATGGAGAGCCAGGCGGACCTTTGAGAATATCTGGTTTCAATATTTGGGCATAAACTTCAACCCCCAACAGCATGTCTATTCGCCCTGGTGAATTAAAGCTTGGATCGGCCAGGGAGATACTTTGTAAGTGCTGCCAAGTGGGTTGTGTACTCGGGATTGTCTTCGGTGGTAATTGAGATGTTAATTGTCTCGGCATAACATATGCTTTGATAGCAAGCTTGAAGTTCTTATCATATGTTGAATGAAGCTGTAATTGTGTCACATGTCGAACTGTAGTTTTTGTAGTGCCAACTCCAGTAATAATACCCTTGAAAGGTGACCTTTTCACCTTTAACAGTTGTGCTGCCCGTTCGCTGATAAAGTTGGCTTGGGAGCCCTGGTCAATCAGAGCCCGCAATATAGTCATACGCCCACTGGTTTCTTGAACTGGAACTAATGCTGTAGCCAGTAAGGCTGTTGACCTCTGCGATGCAAAATGTGTTGAAATGGCAACTTGTTCTTCACTACTGTCCTGATCATCATTGTGTACAGTTGGTTGGTCTTCTTCGTGTTGTTGAAGTTGATTGTGATGCATTCTTATTGTACTTGATTGACCATCATCATAGTTGGGTTGATGCAGCAAAGTATGATGACGACGGTTGCATTTGCGACAGGACATTTGATTACGACATCTTGATACGGAATGACCTGACATCAAACAGTTGAAACACAATCTACTTTTCTTAATGTACTCGCTTCTTTCCTTTGGTTGTAGTTTACAGAAGTCTTTGCAGTGGCACAAAGTGTGGTCGGCGTGACACATATCACAATCATACTTTTTCTCTTCTGATGAAGCATGAAATGTTTTTTCTTTAATAAATATCTTTTCTTTTACAGCAACAGGATTTACCATTTCCAGTGTTCGAAACTTAGTCTCCAAGAATTTTTTCAAATCACTCCAAGTAGCAAGCAAGTCAGAATCTTCCCGATAAGAGTATTCTTCCCAGGCACGGTGAGTATCAATATCCAGTTTTTGTACAACCAAGTATATTATAAGTTGATCCCACCACTCAATAGGAACCTTTTGATTTTTCAGATTATTCAAACACTGACTTGTTGTATCCAACAGGTTTTTCAAGTGTGTAGATGACGCTGTGGTAATTTTCTTCTGATTAAATAATTTCTTAAGTGATGAATTTACAATTAAACGTTTATTTCCATATCTTTTTGTAAGTATATTCCATGCTTCTATATAGTTATCTTCTGTAACACTAATGTGTTTCAGTAATGACTCACATTCGCCAACGACGCTAGACTTCAGGTACTGTAACTTCTGAACTTTACTTATAGACGTGTTGTTGTGAACCAGTGACGTAAACAGGTCTCGAAACGTAGGCCAGTCTTCATAATTCCCGTTGAAATTAGGTAGCTCAATCCGCGGCAATTTAACAAAGGATCCATTTACTTGCGATGTGTTTATACTCATATTTGTTGTTGTACTCGAAGATGACTTTGCCTCCAACATATCCTTTAAATCCGCTTGTAAACATGTATATAAATCTTCCACAACAAAGTAATCTTCATTTAGAAAATAAGGAATCTGTCCTCTTGCTTCTTTCGGAGTACACTTCGTTAATTGCTGATTAGTAGCCTTGAAAGTCTTCCAATAGTCTTCTATACATTGTGATTTTGTTTCTAAATAGCCTCGTGTCAATCGTTGCTTAGAACATTTCTTTAAATTCGTTTGTGTTTTTTGTAGTAACAAAAATGTATCTTCTAGTTGACTAACTAATTGTTGTTGTTCACTGGTTAACACACTCATTGTTTATCTATGCTTCTATGTCCAAACCAAATCAATTTGCAGCGTAATTCAAATGAACGTTTGCATTAGATAATGACCTTCAACTTGTTTACTCGTTATTTGTCGCTGTTGTGAATTCGATAACACGCACAAAAAATCTGCAGCTGCAAGCGGCCTATTGTTCTCACTGGGTCGCCTTTTGTATTCCAACGCGATTTGCATCCGGCTCGATGTCGACCATATGTTCTTGTGGTTAAGGTTCAGTATTGATTGACTTGGTAAGGAGCAATTAAACGACGTCCTTGCGGTCCAGAGTTTTATTTAGCACTGGTCTCACACGACGCGATGCCACGTATATAAATGCAGCGAACAAATCTTGAGTTACTTAAGATGAAAAAGTATTTCCCCTATGACACCATTAGGTCAAATGAAGGCCAAGTCCTTCATTGTTATTAGAATAAAAAAATAAAAGTATTAACACAATAACGTGTTCATCTTATTTTGCAGGTTTATAGGTACCCTTTAATTTTTTATCTTAATATAAATATCAGATAAATCTTGCTTTAGAAATAATCTGATTTCCTTTGACTTTCCTTGTAAACCAAGGTCTTCCAATATACTTGTACGCAAACGTCTTTATTGTTAGCAAAAAAACTAAAATTACTAAATCAATTTTATAGATAGCGCTAGTGTTAAATGTTACCATATATTACCATATAGTTTTAGCCCAGCCCCCACTTCTCAAGAACAAAATATAAATAGGTACACACACATATCTTTATAATTAAACCAGATAACTAAAACAATCGCTCAAACTTTAACATTAGTGAAATTAACCTACATTTAAAAAATATTGTGTCTGTTGTATTGTTTATCTAAATTGTTTTCAAACCTATTGATATTTATCTTGTAATATATTGTTTATGGAAATATTATGATTTGTTCTGATAAATTTTGGGCCTTATTTTCTTTTTCATCCCTATTTTTTTGCAAGTAGTAGTAGTTATAATAATCAGAGATCGGAATAGGTAGAGCTATTTTTGGTACTTTTATACGAAATATAATACGATGTAATAATATGGACATGCCCTACGTCCCGCAGTTTAAAAATTGATCCCGGGATTACATTTGAGTTGGAAGCTACTTAACTAAAAACTTGACAATTCTCACGAAGCCACACATCGCGCGATGCTTACCATGAGGTATAAGGGTGAAAACACAGTGAAGTACGCGACATTTCCGAAACAATCACCAGAGGAATTCGTTACATGATCTATTACATTTTTCTGTTACCTTCATTCATTTATTTTTATTTTAAAAATCCCGGTATTGTAGTCGAAATCCCGGGGTTTATCCATATTATCATATACGTTTGCGGTCAATCAACCAAAATAGCTCTACCTATACCGATCACTGATAATAATGCTATTTGTTTTTGGTGATGAAATAAAAAATATAAAAACATCTCATAAAACAACCACACACAAAATATCATTGCAAATTACACTACCTTAAAAACTGACAACGATGACATAACACCTCATTTAAATAATAAGAACTAGTCTAGCGCATCTAGACAACGATAAAGTTGACTTACCGGATGCTAAATAAAAAAAATACTATACAGATATTATTTAGGTACATACTTCAAAATGCATGCATTGAACTGCTTGAACGACCGAATACTGTGAAACCAAGCATCTTTCACCAGTCGAAATAATCTATTTGATAGTCAAATTTTTTAACAAACGCCAATACGAAGTAAAAGCATATTCGCGCAAGCCGATGCGATGTGGTGGGCCGGGGAACAGCTAGTTCTTTAAATGAATTTTATAAAAAAGTACTCACGTCGTCCATGTCTTTAGCTACTGTGCTGTAAGGTATAGGCTGCCACTCCAGGCTCGGGTTCCAAAGTTGCGCCGGCGGCGGTGGGTACAGAGCTGCGAGCGCAGTCAGTGCGGTCATCTTCGTGCGTGCGTACTCCGTGGTGCGTACAGAGATCTCTTCGGGCAGGTACAGGCGCGATACCAGTCCGTCGTAACGCTTCCTCAGGTATTTTCCTACTAGGTACCCGCGCAATTTGCCTTTCTGTAGGTACACGTTTGAGTAGAAAGATTATAATATACGAAACAATTCAATTTTTCATTGCAAGATAGATAAATAGTTAATATTTTTATTATAAAACCATAATAATGTGCATTAAACATAAGTTACAGTTACAGTTCAGCAATCTTATCGTTTTAAAGAGATTTCTTTCAGACAACCAGCCGGATGGGGAGAGCTAATAAACCGTAAAACTGGAAGTGCAAACTATTTTATAAAATATATTAAATATATATTATACTAGCTTTTACTCGCGGCTTTGCTCACATGGGCTACACGACTTGTAAATTATGCAAGGATAATCCTGAAAGCAGTTTAAATCCCGAAGGATTTTACTTTTAAAATGACAGACATGATAAGAATAACTTTCCACCCCTATTCCACCTCTCTAGGGGAGGTTTTTAGAAAAATGCAGAAAAATAAACAAAATTCCTAAAACATGTCATTATTTATTTCTTTTCACAAAGCCAAATACTAATTTTCATGTATTTTACTTCAAAAATGACGGACTTTCATACAAACTTTCACCCCCTTTTTAACCCTCTTCAGCTTCAGCGGTTTCGGCTCGGCGATGATGAATCAGTCAGTCAGGACAAGTCATTATATGTATATAGATTATTTTATATATATACAGGGTGTTTGGCGCATGGACCGACAGAATTTTTTGGGGTGCTGGTGGGGTCATTTCCTACCTTTCCATCCTTAGTCCTTGGTCTAAGGAGTTACGGCTATGGAGAAATGATTTTTTGCCCTTTTTTCTTAAAATTTCATAACTACCGCAATTAAAATCCCATTAACTTTTTATTTTTCATTATAACAGCAATTCTTTTTTCCAATTGGATTCTGTAATGTATGCTTTTTTATAAAAACAACACTTTTTGTCCCAATTTACATCCAAAATTAGGAAAATGCACCTTTTTTTAAAAACAATGGTGAAGGTATGAATAAAATTCAACTTTAAAATTCATTTACAAAAAAAGTAACAGGTATTGAGAATTTCGTTTTCTTTTAAAAAGTTCTGTAATTTATGACCTTTCTAACGGTATACGACAAAAAATTTGAACCTTGACCAGCGATTCGGACAATGCCGTTTCCAAAAACTAAATAGGCAGGCCCGGTCATTTTATAAATTTTTGTAAAGGTCGTTTGTCTAATTGGAACAAATCTTGTTATATTTTTTAAGACGCTTATGTTACAGAATTCAACTTATGAAAAATAATGCTGTTAAATAAAAACAAAACTTTAAGAGAAATTGACCTCTCTAACGAAATCATATTTTTTGAGGCAAATTTTTATTTTTTTAGTAAAGTGTCGTATACCGTTAGAAAGGTCATAAACTACAGAACTTTTTAAAAGAAAACGAAATTCTTAATACCTGTTACTTTTTTTTGTAAATGAATTTTAAAGTTGAATTTTATTCATACGTTCACCATTGTTTTTTAAAAAAAGGTGCGTTTTCCTAATTATAGATGTAAATTGGGACAAAAAGTGTTGTTTTTATGAAAAAGCATACATTACAGAATGCAATTGGAAAAAAGAATTGCTGTTATAATGAAAAATAAAAAGTTAATGGGGTTTTAATTGCGGTAGTTATAAAATTTTAAGAAAAAAGGGCAAAAAATCATTTCTCCATAGCCGTAACTCCTTAGACCAAGGACTAAGGATGGAAAGGTAGGAAATGACCCCACCAGCACCCCAAAAAAATCTGTCGGTCCATGCGCCAAACACCCTATGTATAAAATTGTTTTTCACCAAGTCCAATAGCGTCGCACAGCCGCCATGTTTGTTATTTTAACATCACCTATCTAAGAACACTTAGGCAGCTAAGACAAATCTAACGATACCTCAATTATGTTAATCCGTTCAGCGGTTCTGGAGATATGAAGTGATAAAGAATCATACAAGATACGAAAAACAATACCCTTCTTTTGGAGTCGGGTAAAAATACAATAAATCAACAAAAACAACATTACACACACCATGTATTTGACACACACGCATATGTATTTGACACACACGTATTGTTTGTCTTTAATGCGGCCGAGATCTGTCAATGCCAATCCAAAATCACATTCTATCTTTTTTAATTTTTCATTGCTTAGGATACAATCCGTGCAGCCTTAATAAAATTACGGTCGAATTTCGACCTCTGGGCGACCACTAGTATATATAACTAGCTGACCGGCGGACTTCGTACCGCTTAGACAGTTTCCATGACTACAAAAAAAAAACGTTGACAGTTTCCATGACAACAAAACAAACAAATCATTCGTCCGCTTAAGAACACCCGTATCCCATGATGGACCCTATAGCACCGTCACCTACCGGGTCCAGATGTAAATCTAAACCATTCCCGAATCCACTTGAACACACTCAGAAAATTTCATCCAAATCGGTCCAGCCGTTTAGAAGGAGTTCAATAACATACACACGCACAGAAGATTTATATATATAAAGATAAAATATGTAAATATATGTATTAAATATATGTAATGTGTACATAACATTCAAAGTCAGCGTAGGAGTAATGCAAGAATATCCTCCTTTCTCCTCCTTTTTGATTCCACAACGGAGTAGTGCTTTGCCTACATCATCAGCTCATTTTATGTCCCCATTGCTGGGGCACAAGCCTTCCCTATGGATGGATAGGGAGAACTCACCACGCGGGCCCAGTGCGGATCGGTGGTTGTTAACGACTGCTAATACAGCAGGGACCAACGGCTTAACGTACCTTCCGAAGCACGGAGGAGTTCGAGATGATACATTTTTGGTCACCCATCCGATGACCGGCCTTTGCGAAAGTTGCTTAACCTTAGCAATCGCAGACCGAGCGCGTTAAACACTGCGCCATCGAGCTCCTCACTGCGCTATCGAGCTCCTCACTGCATCATAGAGCTCCTCGATCGATCGAGCTTTGCCTTCATCTTATAGTAAACGTAAGGCTGAAGGTGAAAGTGCATTTTCACTTTGGTACATTTGGCACAGCTATTTATGACAAATCCTACTGCCAAAGGAAGAACACGAACTTTTACCCCACTGAGAATCAAACCTGGGACCTCAAGGTCTAAGACCGGTGGTTAAGCCACTGAACCACAAAGTAGTTGGAAGAGAGGTATGTCTAAACAAAAGTACAGTATCTTTATTTGATTCCATGTAGATAGCGGAACTATGTAATCTAACAAACAGACATTGGGATATTCTGTTTTGAAACAAATTTTAGGTTTAATAATAATTTAAAATTTATTTCTTACGTTATTCTGACTTGATAGATAAACTTAATCTACGAACAAACATAACTCAGATGTTTTGAACGAGCGTAGTAAATGGATTAACTTGCATTGACAACCTTACAATAATGACTAACCTTTAAAGTACTTTATTTTTTCTGAATATTGAAACGTAAAAGTTATTGCAGTAGAAATATATAAAACAAAATTTTTATAACACATCACTTCACATCATCAACCTACACACACGTCCACTGCTGGACATAGGCCACTCCAAGTGCACGCCACTGAGCCTGATCCGCGGCTACTCTCATCCAGCTCAATTCTTATACGAAATATTTATTTTTATTGATTGTTTACCGCCGTTGTGGTGTGTGTCAGTCGCGTGGTTAGTAGAGAGGCTTGTCGTAAGTCCTCTTCGTTTGGTACTACGGCCTTATCTAAGTCACTGCTTAGTCGCTATGAAGATCAATGTTAACATCATTGTTTATTTCTGTCAGTAGCAAGAGGTCAGATAGCCTCTGTGATGTGTAAGATTCAAATGTCGTGGTTAGTAGAGAGGCTCGTCGTAAGTCCTATTTGTTTTATACCACTGCCTTATCTAAGTTACTCCCTAGTCGCTACGAAGATCAATGTTAACATCATTGTTTATTTCTGTCAGTAGCAAGAGGCAAGATAGCCTCTGTGGTGTGTAAAAATCAAATGTTGTGGTTAGTAGAGAGGCTCGTCGTAAGTCCTATTTGTTTTATATCACTGCCTTATCTGACTGTAAATTACTGTAAATTTAGTTTGTAGTTGACTGTAAAACAAAAAACTAATTATATACAATTTGGAACAAATAGACAAAATAAATTAAAACTTAATGTTAAATATGATGATAAGTCAATTAGTGAAGTGAGTGAGACAAAATTCTTGGGCGTTTTACTCGATGACAATTGTGGTTGGAAACAGCATATAAAACTCATCAGAAATAAACTAAGCCGCTACGTGTTTGTGTTAAATAGGCTAAGAGAGACTTGTGCAATTTCGACAACTCTCGCAGCATATCATGGCTATGTCTCCTCCTTGCTGAGATACGCGATTTTAATCTGGGGAAACTCAACGGACATAGATAACTGTTTAGAACCCAAAAGAAATGTGTAAGGGCAATATGTGGCTTATCACCCCGTGAGTCTTGCAGGCCTTTATTTAAATCACTGGGAATACTGCCTCTTCCATGCTTATATATTTTTGAAGTGGCAAATTTCGTAAAAAAATCATTTAGACCTTTTTAAAACCCGTAATAATTATAACAATAGAAATGTACGTAACCCTAATAGGTTAATATATAATAGTATGCCAAAATTAGAGTTGTACCGAAAGCAGTGTAATTAGACTGTAAAAATATATAATGCTTTACCTAATGCTTTAAAAGAGCTACCCAGTAAATTATTTAAAACAAAATTATTGGCATGGCTTAAGGACAAGAATTTTTATAAAATTAGTGACATGTTTATTTTATTAATTTTATTGTACAATGAATTTTATTGTTTGACATTTCTTTTTTTTTAATGATTTTGTTTTGTCTTTTTATATCAATTTTAAATGTCGTGTCGTAATGTACTTATTAGGTTTTAATGTTAATTTATATATTTTTAAAAATTGTATGCCTCCAATGGTAAAATATGCGGGTATTTCGTATGTAACATCTTTTGTACCATATTTTTGTAATAAATGATTATTATTATTATTATTATTATCTAAGTCACTCCCTAGTCGCTGTGAAGATCAATGTTAACATCATTGTTTATTTCTGTCAGTAGCAAGAGGCAAGATAGCCTCTGTGGTGTGTAAGAATCAAATGTCGTGGTTAGTAGAGAGGCTCGTCGTAAGTCCTATTTGTTTTATATCACTGCCTTATCTAAGTCACTCCCTAGTCGCTATGAAGATCAATGTTTACATCATTGTTTATTTCTGTCAATAGCAAGAGGTCAGATAGCCTTTGTGATGTGTAAGAGTCAAATGTCGTGGTTAGTAGAGAGGCTCGTCTTAAGTCCTATTTGTTTTATATCACTGCCTTATCTAAGTTACTCCCTAGTCGCTATGAAGATCAATGTTAACATCATTGTTTATTTCTGTCAGTAGCAAGAGGTCAGATAGCCTCTGTGGTGTGTAAGAGTCAAATGTCGTGGTTTGTAGAGAGGCTCGTCGTAAGTCCTATTTGTTTTATATCACTGCCTTATCTAAGTCACTCCCTAGTCGCTATGAAGATCAATGTTAAAACATCATTGTTTATTTCTGTCAGTAGCAAGAGGCAAGATAGCCTCTGTGGTGTGTAAAAATCAAATGTCGTGGTTAGTAGAGAGGCTCGTCGTAAGTCCTATTTGTTTTATATCACTGCCTTATCTAAGTCACTCCCTAGTCGCTATGAAGATCAATGTTAACATCATTGTTTATTTCTGTCAGATAGCCTCTGTGGTGGGTAAGAGTCGAATGTCGTGGTTTGCAGAGAGGCTCGTCGTAAGTCCTATTTGTTTTTATATCACTGCCTTATCTAAGTCACTCCCTAGTCGCTATGAAGATCAATGTTAACATCATTGTCTATTTCTGTCAGTAGCGAGAGGTGAGATAGCCTTCAGTAGTGGAGGTGGTAGTGATCTTCATTAGTTAAAAATACCAGGTGAATAATAAGATAAGACGAAAAGCCTATCCTCAGTCTTATCGTCACTTACCATCACTTGAGACGAAGAACAAACGCTAACCCGTTGTGGCACATTAAAAAAGTAATTAATCAATTTAGGTAAAAAAGTACAAACGCCTGCACGGCAACCTATCCAAAACTGTCAATTTCTTCAAAAAATAATTAACCATGTGACATGTACATAATGTCCAAAGTCTATTGAGGAATTTTTTACCGTTTGTGGTATTCTGGGTGCAGGCGAGTTGTACCTATCTAATATTTCTTCGGTTTACTTACGTTAGTCAGTGCTTTCTTTCCAAACGGAAAGAAAACGTCTTTGTAATCTTCATCAGGGTTGGTGTACAGTTCCAATTCTTCTTGATCTGGTGTTCGATCTCCATGTCGGAATACCTGTAGAGTAAATTGTAAGATTTATTTTTTTATATATTGATATTGTTGAAAAAAAATTCCAGTTCGGGATTTTAACCCCTCTGACATTCTTCATCTTTAACTAGCTGACCCGGCGGACTTCGTATCGCTTTGACAGTTTCCATCATTGAGTTAAATATATATCAATGGTTTCAATGACAACAAAACAAAGAAAACATTTTGTATTGGAAAATAAAATTGTCGTTTTTAGTATTTTATATATATAATATATTTTTCTAATATAGCCTATGTTACTCAGCGCTAATGTAGCATTCTAATGGTAAAAGAATTTTTAAATCGACCCAGTAGTTTTTGAGTTTATTCGTTGCAAACATACATACATACATACATACATACATACATACATACATACATACATACATACAAAAATACAAAGGTTTCCTCTTTATAATCTTAGTATAGATAAGTAAATGCTTTTCTGAATTGTATTGTGGTCGCAAAAAAATTCGTGTAAAAAATATATTATCGGTCTAGTGGTTAAGACCACCGGTTTACACTCAGAGGTCTCGGGTTCGATTCCCAGCGGGGGGTACATCTTTGTGTACTCGTTTGTTTGTGTACTTGTTTGTCCGCCTGGCTAGCTACCACCATCTTATCTAAATATGTCGCCATAACATCAATGTTTGCAGCATATTGTTGTGTTCCGGCAGCTAGAGATAAGATAGCCAGTGCCTCACTAGTTGACGATCCCGGGTGAAATACGCTTACACCAAATGGCCTTATCATCACTTAACATCAGGTGAGATCAAGGCACTGTGCTTACCCGTAAATATAAAAACCTAAATAAAATAAAAAATAATTAAAAGTTCAGTAAAAATTACTTGGGTAAATACCGTTATCGATCAACCATAATATAAGTGATGTTGAAATATGCACACTTGAAAAACCATTACATTTAATTAGTGAAACATTCATTGTTAACGAATGTAGTATTAAAATGTAGCATTAATAATTTGTAAAACAAATCGAACTTAGTATGTTATTTTATTTTTAAAATAACTTAAAAGTTAAGTACTTCTTTCTACAAGTTCTTATATTTTGAAATAACTTAAATATTTGTTAAATTTTACTTTTATCTCATTTGCAGTAAGGTTTTTGAAAGGAACATCAAATATAAAATATGAGTGTAATTTGCACACTAATGCAATTTTAAATTCCACATGTCACATTTATAGAACACGGATGGGCGACCCGCGATTCTCGTCCAATTAACGACCCGCGATTCACATAGGAAGCTGGGCACACGCGCGCCGGGCGTGACCGTCGCTCAATAGCGAAATTGTACTCTCCAACGTACCACAAAGGCCTGCACCAAGTCTGTGTCAATCAGAGCTATGTCCACGACGCTATTGACCGGCGCTAGCACTTTGCACGCCGCATCCCAGCCCCAAAATACGAACAATACATTGAAAACAAACTGCATTTTGTATATACGATTTGATATTTAAATCTCCCGCCACGCGAACCGTTCGATCGTCGACGCTGAGCGCGTTCGCGGGCTGATTTCGACTGCAACGAACAGAGACTGCTCCATTTATATATAAGAGATACATAGAATAATCATACGAGCCTCTGAATCGTGTCGTTTCTTTGACGATTTGGTTCTTGTTGGGGATTTGTGGACAGGTAACTTATTTGCTTTGAAATCGTAACAACCATAAAATGTTAATCGATTAGAAAGCTACTTATAATTTGACAAACCATAAAATAATTGCTTCTATATTAAATTACATCTGTTATACAACGATCGATTTTTTTATTACATATACTTTATTACTGCAAAAATGTATTATGGTTTGATAATGATGAAGTATATTTTTATATAAAAATACACAAGAACATCTCAAGAGGAGGGTCTCTTGAGCTACAGCTAAAGATAAGATAGCCAGTGCCTCAGTAGTTAAAGATTCCGGGTGAAGTGCGCTTTCACCATTGGCCTTATATGTCTTAACATTAGGTGAGATGAAGGTACCTACTGCGCTTACCCGGACGATGCAAAAAATAATATAGAAAATTGCTACTAACTCTACAATGTATCAGACCGATATAAACTACATTAAGTGGCCAATTAATAGCTTAGAATAATGTTAAAAAATACTTGTTACTAGACAAATATTGTCTAAATGCGAAAATGTAAATTTTTCGTTTATTTTAATCTTGGTAGACTTACATATGCCTACACGTGACAAGAGTAAATAAAGCTATCTTATTTCATAGCTTCGGAAATCTACGTTGAAAAACCTTGTACTAAAAAGAACCTTCAAAAACCTTAGCGTGTATAGCCCATAATAACACAGATAATTTTTATTAACTTTACGGGAAAACTATATAGGGTAACATGTCCAGTGTACCGGCCCCCACCAATGTCCGTCCACGCGACAATATATTTAAAGATTAGGCATTCTCTTATGATTTTGACCCTAAATCCGATGTTTTTAAAAACTACTTTTAATTACCTACAACTACGACGCAGTGACATTTGCTGGAAGTTATCAGCTGAGTTTTAGTATGCATTCGAAAACAGAGGTTAGTGCACGCGTGTCAACAAGCACGCCCAGTAAAAAAATAAATAGTGGAAAGGTGTTTTTAAATGGTCAGTTCTAGTTATTTTTAACGTTATGTTAAATAAGTTTGTGTTTTATAGGACATATATCCCCTTGAGCGTCGATCGACCACCTCAGTGCACGCGTGTCAACAAGCACGCCCAGTAAAAAAATAAATAGTGGAAAGGTGTTTTTAAATGGTCAGTTCTAGTTATTTTTAACGTTATGTTAAATAAGTTTGTGTTTTATGGGACATATATCCCCTTGAGCGTCGATCGACAACATATTAAAATTCTATTGTGTCTGGTATTCGCGGGCTCGAGCTATTACACGTCTATTTATTTAATTTAGGAGTGAAATATGCGTTATTTAGTACTGTAGTAGTTGAGCTGATTTATTGTATATTATTATCTAGTGAGTATGCCGTGAAGTATAAATTTTATAAGTAGTCTCACTTAAATTCGAGTTAATCTCATGTCCAGTCTTCGGCCGCCAAAATAAGCTGTACTAATACTATAGGTAAAAGATCTTGTATGAGAATGTGGAGGCCGGACTATTGGTAGTATTGCCTAGTCAAACCTTACAGAGACTAAGTGGCCGGAGTATTACCTGCAGCACCAGTCTCCGGCCACTACCTATACTAAAAATAATCTGTTAGACCAGCGCAGCGTCTATGCTTACATACAAAACGCGAAAACAATTTACATCATTATTAATATTATTTTAGTAGCATTAGTACTCATGTACTAACGTATATTATTGTACTGTGACAATGCCCCATCCTGCATCGCATGGTTAATTATACTAAAAATTTGCACTGATTCAGCACTTGATGAGCAATATATTGATTGCTGTTTTTTTATAAATCTGATTTATAAGTTAGCCCTTTTTATAAAAATGATAGAACCAATTATAATAAATAGCTTCGCACTATACTGACGTTTTATTTAATAATCGCATAGTATTTACCTATTTCACATAAATCTTGAGTAAAGTGAGAGAACATAACTAGTTAAGAATTATGTAGTAATAAATTGTGTGAACATTCAAAAATAACTCTTATTTCAACCATCTGAGAGCCTATTGGCCATTAAGTTGCGTTAGTACCTAGTGTCCGGCCTCTTATGTTTCTATTAAGGTGGCCGGAGACTAGGCATAAAGTGGCCGGGCACAGGGTTGCGACGGCCGGATACTAGAGAAAACATATTTTTACAAAAATATATATTTTTATATAAAAATTGGCAACCTATATGTTTCAAAAGAATGTTAAATATATTATTGAATATATTAATTAGTTAGTCAAAAATACTCCGACACGGATTCCTCAACGAACTAAGTCAGCAAGTGCACTAAGAGGCCGGGCACTGGACATGTTACCCTACTTAGAAGACGTAGATTCCACATCGAGTAGGAAAATCGTAACAAACCCCCCCTACGCCTGGATGCGGCTAGTTGTGATGTGAGGGAGTGGTCTGTCCTCTTTTCCCGTCGTTTAAGTACTGGGCGAGTGGGACTGCGGTAAGTACTCACTAAAAACCCACGGGTGTTCAAGCACCACTATAGCAGAGGGGTGGCACAGGAGTCAGACGACTCGTTTACTTTTTTCGCCCCACATTGGTTGGCATGGATGTCTCATGGCACAAGAACCACCTTCTGACCCCACGCTTCTGTAAGAGGGACTAGAATGTTCATAGCACTCCCTTAAGCGGCCTGTGACCGTGCAATGAGCTAAGATTTTTTAATGACCTCTAGCCACATTTTTTAATGACCTCTAGCCACTTCATCTATATTGTGGAGGAAGGAGGTCGGAATCTCGTCAATATCTTCGCATCTTAAGTCTGCGCCGAAGCAACCGCTTTGGAATGGCGAGAACCGGGGAATGATTGCCGTTCCCCCGTTTCCCGTTCCCGCTCCGTGGTCAACAAGAGCTAGGTCGAATGAAATCATCTGGACTACCCAACTTGGTCTTCAAGGAGGATCAAGTGCGAACTTTTGTTGTACTCACAACTTGCTCTAAACTAACTTAGCTAATAATAGCTATAGAACATTTGAGTAGCTTTGCTGTAGTAGAATCAGTTTCAGCCTCAATAGCGTAATTATACTATTAACCGCCATTAAATCCTGCGCTTCAGTCCAATGCTCAACCCAGTACTACATACATACCAAATTCGTCTCACTCTTGTGTAAGGACAAGGTCGTAGTTTTAGTATTGAATTTAAACATGGCATACGCTTATTGGTTGTCAATCTGTATTAATCATGATTAGCTAGTGCCTTATTTAAAACAAAAAATAACTATTTCTGTAGCCTATTGAGTATGACACAGTTTAGTATACTTCTGTTATAATATAAATCATCACAATAAAAATGTAAGACTACTTCCAAAACCAAATATTAGAAATATATTAACCATATACATATATTTTGTTATACTCTTTTAATTTTCATCTTGACAGCTGAATAAACAAGAAAATATTTTCAATTGTTCACATGCCTGCACATAAGACTACCACAAGCTACTAGACTTTGAACTTTTTGTCTTTAGCATACGGTTGAACATTTATTAAAGAAAGAACAATAATCAAAACGTCCCCAGCCTTGTAGCACTTTAAAACCAACATTAATCGAAGGGCCATAGCCATCTTATCATTTTATTGTATGACAGCAAATCTGAAATGTCCATCTGAAAAAAGTTATATCGGCATGAGAAACCTGAATCTGCAGTCAAAAGGAACAATTATGTTGCCGTTTAATGTTCTTTGTTATTAAAAAATATGGCAAAAATATCGAGGATGTGGCAGCTCACGATACTTTTTTCCTTCTGTGGGATGATTCCCTTCAGTCGGAGTTTTCTAACAACTCTTTGGAATCAAAATGGTGAAAAAAGTTCAATGAATAACTCTGTTGAATATCGTTTTCGTGAAGTAGCCTTTGATGTATTTCGGAGTTTTCAAATCAAAATAGCTTTGTTACAAAAATAAAACATTTTATTTTTAATACAACAAATAGATCACTCGGTGTTTGCGCCGGTTATCAGGGTTTAGCTACTCGGTGAAATGAATGCTTTATTCCAGTTTCTTTTAACAATAATTTATTTCTTTCAATTATAGAATTTTAACAATAAATTAAATGGGAGTTATGGCCTAACTAATGTCTGTTGGAGGAATAGGGTTCTGAAGTCGCGCGCGCCGGCTTATATCATCTTCGTTCAGCGCCATCTACCGTCCCATAGCTGCACGATTTGGTCTTCTTCCTGCGTGTTAGCACGGACGACGTCGCGATGCTTTCGGTGGCGGTGGTGCTGTCCTGCACCGCTAGGTGGAGTCACGAACATGCCGGCGGGCCTTGAGAGAACCATCTCTCAACAGGATTGTATTGGCTCAGCTGAAGCATCTGGATCATCAGCGGAGACTGGTAGCGGGCAGATTTTTGAAAAGGCCCTCCGTATTACACCCGTCGCGGTAAGTATGGACGCGACCCTGGATACGCCATCCTTGCCTGGAAAAACAGACAAAATTCTGCCCATCCGCCATTTGAGCGGTGGCAGGTTATCTTCTTTGATTATGACTAAGGCATCTAATTTTATGTCTTCATTCTTCGTCTGCCATCTGGTACGTTTCTGTAGCTCAGTGACATACTCTTGAGACCAGCGCTGCCAAAACTGTTGCCGCAGCTGCTCAACACGCTTATAACGTGACAAGGTGTGCGTGGCTGTAGTCGTGAAGTCCTCCTTCTCAGCAGGGACAGTCAAGGGCCGGCCAATGAGGAAGTGCGCTGGGGTTAGCGGAGTAAGGTCGCTTGGGTCTGAAGACATAGGACACATAGGGCGGGAGTTCAGGACGGCTTCGATCTGCACTAAAACCGTATTGAACTCCTCATAAGTTAAGTTTATATTTCCTAACACTCTAGTAATGTGGTGTTTGCAGGATTTTACCCCTGCCTCCCACAGACCACCAAAATGAGGCGCATATGCAGGAGAAAATTTAAATTCTATATGGTTACCTGAAGTGAAATCAATAATAGACTGAGAGCTGTCCTGTAAGAATTGCGGAAATTCTTTTACAGCGCCTACAAAGTTTCTACCATTATCTGAGAAAATTTGTAAAGGTTTGCCCCTCCGAGACATAAATCTCTTTAAGGCTAAGATGTAGCTCTCGGAACACAAACTAGTGACTAGTTCTAGGTGTAATGCTCGTGTTGCAAAACAAACAAACAGACACAAATAACACTTTTCTAATCGAGCCCCTCTACCCCTTCTATTTAAAATAAACATAGGCCCTGCATAATCAACCCCACATCTTATAAAGGGATAGCCAGATTGTAATCTTTCAGTAGGCAGGTTTCCCATTAGAGGTTGTATTGTTTTGCCCCTAATACGCATGCATTTAACACATTGTCGAACAATCTTCCTAGCTAAGTTTCTACCCCCTAAGGGCCACCAAGTTTCTCTAATATGCGAAAGAAGGAGAGTGGGTCCACCATGTAATAACTTATAATGTTCAAATCGAAACAACAAAACGGTAAAGTAATGCTTACTACATAATAACATTGGGTGTTTCTTATTGTAAGTAAAATCAATTGAATTTGCCAATCTACCACCCACTCTAATTATATTATCGTCATCTAAAAATAAATTCAAACCCGAAATATTACGTTTTGGTTTTGATACGCATGTTTTTGTAAGTGCACTATACTCTGAAGGAAACGATTGTGCTTGTGCTATTTTTGTTAATAATATCAAAGATTTGTCTAACTCGTTTACGGTTAAGGACCCGGTGTGACGTTCTGTCTTATTTTTCGTATGTAAATTATTTATAAAGCGAAGTACATACGCACAAGTACGTTGTAATCTACTAAAATTCGAAAATCTATTAAAATCAATACAAGAACTAACCTCTGTACTACACTGCACAACATTACTAACACTTCTTAGCTCTGGTAAATTAGAACTTTGTTCTCCATCTCCATCTCCATTATACGGTACGAAAGTATTAATTTGCTGCAAAAATGTAGGTCCGTTCCACCATAAGGACAAAGAACTTAATTCATTTAAACTAGTTCCGCGCGACACTAAATCAGCTGGATTATTTTTACTATTCACATGTCGCCATGTTGCTTCACTTGTCATGTCACAGATTTCGACAACGCGGTTCTGAACGAAAGTCTTTAACTTGTGTGGTGACGTTCGCAACCACCCGAGAACAATAGTTGAATCCGTCCATAAACAAACACTACTAAAACTTAATCTCAATGAATTTACGATTTTGTTCATCAACTTTGCACCGAGTAACGCACCGCATAATTCTAGTCTGGGAACACTGATAGGTTTGACCGGCGCAACTCTGCTTTTTGAACATAGCAGGTTAACTGTGACGTCATCGTCAAAACTAGTGGTGCGAACATAGGCGCAAGCTCCGTACGCGGCCTCACTGGCGTCTGTAAAAATATGCAACTCAATGCGCGTAGGGTTGTCACACTCGAAAACGCGACGCGGTACTCTAATGCTATGTAAGCTCGCTAATGAAGCAATATATTTTTCCCAATTCGACTGAATGTCACGAGGCACCACATCGTCCCAATTTAATTTATAGAGCCATAATTTCTGTAATAACATTTTACCAACTATTACAATAGGACTCAATAAGCCTAACGGATCATATATTTGTGACACAACAGATAAAATTAAGCGTTTAGTTACTTTACTAGCGGATTTATTTAAACTTGAAGTAAAATGGAGCTCGTCACTATTATTATACCAACCAAGTCCAAGAGTGGTACAAGAACAGTTTTCTAGTGACAATTGTTTTGATTCATTGTTTACATTGTTTACGTTAGG
The DNA here is from genome assembly GCA_963082485.1 of Eudonia mercurella. Lineage (NCBI taxonomy): Eukaryota > Metazoa > Arthropoda > Insecta > Lepidoptera > Crambidae > Eudonia > Eudonia mercurella. Next base: position 7,538,376 of record OY720024.1, on the reverse strand, counting down.
AACAACATCAGGTGAATTAGAAATCCACTTTCGTAATGGAAAACACCCGGACGAAAACACTTTAGTTATCTTTTCACAAAGTAGTTTTAAGGTTTCCTTACAGTCATTCCCTGTAATTAAATCGTCAACGTAGGTATCGTTTAAAATAATAACAGCGACATCCTTATCATTGCACTCCAACCCTAGCTGCTTCACACAGCGATTACTAAGATAGGGCGCTGATGCCGTGCCATAAGTTACGGTATTGAGGCGATAGACACTAATTGATTCTTGCGGATTGTCACGCCATAATATCAATTGCAAATTTCGTTGGTCTTCATGGATAAGTACCTGCCTAAAAAATTTCTCCCCGTCCGCACAGACTACGTACTTATATTGGCGAAAGCGTAAAACAATAGAAAATAAGTCGTTCTGAAGCGCGGGACCAACCATCTGAATATCATTATATGATTTTTCAGAAGACGTTTTTTGACTGGCGTTGAATACGACCCTTAGCTTAGTTGTTGTGCTTTGTTCACGAAGTACACCATGGTGAGGTAAAAAGTAACAAGGCATCGTGTAATTTTCTATGCGCGTCATATGTCCGAGATCTAAATACTCCTGCATAAAGTCACTATACATTTTTTTGTATTGTGGTTCTGATCGACTAAACTTGCGTTCAAGTGATAAGAATCTCTTTTCTGCAATACCGTAACTTTCACCCAACACCTCGGCAGATTCTTTTAACGGAATGCGAACTGAAAAACGTCCATTATTTTCGCGTTTAGTTGTTGCGGTAAACAGATTTTCACAAAACTGCTCATCAGAAGTTAACAATGGGTTAGGTAAACAAATTTCCTCCATTTCCCAGAATTTCTTCAACTGTTCATTTAACTCTAAATTATGCGTATACTGCTCATTGAACTCTAAGCCTTGCGTATAGTTACATTGTACTTGTTTAATGCGCGACTTATTATTAGTAACAATGGGACCGGAAATTATCCATCCTAGCTTAGAGTTTTGTAAAAATGGCCCACTTGGCAAACGGATTTTGCCATCGACTATTAAATCCCAAAAACATTCTGCACCTATCAATAAATCTATCTGTGAAGGGGCACAAAATGTTGGATCGGCAAGATTCAAATTGTCGGGTATACCTACAACGTTATTTATGCGAACGCCGGGCAGTAGGCTCGTTATGCGAGGTAAAACTAAACATTTAATGCGAGTATTGTAGTTACCAATTAATGATTTAAATTCAATGTTACAAATCTCATGAGACTGGGAAACGGCTTGCCCTACTCCTACGATTTTATATGTGGACTGTATCGAATCAACCTTTAATTTTTTACGTAAGGAGTCAGTTATTATGCAATGTTGACTTCCACTGTCTAGTAAAGCGCGAGCTTGGTAATAAGTGTTGTCGTTACGTGCGATTTCAACTAAAGCGGTAGATAGTAAAACTGTCTCAAATTCATGCGTATTTAAGAGACTCGCGCCTTCGTTAACGACGTTTTTTACCTGGGAATGTGTATGTAAACTACAGTGGCATTATCGGACACAGATGACAACTGAGGTTGCTGTACTAACGTGGAACATGACGTATTAGCACTAAACTCGTTATGTAACAAACTATTATGTTTTTTATTGCACTGACGACAAGGTCCGAAATAACAATCCGACACTCCGTGGCCTACCCGTAAGCAATTTACACACAACTTGTTTTTGTCGACAAATGCGAGTTTGTCTTTGCTCGATAAATCTATAAACTGATCGCATGCGTATAGCGAGTGTGTACCTTTGCACATTACACAAACGCGGGTACTTTTATAATTATTCTTGTTTCGTGTAGACACAAAACTGTGCACCTTTTGTTGTGGTGGCTTTTTAACCGGTTCGTGCGAATGCGAACGAATAGTGTTAGAATTATAAGAATGACCTGCTTTTAACATTTCTAATGTGTCGGCTTTGCCTTTTAGGAAAGTGAGCAAATCATTTAAGTTGAATTTACTTTTAGATTGTGAGGCGAGTGTACATTTAGATTGTTCCCATTCTTTTTCAATACTTACATCCAACTTAGATACAACCATAAACATTATAAGAGTGTCCCACTGATCTGTGGCTTCACCCAGGGACTTTAACGATCTTAAGTTCTTTAGCACAACGTCAATTAATTTTCTAATCTGAGACGGTGACTCTTTATTTATAACAGGCAAGGAAAATAATGCTTTTACGTGATTATGGATCAATAAATTGGTGTTATTATATCTTTCGTTCAATAAGTCCCATGCTATTATGTAGTTTTTGGATGAGAACTCTAATGATCTTATAACTTCATTTGCACTACCCACTAACGCTGATCGCAAATAATGAAACTTTTGAACTTCATCGAGCTTATTAGAATTATGAATCATGGAAGTGTATGTATCTCTAAACTCCAACCAAGCATTGTAAGACCCGTCAAAGGTAGGCAATGTTATAACAGGCAACTTTATTAGCGAATCATTGCACCTAGAGTTATCACTTTTACAAAAGGTAGGTTTGTGCGAATTTCCAAGAAAGTTAGTGGCTTCACTCATGACCTTGTAATAAGAATCTTCGAATGATTGACGGATTTCCAATTGATTAAAGCTATCACTGTCGGGCACTATTTCTTCTATAGAACTTTGCACGCTATTAAATTCTGTAATCAACGTTTTGGCTATATCGTGACGCAACTTCATCTCTGTAAGATTCTTTTCAGTTAATTGAGATTCTTCAAAAGAGGAAACATATTTAGAAAATAAAGTCAGTCTACCCTTTATTGTACCGCGTTTTTTATTTAAATAAGCTAAATTATCGTTCGAATCTACGCCTAGTTGAAGAACCGGAGATTTAACGCGTTTTGGAACACTATCGACACTCATTTTGGCACTCTATAGTAAGGAAAGGGTACTTACGATTTTCCTGCAAACACCGGTGATATAATGCGCACCAGCGCCGTTGCCTCGAGGTCGGTTGATAACTAGGAAAAGATACGGTTTTAGTACAGTGCGAATGAAAGTGGAAGGAAAGGAACGACTAGCCAGACCCTTCTGCTGATCCCACGTGGCTGATGCAATCTTCGTTTTTGCTCGTGCTTCGTTTCAATGCGGCTTCGAAGGTCCAATGTTTGCGCCGGTTATCAGGGTTTAGCTACTCGGTGAAATGAATGCTTTATTCCAGTTTCTTTTAACAATAATTTATTTCTTTCAATTATAGAATTTTAACAATAAATTAAATGGGAGTTATGGCCTAACTAATGTCTGTTGGAGGAATAGGGTTCTGAAGTCGCGCGCGCCGGCTTATATCATCTTCGTTCAGCGCCATCTACCGTCCCATAGCTGCACGATTTGGTCTTCTTCCTGCGTGTTAGCACGGACGACGTCGCGATGCTTTCGGTGGCGGTGGTGCTGTCCTGCACCGCTAGGTGGAGTCACGAACACTCGGTGTTTTCAGAGTCTATTACAATATTGTCCCAGGCTGGCCCAAGAAAATTCTCTAAACGCCTTCCAATCCCATAGTTCAAATTCGAATTCAAATTCAAATTCAAAATCATTTTATTCAGTTTAGGCTACAAGTAGCTCTTGTGAATGTCACTATGCCATCGGTTCGTAAGTCTACTCTGGGCGGGAGATCTTGTACTGAGAAGAACCGACAAGAAACTCAGCAAGTGTCCAGCTCTTTTCTCCCTTACAGCGTCAAAAATATTGGAAAATGCCCTATCACAGCAAGACACTTTCCATTACAAATAAACACAAAACATACTTATAGAAGACAACCACAACATGTAAAAAAAAAAACAAAAAAAAATTCTAGGTTAACAAATTTAAATCAGGCAAAAGTTTCAATTTCCACAATGTCATACAGTACCGCTACAGTATTCTAGTAAAAGTCAAAAATTGTTTCAGAAGAACAAAGTCAAACTATAGTGAATAATACTAAAAATAAGATAAGTATGCAAGAGCAGACCAGCCTCCACAGGCGGCACCCGTTTACGAGTATGACATATGAATCGGCCATGAATCAGCCATCAGTACCACATGATACTCACGACATGCGCGCAGGCACCAACCGTCCTCATACCGATGCCTGGTGACCTGCCATAAAGGTCAGACTTGCTGAGGAAAGCTGCCCGGTCAACATCCAGAGGCTGCTTGGGAACTACCTCGACAATAGGACCGTCGAGGTAAGGTACACCGGTAAAACATATGCCAAGCAAACCGACAAAGGATGCATACAGGGGTCTATTGGCGGCCCCATACTATGGAGCCTTCTCCTCGACCCACTCCTTAAACTCCTCGACACCCATGGCATATTCGTCCAGGCTTTTGCGGACGATGTGGCTTTGGTCATTAGCGGGAGTAATGCGGCTGAGATCGAGTGGCAGGCCAATGAGGTACTTGAACTTATTCAGGAATGGGGCGTCAGAAACAAATTGAAGTATGCACCACACAAGACCTGTGCCATAATGTTGACGAGGAAATTTAAATATCACCACCATCACTGAATATGGATGGGGTCAACATCGAAGTGTCGTGGAGTATCAAGCTGCTTGGTCTCACTATCGACGACAAGCTCACATTCAACGCACACGTCGCAAATGTATACAACAAGGCACTCAAACCCTACAGGCAATTGGCTAGAGCGGCCAAAGTTAGCTGGGGGCTTCACCCCGAGATAGTCCGCTCCATCTACACAGCCACGGTTGAGCCAGTGATCACGTACCTACGCTGCATGTGCGTGGGCTCCTGCGGCGAACAAAATAGACACGCGTAGGTTTCTAGACTCAGTCCAGATAGGTTTCGCTTAGAAGCTTTGCAAATCCTACCGCACAGTCTCGCTGAACTCAGCTCTGGTTTTGTCGGGGTTACTTTTTCTAGACCTCCGTATTATACATGAACATTAACGTTGTGCATTTTTGATATTTTGGAATGGTTAGGGAATAATTTTGCACGAATTGCTTTAATTATCAGTATAAAAGTACTCTCATTTATGTGGTAGAATACAATATTTATTTATTGGGCTATCGTACACAAACATGACAATTTATATTACATTAAAAAGTTATATTAAGTTATATTAAAAATTTATATTACGCCGCGCCAGCTGTCTACTCTCCATCCGTCTTACGAATTTTCGATCAGGTCACGTGTCCTGACGCGAGTTTAACATTTTTTACCCATTCCAAAAACGCCGCTAAAGAAGTTTTCACTTCAAAAACAAAAAAAACCGTCCTCATACCTGTCAAATAGCAATAATATGCCTGAATAGCGTTGTGGTTATGCTCTGTGCTATAATCAGTAGTAAATATGTGCAATAGGTTACATTATTTTGACCTATGCGTACGGCTGTTATTATAACTAATTACCATTCTATCCTGCTCACCCCTAGCTCCTTTGGATCGTGAAAGTGTTTTGATTAAAACATCATCAACATAATTTGTGACTGCAGATTCCGGTTTCTCATGTCGATATAACTTTTTTCTGATGGACATTTCAGATTTTCTGTCATACAATAAAATGATAAGACGGCTATGGCTCTTCTGTTAATCGAAGGGTTTCAAGTGCTACAAGGCTGGGGACGGTGTCCATACATTTTTGAGTATTGTTCTTTGTCAGCTTTTATAGTCTCATGTCCAGGCGTCTGTACATATTGCTGTTATTTTTTTTAATTTACGCAGATGAGTATAGTAGATTCAATTCCACTCTTGTACCAGGTGACCTACTCTTTTAGAAAACGAGATAAACATATAAATAGCACTTTATTGCTCACACTATTACACAGAACACAAACAATCAAAATGAATACAAGTCTCGGCATAGGCGGTCTTATCGCTTAAAGCGATCTCTTTAGTAAAATTATAACATGATAATATCTTAATTTACCGGTTTTGCTAGTGGTAATATAACCTTTTATATTGTTTCAGGAATGACAGATGTGCAATACAATGAGCAAGCTTTCCTAGATCAACTGTTAATTTGCACAGAGTACGTAGACAAAGCTGAGAGGTACGAACTACTCGGGCCTCTCTATCGCCTCATAATACCGATCTACGAAAGAAGGAAAGACTACCAAGCTTTGCTCACTTGCTATCAACACCTAACTAAGGCTTACGCCAAAGTTATTGAAGTTACAAACTCCGGAAAGAGATTACTGGGTAGGTTCTATAGGGTGGCTTTCTTTGGAAAAGCGCATTTCGGCGAAGATGAAGAAGGCGTAGAGTTTATATACAAGGAGCCTAAATTAACCTCCCTCAGTGAGATCTCGGAGAAACTGCAGAACTTTTATGAACAGAAATTCGGTGCAGGACACGTCAAGATGATTATGGATTCTGTACCGGTTTGTACTTTCATTTTATTTGTAAACATTATTGAAGACATGAATTTTCATTATCATCAGTCAATTTAAGACATAAAATTTTGCTTTTGATCTTCACAAAGATATAAAGGAAAGACAAAATCATTTCAAATTACTTGTTCGGATGACTGGTACTTGAAATACGTACTCATCAGCACGTTCTAGTCAAAATGTTGTACAAACAAAATTGTTGTTGACTTCTTCTTGCGTGGATTGCCACGCAAGAACCATTGGATTTTATAACTTCCCGGTCAATGAAAAAGAACAAACCGGCCACGCTCAGCATATGTGACCTTCATTAAGTATTCCTTTGTGCATGGGATAGGGCTCTAGAGAAACGACAGCAGGTAGGTCATGTTCTGAATCGGGGCTCCACAGTCGCAGTCAATCCTCGTAGTGTTACTCCACTTAACCATCTGTCTTACGATAACGCCCGAGGCGATAGGTTTAACTTGCGTCCCGAAGGACATGGGCTTGGGTTGATTATATTCAATCATCCAATTTCCCTAGCTGCGAGAGATGCGAAAACTAATTGGTTTTCTCTTATCCAAGTTAAAGTAATTAAACACGCTAGCTGCTGTAATCTCCTTCTCAAAAGGTCGCATTCAAATCACGTCCAATATCGCTTCAGTTTTCCATTAACACAATGCTTCGTTAGGGTTGTCTACTATAAAGTCAAGGTTTTATGAGAAGTTAACAGTCGATAAATAATTAAGTCGTAAGTTAAGTAATAAGTTAAGTCGTAAGTAGAAAACAAGGATTGCATCCTTGTTTTCTACGGACATGAAGTGGTAATAGAAATGTTGACATTCCATTATGTACTTATGAGAAACAAGACAGCAACAAGAATAGTTAGGACTATGGGAAAATTGTTAAAAGTTGGTTTATGTTTCAAAGATCTGTTACGTGATTTAAATTATACGTTTAATGTTCTGGAATTAATTATTGTTGTTGTCATCATCTCCATTGAGCAGGTGAACCGCAGCGAGCTAGACGCCAAGCTGGCCTACATCCAGGTGACGTGGGTGCGGCCGGCGCCCGAGGGCGTGGCGGCGGCGGCGCCGGCAGGCGAGGGCTGCTTCGAGCGCGTGCACAATGTGCGCCGGTTCGTGTACGAGACGCCGTTTACCAGCGAAGGCACCGCCAGGGGCTTGGTGCACCAGCAGCGGCTAAGGCTTACCCACTTAACCGGTAATTTTGATAGTTTATATCTTAACTGCGGCGTTGGCTGGTGTAAGTAAGGGGTGCTTCGAGCGCGTGCACAATGTGCGCCGGTTCGTGTTTGAGACGCCGTTCACCAGTAACGGTGCTGCCAGGGGCTTGGTGCACCAGCAGCGGCTAAGGCTTACCCACTTTACCGGTAATTTTGCTAGTGTATATAAAAATTGCGGCGGTGGAGAGATGCTTCGAGCGCGTTTACAACATGCGCTGGTTCATGTACGAGACGCCGTTCAACAGCGAAGGCGTTAGAGAGGCTTGGTGCATCAGCAGCGGCTAAGGATCACACACTTAACCGGTAATTTTGATAGTTTTCATCTAAACAGCGTCAGTGGCGGGTGTGGGTGCAGGCTGCTTCGAGCGCGTACACGACAGTTTAACAGCAAATCGAATAGTATCCTAAACGAGTCATAAGTTACTGACTGTGTTAGTAATAGATAAAATAACCTACTTAATTAAAGTATCAAAGATATACACAAATGCGCCGTTGGAGTACCTAGTGCGTGTTGTTCCACAACCACAAATATAAACCTACTCGTCACTTATGACTAGGGCCCGGATAAATATGTATTTAAAATTTCGAAATATGTAAATATAATATGGACTAAAAAAAACTAAAACATGGAAAAAATATGTACAATAAAAAGTAACAACATTTCAAATAAAACTATTGTGTATTCCTAAAAATCAAAAATTACAATTATAATTTTAATCAGCTTCAGTTTCACTAACATTTGAATTACAGTAAATAATCACGTGTATTTTTAAATTTTCAAAATTTAAACTTTTTCTATTCGGACGTCTATGTCGCCTTTTAATCTTCCACAAAGCATGCTGTTAATTTTTTTTTAGGATATGAAATCCTTTGTTTTTTTTCTATCACGTAACTAAATTTTTGCCTAGCAACTTCAGCAACGGCTACTCCCGATTCAGAATGCTTGTTTTCGATATTTTCGATAATCTTCAAATTTTCATTTAGTGAAGTGGAAGAATATTATCCCTACTTTGTGCATTATTAATAATACTGTGTATTATTAATATTATTGTGTATTATTAATATTATTAATAATACACAAAGTAGGGATTTTTTTTTTCTAACATTTTCCAGGGTACATTTGGTCACTTTATTCTGTACGGCATCAGTTTCATGCTGTTTCAATACAGCTTTTAATCCATTATTCCACAACGCCGTACAAAAATCGTGCGACAAAGGGAAAAATCAAGGGTTGCAACCCCTTCTCTTTCCGTGCTCCGGGGGGTGATTTGAAAAAGTACGGCTTTGGTTTCAAAACATTATCTAGCACTCAAAAGTAAATACTTACTTTTAATCGAAATGTCTTTTGGCGTTTTTCTTGAAAACTAGCGTATAAAAATTTAAGATTTATTCATAAAAATAGTTTATTTATGTTGTTGAATTTATCCTCAAAATATTTGCAGTTGATAAAATGTGACCTTATATAACATATCCACAATTTATTATTTGCAGCGGAAAACTGGTTTCCTTACGTGAAACGACGTGTGCCAGTCATCGACACGCAGATCGAGGAGAAGAGTCCCATCGAAGTGGCGGTGGCGGAAATGGAGAGCCAGGTCACCGAGCTGTCGGAGATCGTCAACGCCAAAGTGCCCGATATCAAAAAGTTGCAACTCAGGTAATTAATGAGAAAAGCTTTAAATATTCTTTAATTTATTTTATACAACGTGTAAACGAAAGGTGTGGTAAAAATTAAAAGATCCAAAGTGTATCCGATGTAGATCTTGTATGTGTTGTTACTAAGACATAATTATTAACTTTAATTTGTCATGCAATTACCAATTAAATATTGATATTAGTGAAATCATGCGCGTCAGGCGTGCATAGGCAAGCAGCAGTGATCATAAATGGAAGTACACAGAGGTTACTATACCACTAGAGCTGCGACTTGTTTATTTTGATGTGACGTCACAATAGCAATATTTAATTCATTCACTTTGGATCTTTTCATTTTTACCACACCTTTCTGTTACACGTTGTATAGTATTTTATTCTGATATTTCGTTATTTTTTACACTCTTAAGTATAAAAAAAAATTAAAGCAAAATCAAATTGATCCTACATACTCAGTGGTCAAAAAATCTTAATACAAGTAAGATTACTTTTAAGTAGGCTGTAAGTTCTAAGTAAGCTAAGTTCATTTTCCCTAAACTAAAAACAAAAAGAACACAATCTTATTATTCAATAACATACTCTTATTTTTCTTAAATGCTAAGAAATGTTTGACAACTTATGTTGCATTGTATTGATAACGATGTTGACTGACTGCACATATTTTTTTAAGTATACATAAACGATGAAAAACACATAGATTTTATATTATCTACATCTACAAGGGTAGGTAGTTAATTTCGTTATACTTTATTGCATTGCTTTTTAAACTTTACCTTACATTGTAAAATAACAAAAGGTGATACGTCAAATCATAATTATATGTTTTGACATATCACCTATTGTTATTTTGGCCGATTGTTTCCGGGTTGTAACGCCAGCAGTGGTACCTATTCAGAGTGACATGTTGTTTGCCTATCGCAGGTTACAAGGTAGCATCTGCGTGCAAGTCAACGCTGGCCCTCAGGAGTATGCCTACGCTTTCCTGGATCCTGCCTTAGCGCACATGTATCCTGACGACTTGGTGGAAAAACTAAAAACAACCTTCAAGTTAGTATATAAAATAATATAGGCCTGAGTTAAATGCAAAGCTTACAAATATGACGTACTAGTGGACCCGGCGGACTACGTACCGCTTTGACAGTTTCCATTCATTCCCGTGGGAATATCGGGAGAAAAACTATCCTTTGTGTTATAAACTATCTGTATGCCGAATTTCATCCAAATCCATCCATCCGTTGCGGCGTGAAGAAGCAACAAATATACACATACACATACATACACACAAACCTTCGCATTTATAATATTAGTGTGATTAGTGTGATGTCGTAGGCGTCCTGCCGTCTCGTTCAAATTTGATACTAAACTATAATAATAATAATAGGGCGCAATTTCAAATGCACCCAAAGGCGAGCCAGTAACTTCGCCACGTTCGCACCAGACGTCATAACTGTAGGTTTGCGACATAGCCCCTTACAAATAAACAAAGAATAAGGTCCGAATAGTTATTCCGTGTTTTGTTCCTGTCATGTAAACGACATTTTGAAATTAGAGTAAAAGAGATAAAACTGGCCCAATGTAGGTGGGTGGGTTTAACGACAGCCATCTTTCAATAACAAATGGGATCAAAGGCTTAACGTGCTTTCAGATGCATGGCGGAGCTTGAGATATTTTAATTTGGTCACCCATCCGGTAAACCAGCATCGCGATAGTTGCTTAACTTCCGCCATCAAACTCCTTACCTCAGATAAGTTTAATATAAAATTTAAATGCGCAAACAAAATCAACAAGTCAAATAAAAATTTTCTTTCCAGGGAATTCCTCACGATTTGCCATTCAGCTTTACAACTGAACGCGAAACTTATCGGTCCCGACCAGCTATGTTACCACGAAGCGCTCGAAGCTAACTACTACAAACTGAGCGACTCCCTGTCCAGCGTTCTTGGTCAGCCGCTGCAAGATATCCTCGTCAACGGTAGCCTCAGCACCACCGTCACGGGAGTCGAACTGGAATCCAGCAACGCTTAAGGCTACATGGAATCCAGCCACCTTTAAGGCCACACAGAATAAAACTTAAGGTCACATGGTATTTAGAAACGCTCAAAGCCACATGGAATCCAGCAATTTCAAGACCACATGGAATAAAGCAAATTTTAAGGACACATTAATCCAGCAATTTTAAGGTCACATGAAATAAAACTTAAGTGGTGTTCAGAAACGCTCAAGATAACATAAAATTCAGCAGCGCTTAAGGCCACTTAGTATCCAGCAAAGATTAAGGCCACACGGTATCTAGCTATTTTTAAGACGCCATTTAATTAAACATTATAACATTAAACACAGCAACGCTTAAGGCCACTTAGTATCCAGCAAATCTTCTTCTTCACTTCCACGAAAATTAGCATCTTGCGACGCGGTAATCGAATTTTAGTTCATTACACGTTATACTACGGCTATCTTAGTCAACGGTAATAGAAAGAACGCAATGAATGTCTTGGCTGAGAGGTACAAACTCGACCAGTAAAGTCACGTCCATATAATATTTACTAGCCGCTTCATCGTTTTTCATGTAGAATGTCTGTACACAAAAGGAAACTACATTCTCAATTTCCAGGTTGTAGTCATTGTTCTTAAGATTTAACGATTAGTCACACGCAGTCAGTGAGCTTTATCAATGTTGGGATCCTACATATTTTATATGCTTCATTGATATAAGTGTATTTATATATTTTAATATAATTTAAACACCATACATTTCACCCACATATATATCAATTTCTAAACGCACAAATCGAGTCTTGCCTATTATTGTAGTAATTAATGTGTATGTACATGTTAATGTACATATCTAAACAATGTTGAGTCATGTTTGCTCAAGTTGCTTAGCTTCTTTTGCGTCTAAAAGCAATTATTCTCGCCCATACCTATCCGCAGACTGTACGCATGGTTGTCGTTCCTACTTCGAGTTTTAGAATAGTACATCTATGGCCAGTATAAGAACTAATTTTGATTGTTTCTTTCCCTTGCGATACGCGACAACTCGAGGAGCTCGATGGCGCAGTGGTTAACGCGCCCGGTCTGCGAGTGCTGAGGTTAAGCAACTTTCGCAAAGGCCGGTCATCGGATGGGTGACCGAAAATTTATCATCTCGAGCTCCACCGTGCTTCGGAAGGCACGTTAAGCCGTTGGTCCCGACTGCATTAGCAGTCGTTAACAATCACCAATCCGCACTGGGCCCGCGTGGTGGTTCATGGCCCGTTCTCCCTATCCATCCATAGGGAAGGCTCGTGCCCCAGCAGTAGGGACAAAATGAGCTGATGATGATGATGATGATGACGCGACAACTCAAGCTAGGTCTTTAGAGGGGCCCTAGGGGATTCCGCTCTCGTTATAAGACGCCTCAAACTATCTAGTAAGATATCAGGACTATCTTGCGTAATGCCGATTTTTAAAAAACCTCAAGGATTCGATCGGTCATCACGGTTTAAGAAACCTAATCTTAGTTTTTCACCGTCCATAAACCCGGTTACGCTGTTAAAACAAAAGGAGACCAGAAGCGTTTTTTCCAAAATAAATAATAGTACGTGACTGACTGGTGCCTGCCGTCTCACTCACACGCGAGTGCTAAACCCTATGCCTATCCCTTTTCAGGCGATGGGTATGTGGTTACACTAATCGCAGTGGAATGAGTAAATTATTGTATAAGATTATATTCTAATAATGTTTATGTAGGTAGTTGTTTATACTGCATTTTATACGACAGTCTCTTTGACGTCCCGAGTTTGTTTGACAATGATGTCACACCCAACACGCCCTTTAAGTAGAAGTCAATTTTTATATCACGTTATTCTAGTTGAGCACTAATATTTGAGACAATATTACAGCACGCTATTCGAATATAGCGCTTATACTACATTTTTAAATTACATATTAATCGATATTTTTAAAAGTAAGTAATATAATATCAGTCAGTGGTCATTTTTATATGATGATCAATGATCGGAGTAGGTAGAACGATTTGGGGTCAGTGATCTGAGACCTGTAGGTATATTAATATGGATATCCCTTCAGAATTCCATTTTTTTTTTAATTATAAGATCTGATGTGTTGATTTTTACCTGTTTGTTTCATTCTATCTTTACTTTAACTATCAAAAAACAATGCCAAAGGGTTTATCTAAGACTATTAACAAAGAGTGTCAACTAAACGTTAGAAATTTATAAAATTAGCATAAAAAGTATGTTACTAGTAAAAAAACTTTTTATTCGTTTTACTGCATTTCTCATGACTCCACGAACAATATTATTATTTTCTATTTTGGCTCATCCGTATTATGTTTTCTTTGAACATTTGTGATACAAGTACGTAAAATCGTTCTACCTATTCCGATCACTGATGATGATCTATAGGGATAAAAACAACGCCACGTCACGACTGTTACAAAACGTATTATAAAATAAACACCATGATACACCACACATGAATATTAGATAAGAACCAAGACACTACTCGTCCACGAGCACTCGGTCCACTACACGCGCGCTCTACCAAGTACAGTCACGAGCATTAACATGTAAACAATACTCTTAATACAATGAAACTAGCTGTGCCCCGCGGTTTCACCCGCGTTAATTAGAACTTTTAAAAGGGGAACAATTTCGTAATACATGAATTTTCACCGTTTAAGCAGCGCACGCAAGGAAAGCTCAAAAAATAAATACTTTCCCGGTTTCGTAACATTTTCTCCACTCCTATTAGTCATAGTGTGATGTAATATAGCTTATAGCCTTCCTCAATAAATGTAATATTCAACACAAAAATAATTTTTCAATTCGAACCAGTAGTTCCTGAGATTAGCGCGTTCAACCAAACAACCAACTCTTCAGCATTATAATATTAGTATAGATAAGAGTAAACTAGTCAAAAGTGTATACATGTTAATGCTCATGATTGTACATGCTTGTGCTTGTCTGCTTTTCTCCCCTACTGTTAACCCGAGTCGAAATCATAGTCATTAGAGGCGCCCTCAGCCATAAGTGTCAAGCGCAAAAATTCAACTAAGACTAACTTGATCAAGGGAGCAAGCAACTATACCGAAATATACAAATAAAACATGGTTATGATCCCGATAATAATTATTCTAATATCTTAAAAGTTAGGTAGTGCTAAATAAGAGGTTTACATTTTACGTAAAAACGATTGTTTGTTACTGAAAAAGCTGTCTCTTAACAAAATTACGTAAAAGTTTATAAAAGCACGATCTCAAATACAATAATGTATTCATTTAGAAATTATAAAACATTATCATTACTTAAAATTTTATGCTTATCTTATCTTATCTTAGTGGGGCCTGCTGAGGTTTCCCTCTTGCAGTAACACTTCGACCCATCGGGATCTTTTGTGCAACCCCGTCCTTTCACTCTTCTTCCTCTGTAAAGATAGATGCCATAAGTTTGGCCACGTCCTTAAGAGCGAAGAGCCTGAAGTCCTCCGGTCTCGGATAAGCCGACCCCAGGAGTCCCATTCTTTTCCTAGCCAGAGAGTCGCAGTCACACAGTAGGTGCTGCATTGACTCCGTTTCCTCTCCACATGCCCTACACAAGTTATTTGTTGATAGATGCATTCTGTGGAGCATTTGTTTTGTGGCATAGTGCCCTGTCAAGGCACCGATGGTTAGTCGGGCCTGCCTTCTACTGCCTCCGCATATGAACTTACTCCGTCCTAAGGCGTTTTCGCCTAGGAAGGATTTGGAGTGTTTCATACCCGGCTGCTCTTTCCATTCGATGCCGTGCCTGTTTTTGATGTAATCTTTTAAGGCCTTGTTGATGGTACTTGGTGCAAGTGCCACGAACGGCTCAGGACCAATAAGCTGGGTCTCTAAGCCCTCCCTGGCAAGTGCATCCGCCATCTCGTTGCCGTGGATTCCCATATGGCCTGGGACCCAGATCAATCGCACCTTGTTATGTCCACCTAGCATGTTTAGAGCTTTGGTGGTTTCTAGAACAAGGCCAGAGTTGATTCGGGGCGATATGAGCGATTTGAGCGCTGCTTGGCTGTCACTCAGGATGAATATATTGCGCTTTTTCATAGCTAACTCTATATTCTGCTTTGCACATAGGAGAATTGCGAAAGATTCAGCTTGGTAAACAGTGGCAAATTTTCCCATGCTTTGACTATGCTTGAAGTCGTTGTTATAGACGCCTGCCCCTGTACCCGACTTCATTTTTGATCCGTCGGTATACCAGATTAGGCTGTCTTCATCCGGAGACGGTGGCCCTCGTTTCCATTCGTCCCTGGTTGGAACATAAACTTTAAATTTCTTTTCGAACATGAATATGGGGGATATTTTATCGCACCCCATTTCCATGATCCTGTCAGGAATGTCACTTGTTTCCCATTTAGTGTGTCTAGTCAGAGGTTTAGATGCGTCCCACAGTCCGGCCACCTTTAGTCTATGTAACGCTTTCTTTGCCTCTGTTTCTATTACGATGTGCAGGGGTGGAAGGTCTGTGAGGACCTCTTTAAAGAGATTTTATGCTTACAACATAACACAGGTTTTGGATGTAGGTAAATTACTGGCTAAGTATCAACCCTATGCCACCTTTATTACTAACCTATTGGGAAACAGTATTGACAATATAGTACTACCAAGGCCTTGCATATCGATAATCGATTTTTAACACCGTTCCAAGTCCAAGGACAATTTTAGGTTTCTTAAGAGTTTCTAGAGTACTTAATAGTTAAGATTGAAAGTCCACGTCGACTGTCAATTACCAAATCCATCCTATTTAGTCAGACAGCGTTAATGTAGATACGCCTTTGAGATCTGTAAGTAAAGCAGGAAAAATCATGCCCTGTCATGTATTAGTAAAATCTCATTTGCAATTTTGAACTTATACACTCGATTTAATTGAATTTGTTAATTAATTATGATTGTTTTATTTATTTTGTTGAGTTACTAATAAACGCTTAATTCACGTACAAAAATAGGTTTTAGTAATAATACAGTAAATTACCACGGAAACAAAGTGCCTACGTAGGTAGGTCAACGAAATTCATATATATCACAATATTGGATACCTATTTAATTAACTGCTTTTGACAATAGCAACCATAACACTTTGTATACGTATATCACTTGTTTTCATGGTAGTTATGTTTATTTTACAAATAAGAGCACAATGTCCATTCCATAACTTATTAATTTAAATGGATTATCTGTCAGTATGTATTTTATTAAGTTTTAAGGAAACTCGAAAATTCTTCAGTATGAAATTTGTCGTAATTTGTTATTTATTGTAGAATTATATAAAAACCTTTTATAATATACAGGATGTCAGAAGAGTCGATTAAATTGAGTTATTATGCAAAATATGTAATAAATATATAGTATATGTAAATCATCGATCATCTAATATCAGATCACTTAGATGATCGAAGATCCAAATACTTTTTATTTTATTTATTGGTATGTAATAAGAGTTATTTTGTTTTACCTTCTTTTGCCAAACATAATGTGAATTATCAATCAATCTTATTGAAGTAAAACAGATTCTATTAAAAATAAATATAGTTTCAAGCTGCACTATAAATATCTTCTGACTACCCTCAGTTACATATGTTAACAATTACATGACTAATGTTTGTTGCTGCATATACAATTTTCCAACATATATTTTTTATATTGTCGCCCGCGCCGGTACGAGTAACAAAACTTGTTCAATTTAAAATGTAATCATAAGAAAAGGCATGCCATTTGACACAATTTCTAGTCATTGATTATCAAGTATATTTGTGTATTTAAATTAATTTAAAAAAGACAAGTCGTCATCACTTATTTTCCGTAGATTATGTAATAGTTCTAATACCGTTTTCAGAATTCAAGGTTTAATAAAATTGGTATGTTTTTAAATTATGTAGTAGTGCATTTTTCTATGAAACTCATTAGCAACACACATGAAGATAATTAATACCTTAACATAACCAGTCGTACCAGGGGCACACCTGGTGGACAAACCTTCAAAAATATGTAATAAAAACATTTATCTTTGTGAAATGATTATTTACTTAAGTACTTAAAACTTTGTTGTTTTTTTTTATATAAGGAGATTACGCCCTGTATATTATAAATAAGTTATTTATTAATTATGTAAAAGAAAATTCTGTTTTAGTTTATTTCTATTTATAGGTTAACAATCTGTTTTTACACGTACGGCTCTCTCTTTTCTCTTAGATAGGTAGTGGTTTTAAATTTCAGTTATATAAACTTAAGTAAGTAATTTTTACCTTAAATAAATCATATTATACCAATTTTTCAAAATTATAATATTCCATTAAATAAACGTAATTTAATACTAGATATTAATGTATTGTTAATTTACAAATGCGCACTTGACATGAAGCGACCTTTGTACTTTAAATGACTTGTAATCTGAATTCACTGTTTTATTACATTTTTTTAAATATTTGATGTTTTATTTGGCCAATAAGAAATAATAGTAGTGTTAAAATTTGATTTCCAGGCGAAGCGGGGAAGTTCGAGTGGCTAAAAGCGCTAACAGCAATCAACTTTGCTAACAAACTTACGACTACCCTTTTATGTAACCCGTAAAATTTGCCTTACCTTGGTCAGCCGAATTATTTAAAGCTTACTCTTTCTCCTTTCCCATGGCAATAATCAGCTGAGCTTGTACTGGGAATAGCGGAGAGTAATGGGAGTACTCGCTAGGCTCAGGTGAACATAACTTTATTTACCTTTCCAGGGACTATCCCAAACTGCCCACTAACATTTCGGGAATCATCCTATCATAGAAAGGTTGTTTTAAGTTCTGTAAATATGTCGATATAACTACAATGATAACGGAATTGTGCATTTAATAACGTCATCAATAAAATGCTAACACAAATCTTGGTTTTTTTTAAACACTTCGTTTTTCTGTGTAAGCACGTTGGTTTTACCAAAAGTTAACAAACACACTCATGAATAAGCATGAATGCATTTGTGGGACCACAAAGTTAATGTATTAATGTTGTGATCCCACAAATGCATTCATCACAGGGTCTCAGGGGTTACCCATTAATTACCCAAAAATTACCCATGCTTGGTGGACGAAATGAATATCCCTTTAGCTTGGCTTTTAGTTTGCCGTGGGGAAAAAATCTTTCTGTCAATGTCAATTTGACATTTACAAAATGCATTGAATGTTTATAAAAAAAGAAGAAGTGACTCTGTGAGACGCACCTATTTTGATTGGCATTGGCAATTTGATTCAGAGAGGCTTTTATTACTTACACGCGGCACATTAAGTTTCAAGGACATGGAAGACGAGTTAGAAGATAGAGTTTTACACCAAACATACCTTTCTTTCATGAAAATTTTGTCACGTTTCACAAGTAGTGTTCCAATTGATGCCCCCGCGAGCTATTTATGGAAAATGGTACGTCTTTATTTACTACGATCAGAATTTGTGGTGTTCACTCTGGCCATAATATTATTCGTGGTGTATCTTCAAACGATAGAACTATGGAGTCGCACCCTTTTAAGCCGCTTGTCCCAAACTTTGAGTCCTATGGGGGCGGTTCAAAGAATGAAGTTTATGGAGGGACCTGATGCCGACAAGCAAAGCTGGGAATTAAAAGCTTCTTTGAGTGCAGCTTATGCTATTAAAGGGAGAAGGATGCACATGGAAGATCGATTTATAATCAATGAAAATATAAACAATACAGGCATATCTCTTTTTGCAATATTTGATGGGCATGGTGGCGAATTTGCCGCGAATTATGCCAAAGATCACCTAATCCAAAATCTTTACAACAAAATTGTTGAAATAAATGCTTTTAAGGATGGAAAGACTCTCAGTACACCTCCAAAAGAAACCCCAGATGAAATCAAACCTAAAGAACATGATATCACCAGTGTTGAAAGAAAAACAAGCTTCAAGAAATCTGTGAGCACCGCAGATGACACATCCAGAAAAGAAATCACAGACCCTCAATTACTTGCTCAACTTTCAAAAGCTAGGCCTATCACTAGAGAGGTTAGACCAACAACACCTTTGAAAAGTAAATTTATTCCAATATCCTCTTATTTAGATAAAGGGAAAATAAATTATGGAAAACTTTTGACTGATGAGGTTTTAGCAGCGGACAGAATGCTTGTAGAGGCAGCCAAGCGATCAATGAATGTTGCAGGGACCACTGCTCTTATAGCTATTATGGAAAACAACTATTTGATAGTGGCCAATGTGGGTGACTCCAGGGGTGTTATGTGTGACTCTCGTGGCAATGCAATACCAGTCTCTTTTGACCACAAACCACAACAGGTAATTAAATAAATATATGGAATGTTATGATTGATAATGTTAATTTTTCTTTTCTTTTTTAGTGTCTTGGCAAAATTTTTAATAGGCAATTTGAAGCCAATATTTGTTAATAAAAAATTTAAGTTATTTAAATATTTATTTTGCAGTTTCTTCAATTATTTTATTGAATGACTTTCACACATTACACTAATTATTTTTCAGATGCGAGAACAAAAAAGAATTGAAGCTGCAGGAGGCTACATTGCCTTCAACGGTGTGTGGAGAGTGGCAGGCATTTTGGCCACTTCGCGAGCTATGGGTGATTATCCTTTAAAAGATAAAAAGTTTGTAATCGCTGACCCTGACATACTCACATTCAACTTAGATGATCACAAACCTATGTTCTTAGTTTTGGCTTCAGATGGTCTTTGGGACACATTTACAAATGAAGAAGCCATAAAATTTATTAAAGAAAGGTTGGATGAACCTGACTTTGGTGCCAAAAGCTTGACACTCCAAGCCTACTATCGAGGGTCTGTTGACAACATTACTGTTTTAGTTATCAATTTTATCAATAATGTAATTGCTGCAGCAAGTTTTGGTGAGTAACACAAATTATGTGACCTTCCTATTTTTCTAAACGGTACTTTTTGACTATGCCACCCTATGAATATAATGAATATGAATAAGTATATGTAAGAACTTTATTTTTTATCACAACCAGTTGAAAAAGTGTGAATAGAAGTCCCCCTGTATGTAAAATATTTTAGAAAGAAATGAAAAACTTTTTAATTCTATAAAATGTTGCATTGTATTAAAAATACTTAATGTTTGGTCTATTATTGCATTTCGTAAAAAAAAAACTATCTAGGTTTAACAAGTGAAGTTCATAATAATTTGTGGTGATAGTATATTGGGTCAGGTTTCAAAAACTAGCATAATAACTACCGACTTTCTTGAATGAATCTTAACATTTTAAAAATGTAAATAATATTACGTCCAATAAAAAATTATTGCCTAAACAAAGGTATATTTTTGAATGTTATAATAATCTACATTGTAATATTTTTGAAATTAAACATTTTGAATTTATGTATGGTTGTGATGTGGAAAGATTTTTCAAAATTAACTATAAATTGGCTCTTTTAAGAAAAGTATTGAGGTTCTTTGTCATAATTAAGAAATTTAACATTTTTGTATTTATCAATAGCTGTGATTTGTATAGTGAACTTATTTTTTTTTGCAATGTGGCATATTAACATTTAGTCTTGTATCCTCATATCATAACATTATAGTGATATGGGAATCCAAACAATAAGGAGAGTTGATGGTCTTTATTATGTAAATTGACATGACCTCCTGCATTTGGTATAATTATATTTTTTGTTGATGAGTGTGTAGATATATAATGCCCATATTCACTAAGTTTTGCCTCTGGTGCTAGTCATAATTTTTTAAAGCAGACTAATACCTACTTTTTGTTTCATACATAGTATTAACATAGATCCTATTACTACCAATGGTTTTTTTTATTTTTGTTGTTGTTAATGATTTGTGCAGACAAAAATGAAACTTGTCTGTGGGTAGAATATTTTTTTATTTCTTATTTACAACAATGGACAAAAATCCTTTAAAAATTCATGATTGACTACTGATTATGGTCCTGGAATAACTTATATCCTATCTTTCTGGAACAAGTAATGGGGCCAAATCATATGTATATTTTACCTTTTAGTATTTGCTGTGATTGGCTAAATGTATGTAACTATTCATAAAATGAAGACAACCAATTGTGCCAAATTATGGCTAGATATCTGTTTATTAAAAACATTGTATAATAATGTAAAATAATGTTATGTACTTTCTCCAAACTACTGAGAACCATTTATAATTTATAAAAAAAAAGTACAAACAAGAAAATTACATAAACACCTTGACCTTACGCTCTGGACAAATATTCAAAACCAGTGTGATGCTACTCAGAAGTTAATGACTTTAATTTTGAAGATAAAATAATGATTTAACTTTTTAACATATTTAACTGCAGTCCGCAACTAAACAACAACAAAATTTGTTGTACTATAACAATATGTTACTATTTAATAGTAACATATTGTATCAATCATTGACAATGATAACATGAGTGGAGTGGAGAGTGCAGCCAGGAGTAGACTCAAACATGAAACAAAATGCTATGTGCATTTAATGTTACTTGATACTTTGGTACATACAGGTTGCTCCAAAGTGATAATTAAAACAAAAATTTTGATTTTTCTGATAATACTCGACCGATAGTTATAATACTTCTCAAATTGGTGAGAAATACCTTATTGAACATGAAGTGTTCATATTTGTCCAGAGGCATGAGGTCCACCCGGCATGATAAATGTTTATTATTACTATATAATTCCTTTTATAACTTATTCAAATAAGACCAATTTCAGTAATTGCACAATAGTTAATAATAAAGTCGTAAATAACAGTTTTTTCAAATTGGTTGCAAGTTAATATTTTATATTTAATTTTAGTAGTGTTTCTCCTGCATAATTAAGCGCATTATAATACGACCATTTGTTGTCTAACTACCAAAGCATAATGTAATAAGTGTATGTAATAAATGGTAATGTGAAGTAATAGTTTTGTTTGTTATTATATTGTTTGAATAAGATATCACACGAAAGTAACTGGTTATTTATACCTTCTTTCGGTGTTAAGTATTGTGACAATATCAGATGCATCATAGTCCCCTCTTCTCATTTAGCCGAGATATACAATATATAATGATCTGGATGAGAGTAGCCGCGGATCGTGGTTGGTGGTGTGCACTTGGAGAGGCCTATTTATTCCATGGATGATGGCCACCATTAATACAATAGAGCGACACTTGACTTGTGAAAATATTGGATGTCCAACAGCGAACTAGTCTAAGATGATGATGATGATGATGATACATCAGTAGAAATGCAATAAAGGTATTTATTGCCGCTAGCAGTGGCGAGGGGTCGAAATACGGCGAAGGTAAGCCGGCCAAGAATTTACAAATCGGACAATAATAAACATGGAAATAAAACCTTTTGTTCACTATGCAACTGCCTGGCACACACGTATATTTAACTAATTGGTGACAATAATTACTGACATAATTATTAAGATCTGCATGGTGGATCCCTGGAGTGGGATTTCTAATAGGGAAGTCGATGGGAATCGGTATGTATGGATCCTTCGCCACTGGCCGCTAGTAAGGCAGCAGTCGAGGGCGATGTCCCTGTAAAGGACTGTTCTTTTGTTGATTGTCGTTCAGAATTGATCACTTACAGTACTTTATGTTAAGAACAGAGTTAGATGGGGTTCCATATATAGAAACACACAAATGGCTTATCATGCGTAGACATCTTCGCCAATTATTCCCAGTGAGCGTTTGAAAAACAATGCAAATTAGGACGAGTACATAAGAATCAGAACACTTTGGTTCACACTCACAATTGGTTCTCCTTTCAGGGGTGCAGTATGGAGTATAGTCAGAAGCATTAACATGTAAACATTGCAACTCTTAATACAATGAAGTAACGAGTCAAAATTGTATACATGTTAATGCTCGTGACTGTACATGTAAAATAAAAGCCTAAAAAATCAATTTACGGTTTTTTATTATCAAAAAATATTTGAGTCTTTGGCCGCTTTTTCCAAAACGCTATCAGCTTTTACAATAATGGACATTGCACAAGTACATACAGTCGAAGTTACGTTTACTAAGAGCTCATTATTGTTCCAAGGTGTACGATAAAAAACGGGCTTTAAAAAAAGATTCATCTCAATAATCTAAAACAATGTATTTATATTAATAGAAAAATTAACATATTTATTTTTAGTATTGAACTAATGACTGTAATGAACCTTATAATAACCAAATCATTTTGGTGAATAACGAACCTTATAATTATCGAGATACAGTTCAAAATAAACATAGTAAATTATTTATTAGGTATATGTCGATGCTGAACCCCCAGTTCTAACCTGACATAACTTTAATATAGCATTACATATACCTAGTAGGCGCCACTTAGGGATCAGCGCTCTGTAATTGTTTCTACTAATTTGCGTATTTCTGCGGCAACAGGTAAAATTCCTTTGATTTGTGCCCGCGCTGTGACTAGAAAATAAATGTAAAGAGTTTGTGACATGTTATGAAACCGATGATAACTTTTTTGAATATTATTGTTTTTTACGAATTAATAAATTGTATCAACCCTCCCTATGGTGTTAAAGTGTAGCAACAGTCAATGCCTATCCTATAGCGCTATCATAAATACAGTAGGAATGTCAGGAAACACTATATAAATTGTACTGAAAGAACTTTATTTAAGGCACCGCTGAAAATTAAGTTTACTATTTTTCTGGCAACACCTAATTATTTTAAAATTAGGCACAACAATGCGACGCAAGCCACAGTTAATTAACCCAATTAAATTACATTATGCTCGTACTAAAACATATAAAAGAGTATCATTTATTACTCATAAGCTTATTTTTACAAAATATATTAACATAACTGTATAGGCAGGTACACAACAAAACTCCGTATTATATTGTGTATGTTTCGTATCGTATTTTAAAAATATACTCCACATTCATAGTATTTCGAATTCGTCGTCTGAATCATCAAATTGCCTGTCCACTTCTTCAAATTCTGAAACAAAAGACAAACAGAATTACATCACCATTATATATTATTGCCATTAGAAATATTTTATTTATTTTATTTATTTATTTATTTATTTCTAGGCAGATTTACAGACAAATAACATCTAAAGTTAAGGAGACTAAATAGACATATGCTATTAACAAATCTTCACAATTATATAAACAATAGTGTTCAGTTAACCAGATGTGGAGACTACGTTAATTTTAGTTAAAAATAGAAAAAAAAATCAAATATTTTAAAGTGCGATACATATTCATGTTTTCATTCATTTGAATGAATGAGTGAATTTACAGCTTACAGTAGGTTGTTGTTGTATATTTCACTTATAACTATAGATTTCTACGATATTCCTTAAATTATATATTTTATTATATTTATTATATAATACTAATACTTATTCACTATTGTACTATCTTTATTTTATTGCTTGCTGTCAATAAAAAAATTAGAACATATAATCTCTTTTACTGATGAGGCGCTGGAGCAGAACAAGGCAATATCGCATGGTAAGAGGTTAAATGATTTACAAGCACGTATCATAAATGTATTCGCTCTATATTTAGTCTTTGCTGGAGGGACAATCAGAGTTGATCTTTGTCTTAGTCGGAGTGTGTTGGTTCTTAAGCTGATCTGAGATAAAAGATCAGGACAATCGACATTACCGTTAGCGATGTTAATGAGATAACAAACGTCATTAATTATTCGTCTGGTTTCAAGTGGTAGGAAGTGGTATTTGTTGCACCTGTGGTAGTAGTCGGTATTGTATTGTCGAAATTTAAAATCAAGATATTTAAGGAATTTTCTCTGAACACGTTCGATGCGCTTTATATATATGTCGTATTGAGGATTCCATATTTAAGATGCATACTCAAGGTGGCTACGAACGTAGGCACAATAGAGAACCTTCAACGTCTTCATGTTTCGAAAGTTAGAGGAGCTTCGCAAGATGAAACCTAGGGCTTGTAATGATTTTTTAACAACGTAGTCAACATGCTTGTCGAATATAAGTTTGTCATCGTGAATAATGCCAAGATCCCTAATTTCGTGCACCTTTAACATAACCTGGTCCTTCAATGTGTATTTCGAGTCAATTATTTTATGACATCGTGTGAAGGACATATAAAAACATTTAGAAACATTAAGATCCAATTTGTTAATAAAGCAATAGTTTTCAAATCTTTGTAGATCAGCCTGAAGATCCTCAACATCGCTCGGATCACGGACCACTTTAAGAATCTTCATATCATCGGCAAATAAAATGATTTATGAAAACATTCTTTTATGTCCATTATGAAGATTGTAAAAAGTAGTGGTCCGAGCAGAGACCCCTGAGGCACCCCGGATGGTATTGGAGCCCAAGTTGATGTGTAGCCACTTAAGACGACTGCCTGACTACGATTGTCAATGTAGGATGAGAACCACCTAAACAGATCACCATGAATCCCAGCCAACGATATTTTGCTCCTAAGTACGAGATGGTCAATTCGGTCAAAGTACTTACTGTAATCAGTATAGATTACGTCCACCTGAGCACGTTTCTCCATACCTGCAGTTATAAAATCATTCGCGAGTGAGATTAGAAACCGTTGAACGACCCTTTAGAAATCCATGCTGAACATCACTGAAAGAACGCACGCAAAGCACCATAGACCTGAACATAGACTACTCTTTCTAATATTTTGGCGAAAAGGCAGAGTTTCGAAATTGGTCTATAGTTTTCAACTAATGTTTTATCCCCTTTTTTGAAGATCGGCGTTACGAATGCCGATTTCCATATTGATGGAACAAGGCCCTCCGTCAGGGAACGCTCAAATAGAATACATATCGGGATCAATAGACTATCCGCACAGCCAGTTATAAAAATTGGTGGTATGTTATCTGGACCGCCTGACTTGGACAGATCCAGAGATTTTAAAAGTTTATAGCATCATATTGTTTTATAACATTTGAATAAACAAATTAAATATGTTAGTGTTTGCAACTATTAATTGGCGTTTACATGTGAGTTAGGTGCGTAGGAATATTACCTATGTAATTGTATTAAAAACTAAAAATATTTTTATTTCCTTTTACCAGGTGTACAATTATCTGTACACCTGACTTATTGTATACTTAACTATGTCAACAATAAAATAGTTCACGGAATTCAACTCATAAGAGTGGTGACGCATACCGCGTCTAAATACATCAGCTGTATCTGTTGCTAGGAGGAAGTTGATGGTCCCTCAAACGTTAATCTATACTAATACTAGCTTTTCCTTGCGGCTTTGCTCACACGGGCAACACGTCTTGTAATTATTTTATAAAGGCCAAACTTATGTTCCAGAAAAGCAGACCAGGTCGGCCAAAATAAAACCCTCTATTGGTGTTCGTTTTTATTCCGGCAGAGCTTCGCCTTACAAAATGTTTCGCAGCAGAATGAGAACGAATAATGATTACAATTGGTTTTATAGGGAAGTCACAACCATAGACCATATATAATATTGGGTACAACCATAGACAGTGTACGATACTGGGTCAAAACTACCTGATAAAGTCAATACGATGATGTTCAAAATGTAATGTAATTTAAATGTAATCTATATAATCCTGACATGTACGAGGGCGGCACTGAAAATTTCGGGAATCAAGGAAGTGACACAACATAACTATTTAAAAATGTATTTATTGCTTTTCGAAGTATTCTCCGCGAAATTTGACACATTTTTCCATACGATGGAACCAATCATTGAAGCAACCATTCCATTCGGAAGTTGGGGTCTCCAAAATGGCCGTTTTGTAGGCGTCCACAGCTTCTTCAGGTGATGAAAATCTCTGACCACGCAATTTATTCTTTATTTTAGGGAAAGTATAGAAATCATTAGGGCTTAGATCGGGGCTGTACGGCGGATGGTCTAATAATTCTATGTTTTTTTTGCTCTAAAAACTCTTTTGTTCTGTGCGCGGTGTGAGAACTCGCATTGTCGTGATGGAGGATGATGCGGCGGTTGCAGTTCTCTTTACGGGGTTCAGAAACGACCTGTGGCAAACAAATGCTAGCATACCATTCTGCATTAATCGTTCTTTGTCCCTCAAGAGGAATAGTCGCAACATGGCCGGTTTTGGAGACAAACGTGGTCACCATTTTTTTTGCAACACTCCGTGAACGAACAATTTTTGTTGGCTTTAACTCATTTTCGAACACCCAAACTCGTGACTGGTTTTTTGTTTCGGGTTCGTACGCGTATATCCAGGATTCGTCACCTGATACGATGTTGTATACAGCATTTGAGGATCCCGCGTGGAATCTTTCGAGAGTTCTGACACACCAAGTAACGCGAGCCGCTTTTTGCTCTTCACAGAGCGAATGCGGTATCCATCGGGAAAACAACTTTTTTACACCTAATTGTTCATGCAAGATTATTTGTATTTGACTCATGCCAATGTCTAAAGTTGCCTGAATTTCGCGGTATGTCACATGTCGATCTTCCTCAATCAGCTTACGCACAGCATCAACGTTTTCTTGGGTGACTGCAGTTTTTGGACGACCTTGACGGGGATCATCACTGAGCTTGACACGTCCACGTTGAAATTCAGCAAACCAGCGATAAATTGTGGTTTTGGATGGGGCTTCATCACCAAATGCAGAAATCATCCGGTCAACACACTGTTTTTGTGATAAACCACTTCGAAAGTCATAATAAATCATCGCTCTTGAATTTTCTCGAGTCAATTCCATTTTCTCAACGACTAAACAAGTTTGACAAAACTTTGTGACAAGACCGAGAATCTTTTTTTAAATAAATAAATGGTATTCGATTTTTAAAACCAAGGAGTTTTCAATTAAAAAGATTTAAATATGACAGGAACAGTGGTAATATTCCATTCCCGATACTTTTAGTGCAGTACCCTCGTATTCAATAATAATTATATTTATCATAATCCAATAAACTAACTTATTATTAATCAAATAAATCAATGATAATTATAACTGTTGCTAATAGCGGATGTAACAGCTATGATGCCTTCTTCATAGACCAGAAGCGGTGGCGGCATTAGTAGCGGATGCTAACACTCGGCCATCCTGCATTGGCCGTGTCCCACGGCGATCACCATCATTTTCTCTCGGATTCCGAGTCTGTAAAAAAAATATTCCGAAGTATTTATTCTTTCCACACAGTCATGTACGATATTACTTACAATTTAAAGAAAAGTCACACAGCTCTTGAAGATATGTATTTTAAAACACACAGCTTAAGTTACATAGTTTATTTATCACATAGCACACAGTTTTAAGTCACACAGTTTATTTATTATATAGATAGTTTATTTATCACATAGCACACAGTTTATTTACCACATACCACACAGGTTTAGTCACATAGTTAATTTAGACACACAGATCTTAAGATAATTTCTTTGTTTAAGATCTTGCAGAGCAGTTGAGTTGCATTGTTGATTATCACCTAGAATTCAATTACACAATCTTTTACTCCATAGCAAGTATCTAAAGATAGAGCCAATCTGAATATGTAATTCCATAAGCACAAAGGTTTATCAGGTAGGTCGTAGGTAGCACATAATTACTATCAGTTTTTAGCAGTTATATGCAAAATATTATTACACTTCTGTTTTTTTGGAATGACATTTTAATTGTGTGTTAAAACATAACTTATGTATCGATTTTTAGTTTATTTATCATTGATATTTATTTTTAAAGTTAAAGACCTCTGTACATTGAATAATATTAATGATACAGTAAATATGGTTTTATAATATATAATGATTTAATTACCAAATTAAGCATTTACTTTGATTACTAATGAAATATACAATTAACATATTCTATAAAAATAGCTACAGAGCCAGAACACACGCCTTTAACACAAACAACTAGGCTATTAACGTTAACTTTCAAGAAGATCTATCAAATCATCTCTATCCACATCTCGATCACTACCAGAGCTATCATCATCAGACATAGTGGTTTTATAAGGCCGTAATACTTCACCACGAACAACTGCACTAAATCGCCTACACCCCTTTCATACCCTTTATACTAGTTATTGTGTAACGATCTAGTGAAGGATCTGCCTTACATACTTTATAAGGACCAGTATACAGTCCGGCCAGCTTTCTTGTAACTTTAACAGTAGTATCCCTTGCAACCCCTCCTTTCCACAGCACGAGTTGTCCTACCCTGTACTTTAAACATTTTTTATGTTTGCGGTCAAATCTACTTTTCATAAGAGTCATGTTCTTATTGATACGTAATTCAGCTTTGTCTCTTCTAGTTTGCAAATCTTTTTGTTGAAGATCACAGTCTTGAGGAGCATCGGAAGGATATCCCGGAAAGCGAGTATTTGAATGGCCAAACATTAGGCTAAAAGGTGAAACACCAGTAGTAGAATTTGGGGTATTGTTGATCCCCCACACTACTTCAGGTAATTTTATGTCCCAACTACACTCACTTTTAGACATTGTGTTTAAACCATTTAATAAAGTACGGTTTACTCGTTCGACTTGTCCGTTAGAACGAGGACTAGCGATTGCATTTAAAACATGTTTAAACTGAATTTCCTGTGCAAATTGTTTAAAATAACGACTATTGAAAGCTTTGCCTCTATCAGTAATAATTCTACTAGGATTACCGAATTGAGTAAATATTTCTTTAAGTAACTTGATGCTCTCTAATGAACTACAGTTTTTGGCAGCTTTTGCAAAAACAAATTTTGTAAAGTAATCAATGACGACTAAAACATAGGTATTTCTATTACGTGTTTTAACAAAAGGGCCTAGATGATCAGCATGAAGTGTGTGCATAGGAATAGCTGCTTTGCTAATTGGGTGCAATTCACCCTGTCCTCCCATAATTGCCTTTACCAAATGCGCAATGCAGACATGAATATAGTTGCGTATAAATCTTGTCATTTTAGGAAACCAGAATTGTGCCTTAATGGAGGTTTCGCCTTTTTCGAACCCGGGATGCCCAATCTGATCATGCAGTTTCTGTAAGAGGCCATATTTAGCTAATTTAGGGATAACAAAACGTTCACCAGCCAGTGTTTTCCTATACAACACGCCCTCTCTAGTCACATAGTTATTTAAAATATCAGAGTTAGCATTTGGCTCACGGAGCCGAGTTAAAATATTCTTTATTCCGTCGTCTTGCATTTGTAATGTCAATAACCAGTCTTCATTATTAATCATAAGGACTGTTGTCGAATGAGAAACGGGATTCCTGCTTAAAGCATCTACATGTTTCATGCGTTCGCCAGGCCTATACTCGATTTCCAAATCAAAGTCTTGAATTGTAAGCCACCAACGGGCAATGCGCGGTATCAAGTCTTTCTTTACAAGAGTAGTACGTAAAGCTGCGCAATCAGTGACTACTTTAACAGGAATGCCTGTTACACTCAGACCAAATAAAAAGTTAAGACAGAACTCTGCAAACAGCGAAATGAGGCCGGGTCAAACTACGCCTCACCGTGTACATACACAATTACACGCACACACGTACAACGAAACTACGCCTTAACTTGTTAGTGTAGGTCCGCGGCTCGTGGGAACAAGTCGTTTTGAAAAATCATATATTTATCTATGAAAATGCCGAATTGTGTTGTGAAAGAGTTTAAGAATCAATCTTCAAAAGATAAAAAGCGGGATGGAATCATATTTCACACGTAAGTAATTTGGAAACCAATATTTTTCAATAAATCAAAATAAAATTTAGACGTCATTGCTTGAAACACAAGTGTTGCCATTATGAAGTGTTTTTGTTTACCCTATTATTGGGTACTGTGACATCTGTGACACGCAACGTAACGTTACTTGTTTCTTGTAATGCTTATCAGTAAATTTTTACCGACTTTATAAAACGAGGAGGTAGGTACTCAATTCGACTGTATTTTTTTAATGTTTATGAATACGTGACGCGATATCTTCGCTGTTGGTGAACTGATTAAGTATGTTTTTTTCGGCCGGCAACGCGATTCCTCTGGTTTTGCGGGTGTCCATGGGCGGCGGTGATTACTCTCCATCAGGTGACCCGCCTGCTCGTTTGCCTCCTTCTTTTATAAAAAATAAAATAAATAAATAAATATCTTAAGGGTGGGTCTCATCCCTTAATTATGTTATCAAAATTGGTTCGGTATAATAGCCAATTGAAAAAATGGACCTGACATGAAGTCAAAGATGCAAAGCGATTAAAGAGAGTAAATGGAAGCATACAAGAAATTAATTAAACATAAAGGTTTTTAATTAAATAATTTGAATAAATAATGACAAGTTTTATTCCTGAAACACTTTTCCATTTCTTTTCCCTACCGCCACCACTTTTTACCAACAGCTTACGTCGGAATGGATCACTTTTATTTATATCATATGATAACGTTATTAACTAATAACGTTAAAAATAATGTTGCAAATTTTTAACGTTTTTTTTGTACTTTTGGGGTAATTGAATTATCATGGCAACACCCGTTTAAACACACACATTTAAAAAACCGGCCTCACTTTGCTGTTCACAGAGTTCCGTCTTAACCTTTTATTTGGTCTAAGCTGTTACATATATTCGAAATCGTCGAAGAGACTCCACTACAGCAAGCGTCTCTAATTCGTAACTGTGATATACTTTTTCTTCCTTAGTTGTGACTCTGCTAAAAAATGCTACTGGTTTTAAACATTCGTCTTTTTGTTGTTGCATAAGAATATCTCCTAACCCGAATTTACTTGCATCTTTATGCAACTCTGTCTTAGGATCTTTAACATATATAGCTAAAATTGGTCGTTCGATCAATCGTCGTTTTAATGTTTGGAATGCTATTTCCTGGTTAGGGCCCCATTGCCACTCTACTCCCTTTTTGGTAAGTTCTGTTAGTGGTCGTGCTATTAGGGCAAAACTTTGAATGAACTTTTTAAAATAAGAAGTTAAACAACAAACTGTCTTATTTCATGAACATTGCGAGGTCTTCTATAGTTAACAACACAGTAAATTTTTGCTTGGCCAGGTTGTATCGAACGGGAACTAATATCATAACCCAAATACGTAGCAGTGTCTTTAAGGAAACTACATTTTTTTAAATTTGCATGTGTCAATAATTGTAATACTTTTTCTAGTAACTCTAAACCTACTTCGACCGATATTGACGGAAGCATTACGTCATCTAAGTACAGGGCTATGCTTTTATTAACGTCACCTAGTGCCATTTGTATCAATCTTGAGAAAACTGCTGGAGCATTGGCTAAACCAAAAGGCATTTTAAAAAATTCATATTGCCCGAACGTTGTTACAAATGCAGTCTTCTTTATTGACTCCTCATCAATTGGTACCTGGTGGTAGCTCTGAGCAAGGTCCAAGGTCGTAAAAAAAGTTTTGCCGGCCAACCTACCTACCTGATCCTCAATGTGAGGTAACGGGTATCGGTCTTTGACAGTACGTGCATTTAGAGCTCGGTAATCGACGCAAAGTCTGTAATCGCCCCCCTTTTTCTTCACAAGAACTACTGGACTAGCATAATCTGACATAGACTCTCTTATGATCCCGGCGTCTAAAAGGTCGTTAATTTTTTCGTGAACTATTTCATTTTCTTTAAAAGAGAGTCGATAAGGTTTGCAAAACACTGGCTGACTTGTTGTAGTCTGAATATGCATTTTAATTAAATCAGTACAACCTTAATCTTTAGTGTCTTTAGCAAATAAATGAGAAAAATTGTTTAACAGCTTTAATAAGTTTGCATTTTGACAGTCGCTTAGGTTTCCCACATTCAAATCGGATAATGTTATTAAAAAATTATCAGTAACACATGAATTTATGGCTTATACATTATTTAAAACCTTGTTTTGTCCTTTACACGTTAAATCCGCCCTCGCTATTAACCTATTAGCTATCCACTCTATATCTTCTAAACCTACGTTAATTACTTTTATAAAACACTTGTTTGGATAGATAATCGCTTGTGGAATCAAATAAGAAGTTGAGCCCAATTCAAACCACACTGTATGAATCAAAAACGTATGCTCTGTTTCATCCACATCATAACCACAGTCTACACTCACTTCAACATAAACGTAACTTCGTTTTGGAATGAAAGTATAATTTTTCAAATTGAAAATAGGATAAATAGTGGGTAGGTATACAATTTACTGAATTTGCAGTAGTTACTAAACTTACATTTGGTTGGTTTATTATTGTTTGACCAATAATTACATCAACATCAGACAATTCACAGTTTGTTATTTCGACATCACCATTTAAAGATAAATTGTCAATTATCAAACTAATATGACATGTACCTAGCGAAGCCAAGCACGAACCTCCAAACCCTTTAATAATAACATTTGATGGCTGCATTTCTAAATTTAGTTTAACAGCGTTATTGTACGTTAATAAGTTAAGCTTGCTGCCTGTATCTATATACGCTATTAATGGAAACCCGTTTACTGTAACTAACTTTTTGTACAAATCTAAATAAATGTCATAAGTTATATGTAATATATCTCTAACCTTGTAAGCTGGTTGCCGTGATGAGCTAGCGCCAAACCAGCATGCGGCCGTCGTATGGCCCGCGCGCTGGCAGTTACTGCAGCGCTGCTGGGCTCTGCAATCTTTCGCTTCGTGTCCTGGCCGACGACACGCGTAGCAAATCTTCGGCAGCAGCTGCTGAGACAGAGTACTGCTTGATGTAGCTCTATCGCCTCTTCTCCATGTAGACTTTCTTGCAGTATAGGTTGCTTCTACACGTTTAAAATTTTCCAGCGAAGATAAATACCCAAAATATAGTTGCTCCGGACCCTCACATCTATAAGCTTTTGCATTTGCTCTAAGCTCTGCTGGTAGACCACGGATGATACAGGATATAGCTTGTTCACCGGAAATATTGCACTTTTTGAGTAACGATATTTTATCGTGGTAGTACTTCGTCATAGTTTCAGAGTCCATTTTTGATCTGGCTATCATTTCTTCTAATCTATCAACAAAATCTGTTGATCGCGGAAACGCAGTCTGTAGCGCACTTTTCCATCCGGTCCAATCGAAATTATAATCATCCAAATCATCGTACCAATCTCTGGCTGAGCCATGCAGACGTAGTTGCATAATATACTGCCGATCTTCGTTACTCCATCCATATACATCGCCGAGCTGATCTATCTTATGTAGCCACCCAGTTATGTGACTATTTTTGTCTTCAGGCTTGAATTTGGGTATCAATTCTGCATCCGTTGGAGAAACACGACGCACCCTGTTTGAATGTAGTAACGGTTTTTCAGAAACGAAAAAATCTTCATTTTTTTTGTTTTCTTTCGCCACTTTTCTTTGATTGTCTTCTTCATCAGACGTTGAAGAGTCACTATGTCGGCGTTTTCGTAGACCTAAGCCACTGATATACGGGCCTGACATAGTTCGGGCTTATCCCACTTCTGAAGTGTTCCAGAAAAGCAGATCAGGTCGGCCAAAATAAAACCCTCTATTGGTGTTCGTTTTTATTCCGGCAGAGCTTCGCCTTACAAAATGTTTCGCAGCAGAATGAGAACGAATAATGATTACAATTGGTTTTATAGGGAAGTCACAACCATAGACAGTGTACGATACTGGGTCAAAACTACTTGATAAAGTCAATACGATGATGTTCAAAATGTAATGTAATTTAAATGTAATCTATATAATCCTGACATGTATTCAATAATAATTATATTTATCATAATCCAATAAACTAACTTATTATTAATCAAATAAATCAATGATAATTATAACTGGCGCTAATAGCGAATGTAACAGCTATGATGCCTTCTTCATAGACCAGAAGCGGTGGCGGCATTAGTAGCGGATGCTAACACTTATTAAAGGTAAACAGTGGAGGGATAATCCTGTAACACTTCATAATTTCTAACCAGGCCAAATACCTTTACATAAATTTAAGGAATGACAGATTTTCATACTAACTTTCCACCCTTATTTCACCCCTCTAAGGGAGGTTTTTTCGAAAAATGCTAAAACACGTAATTCTTTATTTTTATTGAAAAATCTATAGATCGATTAAATTATTATTATTTTTAGTTATTACTTTAAAAATAACGATTTCCCCAAAAGACCTTTTTCGCCTTTTTACTCTTTTAAAGAAAAATAAACAAATTCCTGAGACATATCATTCTTTATTTCTTTTTGAAAAGCCAAAAATATTTTTTTATGTATTTTACTTCGAAACTGACGGACTTTCATACAAACTTTCACCCCCTTTTGGACCCCTCAGGGTGTGATTTCCGTAAAACCCTTTCTAAGTGGCTGGTTACGTCACTCAATTGACCTACAGTCCAAATTTCGTCTATTTAGCATCGGCGGTTTCGGCTCGGCGATGATGAATCAGTCAGGACAAGTCATTATATGTTTATAGAAAAATAATAAAGCTGAAGAGTTTGTTTTTTTCTTTGATCGCGCTAATCTCTAGAAATACCAGTCGGATTAGAAAAAGTATTTTTGCATTTGATAGCCCAAGTTTTGTGGAAGTCTATAGGTTATTTAATATCACGCTATGACCCTTAAAAAATGTAAAAGTAATGATATCTAAAACCTATAGAATAGAATAAAATAGAATACTTTTATTTGCTTAATACCATGTACATAGATTGTGGATAATAAATCAATTAAATGGAATCAATAGTATTATACCTTATAAATGTAGGCAGGCAAATATTTTATAAAATTAGTATTAACAATAACAAATCATTAGCACAATAAATTAGGAACATTAAAAATATTATTTTAAAATTATGGTACAGTCAATATGTCAATTTCGATCAATTAATTACTTATTTATGTCATTAAAATGTGTACGTAATAACAGTTCTTAATAATTATGATATACATGGAACTACTATATTAAAATTTATAACAATATCATTCTATACAAATATTCAATTTAACAATGTCAAGATTCTTTAAAGTCTAAGTATTCTTTAACTGAATAAAAATTTCTTTCATTAAGCCAACGTAATAAATTGTTTTTAAATTTATTATTAGCTATTGGAAGATCTCTTAGCCTTGATGGCAATTTATTAAATAGTGTGATTGCCATATAATATGCATTTCTCATAAACAATGTCAGATTACATTTTGGTATTGCTAATTTGTTTTTCCTCGAATCTCGAACATTTGATTTTACTTGCTTGTTTTTATCGAAGTATTCAGGATTATTTTTTACAAATAAGCACATTTCAGCTATGTACAAACAGGGTAGATTTAGTATTTTATGTTGCTGAAATAGTGGTTTACATGAATCTCTTCGATTAATATTACATAAAGCCCTGATGCAGCATTTTTGAGCTTTAAACACCCTATCAAAATCTATACTATTACCCCATATTATTATACAGTAACGTAACAGAGACGCAACAAAACCATAGTAAGCTTGTAAAGCTACTTGAAGAGATGAAACCTTCCTGATTCAAATCACCAGCCTACTCTGTACAGTTATTAGTGTGCGTGCATGCGTATTCATGTCGTGCGCCGTCGTCACACCACTGCCACGCGCCGCTCGCTCGCTATATGCCTAAACTCGCAGTTTTGCGCCCGCGCGGCACCCTCTTAAAATTTGTAACTAGCGTATGTCTGTCTATACGAGCCGATTCCACCATCTCCTTTTTATCTCCGAGGAACAGATGCGGGCTGAGATCTAACCGTTTTATGCTGTTAACATACCGTCTATACGCACAAAGTATATTGCGTTATCATTTTTAATGCGCATAGCTAAGTAGAATTCAGTTCCTGCAGATCTGTTTCGGTATCAGTATAACCTGGACATTTTCAAGGCAAGGGTGAACAAGCATTTTCTAGGCAAGTATGCTACATCTTCGCAAGGCCGCATCGTCACTTACTATTAAGTAAGATCGCGGTCATTTACTTGACTATGGAGTTTAAAAAAAAAAATTATATATTACCAGTATAGGTCGCGCCAAACTTTTAGTCCCCTCTGAAGTTGGCGCGATTCGCGTCGCATTAGTAAAAAATAGGCGTCAGTAGGGCGAAGGCGGGGACGAGCGGTAGGGCCTGACCACGCCTGACTGTACAGCTGCGCAACGAAGCAACTTCAGAGGGGACTAGAAGTTTGGCGCGACCTATACCAGAGGAGCTCGATGGCACAGTGGTCAACGCGCCCGGTCTGCGTGTGCTGAGGTTAAGCAACTATCGCAAAGACCGGTCATCGGATGGGTGACCAAAAATTTATCATCTCGAGCACTTCGGAAGAGACGTAAAGCCGTTGGTCCCAGCTGTATTACAACCACCAATCCGCACTGGGCTCGCGTGGTGGTTCACGGTCCGTTCTCCCTATCCATCCATAGGGAAGGCTCGTGCCCCAACAGTGGGGACATAAAAAATTTGCTGATGATGATATATTACCAGTGAACAATGAGGTGTTCTGGAGGTCGTACTCCGTGGAGCTCGGGCCCCAGTGCGAGGGCCGCTTCTCGCACAGCTCGAACAGCGGCTGGCTTTCAGACTTCAGATTCTTCTGTATGGTTGTGCACAACTCTTCGAAGTCACTCCTTGTTCGGCAGAGGAAGCACTAAAAATAAATGAATTAAGTATTATTTATTAGAACACACAATTACATTGTACACTTAAGTATATACATAGATTTTTTTTTCCAAAATGTGTCCTAATGGGACACTACTCAACATTTCAACAGAATTGAAAGTTTAAGGATCCTTGTACAACAGTAGCTTCTGCTTGGCTGACTGTATTTAAGTGATATTAGATACAGACAAATTAAAAACATCCTACTTTTTAAAGTCGCTTATAAAAGGAATTATAATTTTTAGATACCCATCAGTTGACGACATACACTATTAATTATTATACTCTTTATTTATTTTTAATCTTAGATCTAGGTTTTATAAAAATTATATAAAAAGTAAAATATAACAAAATATCATACAAAAATAAAACTTTTATAAAAACCTAAACCTAGAACGCCGCCAGCAGCGGAGCAGGACTCAAGCTACCAGCGATTAAGGCTGCAGAGAAAGAAACCTCTTGACAATGCGTGCCGTGTCCAGGTGTGTTGCCTTCTGTATCTGACCCTTGATCCAGCCATCCAGCGAAAGCCTCTTGAGATGTTATTATTATTATAATTATCAAGCAGGCAGTTGAAACAACTGATAAGTGCTTGTATTCTGCTGTACACCACTGGTTATCTTATATATTACCATTTATTTTATTTTATTGAGAATATATTTGTTGAGTAAGTGTAGTTCGAACTTACCACAGCAACAGAAGGATCCATTGCAAGCATTGGTATTCGAGACGCAAATTTACAGTGATATGTACAGTCCATTTCTTTTTGTTCATCAGTTAGTTTATTCTGTAAAAAATATACCTATATGAATTCCAGAAAAAGAAATATAAGTAATAATAATATATATGAGTGGTAATTAAACCAGCGTCTTCTAACAGTTCGAGGTAAAATGTAAATTCATAAAATTTGTGATGTTATAAATGATAATTTTAGTCTTTATTTAAGTTAGTACTGTTTAGTAACGAAATAAAAACATATTTTATCTCCATATTTACCTCAATTAAACCTGATCTTTGTGTAGTATGGGGATCCAAATATATAACTTCATCTCCAACACAACCAATCAAATATAAGGCTTGGTTCGGTTTACCTCCTATTACACCTATTGATTGTGGACAATGGAAGCAAATCTGAAAGTATACAATAATTGAACAATTATTATTTAAGACTCTTTTGCTGGCATTTTAAGAGAAAACAATTACATATAATTTGAATACTAGTGTAGACATAGGCAGTGTTATCGCTAAAAACGGTATCTTTCAGATAACCTTTGGCTAGAGGATCCAAGACGGAAATAGTAAAAGTAAGCAAACACTAATAAACATGATATAACAAACATAAACAAATTAATATAGTATATTGATTTTTAAAATCAATAACAACATAAATAGTAACTAGAAACGACCTTGAAAGTAGCACATTAAAAACAAAAGAGAGAATATGTTCCTCACAACAAAATCTAATAATAGAATTATTAAGATTTTTAAATAAATATACCTTAACACGAACAAGACTATAACAATAACATTGAAATGAGAACACCTGTTTCCTATAAACTATTATAATTATTATAATTATATTTATTATGCAACAGAATTGCATATTCATTCATGTAGTTCAAGTACAACATCCTTGTGATCATTCCATTGGCCTTAGTCATATATATTTTGTAATGCAAAGAAAATATTATATCACAAATAAAACTGATTAAGTTGTTAAAAAAAAATAGAAATTTTATTTTACATTTTTGGTAACTGGTTTCATGAGAAAAATACTTTGAAAAAATATCTGACTAAGTTAGTAAAAATGTTAGTGATACCTTAAGGCCGTCTACATAAACTGGATTTATTTCACTAAGGCCCAATCTGAGAGGAACAATCAGTAGCAATGGCATCCAATCAGACACAATGACATTGTCAGGGGCTGAGGAAGAGTCCCCTCTGTCATTCTTCACTGTACATTGCTGCACTGAAATGAAAAAATGTGCATTTACTTATAAATAAGATTGTACAGAGCAGTATGAACACTAAAACCAGAATTGAACATCCCTAGCCCAAGGATTTCAATATTTTCTTAAAATTTATGAACCTTCGTGTTTTGGCGACTAGAGTAGACCTACAGGTCTCAAACCAAGGGATAGGGCTTCTTTTAAATCCACCTGGCTAGCTAGCACCATCTTATCTTAGTTTTTTGTTCTAACAATAATGTTACTGGCCTCAGTAGTAGAGAATTCTGGATGAAGTGAGCTTCCAACTTTCTCATCTTCACTTACCATCAGGTCAAGCACTTCCTCATTGTTAAATTTAAATAAAGAGTACTTACAGATATCTTCCCTTACAACTGTGTTATCTAATGCTACATGGATTACCAATGAACTCCAATTGTCAAAAACAACCAATTTTCTGAAAAATTAAATAGAAATTGTTTTAGAATTTATATATATTTTATTACGTACTCTACAATATGAAGTGCTTTATATCTTTTGAGATCTTACTTGAGCACTTGTGCTATTGTATTTGGTCCAAACCACTGGCCCACATGTTTCCCTTCTGAAGCTCCCATCAAAGCAACTTGATGTATAGAATATGGAGCCTGTTTTCTCTCTTCAAATCGCTGAATTATTTTCAGGTATGTAGGATCTCTGAAATACATTAGAATATTTATGGTAAAGACAATATAAGGTAAAAAATTAGGTTTAATATTAGGTACAATATATCAGTGATTGTTATCTCTGCTTTGTTTATTTCTATTTATAACATATCTTATCATAGAAAACTTTTCTTAAGTTATCTCCTGGGATGTGATTTAGAATAAGGTCATTATTCTTCTATTATGATGAAACTCACAACTTGTACAGATGAAAGCCAGTACAAGTTAGCTATATTAGCTAAATTTGTATTATATGCTATTTTGTCAGTAACAAGAATTATAAAATCATGCGGTAATAACAGTTTTCTATATACAAACCTAGTTTCTGGTGTCCACGTCCAGTCCGTGCACAGATGAATCCTCACAAGAGCAACACCAAGCACCATCTGACCACATCTTAACATACATCCCCAGCCTTTGTCTGAAGTGAGACCTTCATCTCCAATAGGGACAAACCCTTTTCTGTAGGTACACCAGATTATGGAGCTAATGTCACGTCTTATACGATCCAAATCTAAAATTAAAGTAATTGTACCTTTTAATAGAATTGCGATTCTAATAATACATCATCATGCACACATATTTGTTTATATACGAGTTCATTTACTAGTTTAGTGTAAAACAAATAAAAAAAGTAATTTTAATTCATAGAACAAACCTTGAATAGCGCTATACTTTTTCCCGAGGATCCAGACATTATCCTTTGTTTTGGGGATATCGTCAGGTTCTATGCCGTTACCTTCAGAAGCCAGGTAGCAAATATCAAAC
Organism: Eudonia mercurella; assembly: GCA_963082485.1. Classification (NCBI taxonomy): domain Eukaryota; kingdom Metazoa; phylum Arthropoda; class Insecta; order Lepidoptera; family Crambidae; genus Eudonia; species Eudonia mercurella. Next base: position 7,497,186 of record OY720024.1, on the reverse strand, counting down.
ATGGCATCCATCATTTAACATATTATTTTGAATTATTATATAGCTATATCTTGAAAGAAGATTCTTTAATTTTGACAAAAATATAACAGCAAAACACAATGAAAATTGAAAAATAAACACCATCGAATTGACAACCATTTGACAACTCCAAAGACATGACAACTCAACACAACTTTATCACAGACAAAACAATGACAGCTGATTCAGTATGTATTTGATCTATGATACGTCCCATCGCGTACACCAAGCCAAAGCACACGTACTAGGGCACTTTAAATATTATTATTGTTTACCTTTAGGTAAAATGAAAAATAGCTGACATAATAAATAATATTTTCATTAATCTTTGTCATAATAAATTATTCTTATTCTAGAACAGATTTATATGTTGATCGTATGTTCTGATATGCACTGCAAGCACTGTAAGGTGTGACGTCAATCTAGTATACTGCGAAGCCGCTCCTTTATAGTAAGCTATACTGTAGGCCGATTCTACTAAATAATTGCAACTACACTACAGCGATGCCATAGCTGTCAATACCTACAAAAAATTTTGTGGTATTAGGTATATAGTCTAGGTACCTAACATAGAAATTAGGTTCCAGATTATGTCACTATTAGTAGGGTTTACTTTTTACATGGATAGACTTACTTTAATTCTTATCGACAGGCTGTCAGCTCTTGATTCCTCTCGCATATTAGGTGTCAAAATAATGATTAGATCGGAAGCCAGTTTTTTGGAGAGCCTGTAAGTTTTAATAAAAGCACTCTCCGACTAGCATACTCAGACCAAATAAAAAGTTAAGACAGAACTCTGCGAACAGCGAAGTGAGGCCGGGTCAAACTACGCCTCGCCGTGTACATACACAATTACACGCACACACGTACAACGAAACTACGCCTTCACTTGTCAGTGTAGGTCCGCAGCTCGTAGGAGGAAGTCATTTTGAAAAATCATAAATTTATCTGTGAAAATGCCGAATTGTGCTGTGATTCACAACATTTTTTCAAAATGACTTCCTCCTACGAGCTGCGGACCTACACTGACAAGTGAAGGCGTAGTTTCGTTGTACGTGTGTGCGTCGGTGCAGGTGTAGTGCAGTTTTGTAAGTAGAATACCTATTTGCGTTACGTTACTGTCACTGCAACACTACGACAGCAGCGCTGCATAACAGAATACCGAGATGTCAAAATTTGCTCATTTTGACACACGCGAAGATGTAGTGTAGTTGCAGTTATTTAGTAGAATCGGCCTACAGTATACTGTCATCCATGTCATTTCTGGACGCTCTTGATCACGTGATCTCTATGCTCCGATATACACTGCGAGCACTGTCCAGTGCTGTTACTGGGTAGAAATTTGTTCCGTTATGGACTGACATTATACTGCCACAGTATACTAGGGAAACATATGACGTCATAAATCGTCGCCATTTTTGTACTGTAAGCACTGGCATTTTCGAGGTAAGGTGCTTTGATCAATGATGACCAGTGCTTACAGTACAAAAATGACGACGATTTATGACGTCATATATTTCCCTAGGATACTGCGGCAGTATACTGTCAGTCCATAACGGAACAAATTTCTCACCAGTAAGAGAACTGGACAGTGCTCGCAGTGTATATCGGAACATACCCATTCCCGTATACTCCTCGGCTTTATGACCCATACTGTCACTGTCAGATGTTCAGAATTTCAGAAACTGTGTTCAGAACAAATCCAAACAAAATCGGCATTGTTTAGTTGATTGTTTTAATAATTTGGCCTTGGCCTTTAAAAAGCCTCCAGCCAGTAAAGGACGCGACGGCACTGACCGAAGATACCTATACCACTATTGCAAATTAGAGTTGCCAACATTTTATAATGGAGTCGAGTGCATTAGATTACGTTGCTCAAACATGCATGGATTTATCTGAGGCCATAGCGTCATCAACCAACGAATCTGATCGAGATTTTTTGATCATTAACCATATAAAGAAAGTCTGGTCTACTGTAACACCCGTAGATGACTTTAAACAAAGTATGTTGTATTTGTTTATCAAGTTATGTCTAGTGTTTAGGCTAATTTCTAAACCCATAGCTAAAAATATACATTATCATTTGTTGGTTAAATCTGATTTATTTAAAATTATAGAGCTACTGGCTTGCTACTGGTCATTTTAAAACTTTTTAGAATGACTCAAGTATATTTTGTATGCCATGAAATTCAACACTGCGGCAGGCCTTGTTATTTTTAAGTTATGTTAAAACTATAATTATACTGAACTGTAGACCAGTAAGATTTCTTTTCATAGTACAAGGAAAGTACTAAAAAAATAATATAAAAGTTATGAAATATTTTTTGAAATTCCAAATGCAATAATCAGTATAAGTATGAGTTTATAGAGATAACTATAGAGAATTATAGAGAGATAATTATCTGATTTAATGAAAGTCACATCAACTAATGTTACAATATTTAAAATATTGTTTTTTTTTTTTCAGATTTAGAATGGGTAAATGTCACTGAACCAATATCATTATCACAACATTGTTCCGACAAAATTGTGGTGTTGGACTTCTGGACTTACTGCTGCATCAACTGCTACCATGTGCTTCCCGACCTTGCATATATTGAGAAGCTGCACAAAGTAGAAAGCGGACTGGTTGTGGTAGGCATATTTTGTACTTAATGTTTATGAGTATAACATACTATAGTTATATATATATATATATATATAGTGATATAGTAGTCAAAGAGATAAATTTTAAACACTTATTTGTATGTAGAAAGTTAAAATAAAGCTAAATAAAGTATACAAGAATTCACAAATAATTTATTAATTCATCTTATTGGCACAGCGGCTAGAGTATTAAGTTGGGTTACCTGTCTGAAGCTCATCCTTGAAAGATTCAGAAAAGGCAAGTTAAGTGGTTGGTTGGTATAGGTTCGCGCCAACCTTCTAGTCCTCTCTGAAGTTGCTTCGTTGCGCAGCTGTACAGTCAGGCCCTACCGCTCGTCCCCGCCTTCGCCCTACTAACGCCTATTTTTTACTACTGCGACGCGAATCGCGCCAACTTCAGAGGGGACTAGAAGTTTGGCGCGACCTATACCAGTTTATATAGCAAGTTGACAGCTGTATCACCAACCAGCATTGGTTCAGTGTGGTGGGTTATATCCCAATTCTCATGCCTAAACCAAAACCTATGTGTCCCACACATGTAGGCTGATGATATTCATGGAATGTGTTGACTGCTCTAAGTCTCTTGTAAGTTTATGAATTGTAATTTGTTTTAATTTAATCTGTAAAGTACATTGTAGTGTTAGTTAAAAGTTTTACATCTATTAATTATATATTTTATACTGTAGTATCTGCGGCTTGAATATCAATCTTAATTTTTTGCAGATAGGTGTTCATTGTGCCAAATTCACGAATGAGAAAGAGTGTTCAAATGTTTTGGCAGCTGTCCAGAGGTACAATATTCAACATCCAGTCGTGAACGATCCAGAAAGCACTCAGTGGGACGCACTTGGTATCAAATGTTGGCCAACACTTCTAATATTGGGTATGTAAATTTAAAACACTATTAAGTCAATAATATGTACCCTTGGAATACACTAGGAATTGCAGTCTGGACTTCTGGCTGTAAGACCAGTGATAGACCTCTAGAGCACAAAGGTGTACTGATTTATTTTTGATGGACCTTATGAATAAACAGATTATAAGATTGGGATAGATTAACTATTCTGTTTTGTTCAAATCAGAGTGAAAAGAGATAGAAGTCGACAGATGCGAAGGTGGGAGGACGAGCCTAAGATGACAAAATAGTAGGGTCTGACAGATTGCAATGGAGGCAGTTAGAGGAGAACTAAGGCATACTAAGTTGCGAGAATAGTTTAAAATGTATATAGTACTATAGCTGACCCGGCGGACTTTGTACCGCATTTCTTTTTTTTTTCTTTTTTTTTATAGGTTATGTTACTCAGCGCAATGTAGCATTCTAATGGTGAAAGAATTTTTAAAATCGGTCCGGTAGTTTATGAGTTTATTTGTTGCAAACATACATACAAAAATACAAAGCTTTCCTCTTTATAATATTAGTATAGATTAATGTGTTAACTCAGAATAAAAGCTATTTTATTTTATATAAGAAACTAAATAACTGTATGATGTGAGTTATGTTCACTTTATTAGTATGAGTAAACCTTGATAAAAACACAAAGGTGTTTTTATTATATTTGATTTAATTTAACTTTAGATGCATACTGTACTAACAGATTCTAGTTTATTACAACCAAATCATAAAATAGTCTAATTATATTCCATGTAAATGATTTAACATGGAATATAATTAGCCTAAAAATGGCTATACAGTTTAAGTAGACATATGATTATGTAATTTGCCAGGGCCGAACAACAAGCCCATATTCGTGTTGACGGGCGAGGGCAACCGGCAGCAGCTGGTGTGGTACGTGGAGGCGGCGCTGCGCCACTTCAGCTCGCGCATGTCCAACACCTCGCTGCCCGTCACACTCTCCAAACATATTAAAGCAAAGGACGAGGGGGCTCTACAGTTTCCCAGTAAGGTATACGAATGCAATGTGTTGCAAAATATTTTGTTTCTTCATCAGAAATAATCGTCAGTTAAAAATTTTTAATCAAATAAACTTAAGAAAAGCACTTTTGAATCGTCCAAAAAAATTTTTCCCACTACCCATACAGGGTGTCTATTTTTTGGCTGTGGAAAAGAATATGCTTAATATTGGGTCCTTACTATGAATTGTTGAAATGTTTTTTTCTCACTTATTAATAGGTGTATTACTTCTAAAAGTCAATACCGGTTGTTAATATTAGTATACACCTTTCATTAGGACTATGTTACTTTGGCTTCAGTAATAACAATGATAATTCATTTTGTGTCTTTGTGACCCAATTTTTTTTTTAATTAACTTCTTTTTTACAAAAACACAAATGTTGAAAAAATTTCCACGAGCAGGATTTGAACCTGCACCCTTCTGACATTCCGGGTCAGGTGCTCTTCCAATTGAGCTATCGTGGTTCTAACCAGCCCGCCGAAATTATTCAACACTTTTTACTTTGAAAGCCAAAGGCGCCCATTCAATGTCAACAACTACTGTCACTAACATCCGATCATAATATTTTTACAAATATTAAAGATCAGTTAAGAAGTAAGCAAGCTATTTATAAATGTTCAAATAACTTTTAACGCAAATTTTGTTGCGAACATATTACAAAAACACAAATGTTGAAAAAATTTCCACGAGCAGGATTTGAACCTGCACCCTTCTGACATTCCGGGTCAGGTGCTCTTCCAATTGAGCTATCGTGGTTCTAACCAGCCCGCCGAAATTATTCAACACTTTTTACTTTGAAAGCCAAAGGCGCCCATTCAATGTCAACAACTACTGTCACTAACATCCGATCATAATATTTTTAAAAATATTAAAGATCAGTTAAGAAGTAATTTGTTCGCAACAAAATTTGCGTTAAAAATTATTTGAACATTTATAAATAGCTTGCTTACTTCTTACACGCTACGGTACGCTACGGTACGCTCGTGTTAAAACCTCCGGGTTGTAGGTTTTTGGAAACATTATTGAATTAAACGATTGATTGATTTTAATTTTTTAAACTAATCAAAAACAATTTTTTTTTATAGAACAGTTCCTATTTCATTCACAACGTATTTTATTTGTTTAAATAAAAAATATACCCCCTCATTCATTTATATAGTTAATCATCATTGTTTTGTCTCTTTTTCTCAAATTGAAAATGACGTTTGTGTGACGTTGACAAAACAATATTTAACGAAATAATGCTTAAATAGTTTTTAGGAATAAGGGGGATCATATTTACAATCACAAAATACATTTACGAAACTAGATAGAAAGAAACTCAAAGTAGGCAGATGTAATTAAAATACTGTAGGTGGGCAGCCCAGTCAAAGAAAATATACGCCCAGCCCTAGCGCGTGTTTACGTACCGCGCGGCTGTAGGCATTTATTTCAAAGATAGGGCCGAGTTACACTACTGTAGATATTATCACCGTGTCGCGAGCGTCGCGCTCGTCGCTTTTTCGTATGTGAATGGAACATAGACTTACAAATGTCACGACAGTACAATAAAAGCTTGGAAAATAATTTTTAATTAATGTATTGAGTTATTACTGAGGGTCTTGCTTAGGGTCAGTAATGATACCCGTGGTTAATGTAGAGAAAAAGAATATTTATTTACAAAACTTAACTTACTAAAGTACTAAAACATGATATCGCAACTAGCGCTATGACAAACAATATGAAACTTACAAGCTAAAGTAATACAAACATTCTATATAGTATATATACAGAGATCGTGTTGTACTGCGCTGTGATTGGTCCGCGTCTTAGTATGGACATTGGTACAACTGTTGTGCTGCCACAGAGTTATGATAAAACTCGTAGAACAAATGTTGTTGTCTAGATGATGTTAGCTATCTAGTCGTGCGAGGTTGTTGGTGTTTTTTCAAATAACCCTGTATATGTGTAAATTAAGTGTTCATATACGAGTACATACAGTCTCCAAACATTTAGTAAACTTTTTCGCTTTACTGTTTCTTGCTGGAGCCTCTTTGATTATTATTGAACTAAAATATAAATTTCTTTTTACGGACGACATAATGCGTCCGCTAAATGACGGCACTGGTATCGGTGGAAACCAAAGCTTTACTGCGTCTGCAGCTTCAAGCGGGCGCATCATATTGACTGATTCTTTAATTATCTAACTCTTTGGCAGGTTGCGTTGAATCCGTTTTACCGCGGGCGCGCCGACGAGGCGTTCCTGGCCATATCTGACAGTGGCAACCATCGGTTGGTGCTGACCGACTGCTCCGGAGTCATCTTACGGATCGTCGGCAGCGCCGAGCCCGGATTTAAGGATGGCAGTTAGTATGTCACTGTACTATGGAATATAATTATACTGTTTAAAGATTGAAATGAAATAACGGATCTACTCGCGTTTTTTTTACAGCATTACGTTTTAATGTTTATCCTGACGTTTCGAACCCTTTGCAGGGTCCGTGGTCACAGGGAGACAGGTGTTGGTCGTCTCATAATTAGTTAATAGCTTGTGTACCCTCATTTTAATTTAATCAGGTGCGTTCCGTTTTACGCAAAAAGAGCATTACTGTATCTTTTGGTCTGGCAGTATGGTGTTGGGGCTGGGGTTTAATATTTTGTGTGATGGGATCCCAGGCTGTTTAATGATGATAAACTTCTTCTTTAATTTGCGATTAAAGTGTGCTCGTAGACTTTTATATATAACACATTTTATTTATTTACTAACAAAAAAAATGTATTGTAAAGCACTTTGTTAAAAACCGACAGCTTAATCAATTTCAGCTATTTTTATTGGATTGATTTCAGGTATATTAGGTATATGCCCTAATACAAAAATAAGGTAAATTACAGTCGCTCCTTAGGCTGTACAGCCAAACCATGCCAAAAAAACTAAATGAAAACTTAAGTGTCTATGGAAATAAAATGTGTAATTTGAAAATACATTACAGTACCTTACATCCTTTATGCGTGTTCACCTGAACATAGCCATTTCTTATCAAAGTACCCTCAGGGTAAACTTTTATAATGTATCATGGCAACAACTTTTAACGACAGAGCTAGCCGAGGCCCAGTTCAATTCGCCACAAGGCATCTGCTGGCTATCAAGCACCGTGCTAGCAGTTTGCGACGCCGGCAACCACGCCTTACGCGCCGTTCACCTCGACGAGGGCACCGTCGACGTGCTGACCGGCACGGGGCAGCAGTCGGCGCACAAGGACTTGGGTGAGTGATGAGATGACCTCCACTACCACGACTCGGTCAACCAGAGCCGAGGTCTTATGCCAGCCGCACTATGAACACGTTCAAATGTATATTGTCTATTATCTTATGAAAATGTGTGGAATTGTATTCTGTAGTTGTGTTTTTTTAAAATAAATAAATAAAAAATTAAAAAATATGAAAGACACTTCCCAGCTATAATGTTGGCATCCTTGATGGCAAGATGGTACCTACTTGTCTAGACGTCTCAAATGACCCCGATCTCATAGCAGTTGCGAACGCCCCTCCCGCTCGATCCTCAAAGTGCCACTGCACATTCATACATACATACATATACATATATATACACATACATACTCTTACGTCCTTCACTCAAAAAGGGGTAGTCTCCAATTTGGAGTAGTGACCCGACGCCACATTAAGCATAAACAAAGTGCGATTCCAAGGTGGAATAGAAAACATTTATGCTTTATGGTTGCTTAGCTGATCGCCTGATGTGCAAGTATCTTGGAACTAGGGTTGCCAACTTTTATTAGAAGAAATAGAGTATATCTGATTTCAAAGGAGATAATTAAAGAGTACGGACTTACAAAAAAGAGTAGGTATCATTTGTTTTATATTTTTAAAAAGGTATTTTTTGTACATTTTGCAGCACATAACAATTTTTCATGGTTTTTCAAGAATTGCATGAGTCCAAACATTCCAACTCTAAATGTATATAGATCAACAGCTTTTTTGGACTTTTTTGGTTCTGATAATGGGTTTGCATAATATTACATGATTGGCACGGCACTAGTATAGTAAATATGTGTAAAAAAAGTATTTTAGCACACTCTATTAGTGTTATAGATTATAGAGTACGCCTACATGATATAGAGTACAATACTCTATTTTAGAGTACAGTTGGCAACCCTACTTGAAACCCTTGTCCCTTAGACGGCTTTTACGACATCCACGAGAAGTTACGCAGCTTATCATCATCATCATCATCATCAGCTCATTTATGTCCCCACTGCTGGGGCATGAGCCTTCCCTATGGATGGAAAGGGAGTACGGGCCATGAACCACCACGCGGGCCCAGTGCGGATTGGTGGTTGTTAACGACTGCTAATGCAGCCGGGACCAACGGCTTAAAGTGCCTTCCGAAGCACGGAGGAGCTCGAGATGATAAATTTTTGGTCACCCATCCGACGACCGGCCTTTGCGAAAGTTGCTTAACCTCAGCACTCGCAGACCGGGCGCGTTAACCACTGCGCCATCGAGCTCCTCATCACGCGCACGCAGCTTATACGTTAACTTCACGTCCTAGCATGGGAAACTACATATTCATATGATATACCAAACATGCACACTCGCATAGGCCCAAGACACGGTACTCGTAAAACATGAGTACTAAGACGGTTCACACGCGCTCTATACCAGGTACAGCCATGTATCTGGGCGCTTCTCCCCACCTCCGCGACCCGGTTTACCCGAACCGAAGTACTAGCCTTTAGAGGCGCCCTCGGGCTGTTCCGCTTCCGACCCGATACACACCCCTCGGAGAATCTATTAGGGTTAGGGGATACGCTTGCGTGATGGCATTCCCTCTAGGAACCCTCTGACGGTGTCGATCACACGGCTTGTCTGTTACCATTTAGAACCTCTTCTAGGTTAGTGTATATTTTACTGTTAAATGCTTCGACTCCAGATCACGCATCACATAAGGCATATGTTTTGTGCACCTTATCTCAAAGGCTATAAAGTTGACAATACTGTTTTCCCCTAGGCGGCAAGTACTTGGGTCTGCAAGCGCTTTCGTCTCCGTGGGACGTACTACTATACACTACTCCTGACCTGGACATGTCGGTGCGTCCGCTGCTGCCGCCGCCGCCGCCCCCGCCCGGGCAGCAGCCAGATAAGGAGAAGGAAGTCCAACCTGAAACTAAAGGTACTGGCGTTAAGGTTCTTTTTTCAATGTCAAATTAGAGTAAGTTTATCCTGGGAAAGTTTATCCATTTTGAAGAAACTCTTACCCCCTTACAAATAAACAGAAAAAAGCCTCGTCGTGTAAACTTCATTTTATATTAGAGTAAAAAAAATGATGGTGAGATGCGATAAGGTCGATGGTGGAAATGCATACACAGCAAGCAACCAACATGGGTTTTTATCCACATTTTTAGAGAGTAAAAGACGCCTTAAGGCAACTAACCTTTTGGATATTCTTCTTTTAATAATGGTTTCGCATTAATCAATTTGTATGTATCGAAAAAAATTAAGGTTTGGGTAATGATTTCTACGCTTTTAAATATAATAAATTACCAATAGGTATCATTGAAAAAATAGATATCATCGTAAATCAAACCTTATCTCTAATTACATTAAAGGTGAAAAATAATTTATAATGTTTTGTGTTTGTCAGAAAAAGAGAAGAAAGACGACAAACGCAGAGTGCTGCTGATCGCGTGCGCCGGCTCGCACCAGATATGGGCGCTGTTCCTAGACACCACCATATGGTGGAAATACAAGACATACCAAGAAGGTAATATGTTGTAAAATATATTTATATATTAGGGTAGTTGACAGTTGTTCAATTGAGCTACTTTGTAGTACCTGTCAGAACAAAGTTCTTTTATAGAAATTGTAAGGGAATAACGAGTTACAAAGTCATTATTTGCTCCATTTATAAAAAAAATAAAATAACAAAAACACAAATGTTGAAAAAATTTCCACGAGCAGGATTTGAACCTGCACCCTTCTGACATTCCGGGTCAGGTGCTCTTCCAATTGAGCTATCGTGGTTCTAACCAACCCGCCGAAATTATTCAACACTTCTTACTTTGAAAGCCAAAGGCGCCCATTCAATGTCAACAACTACCGTCACTAACATCCGATCATGATATTTTTACAAATATTAAAGATCAGTTAAGAAATAAGCAAGCTATTTATAAATGTTCAAATAATTTTTAACGCAAATTTTCGTTGCGAATAAATTACAAAAACAAATGTTGCAAAAATTTCCACTGATTTCCATTGATCTTTAACATTTGTAAAAATATCATGATCGGATGTTAGTGACGGTAGTTGTTGACATTGAATGGGCGCCTTTGGCTTTCAAAGTAAGAAGTGTTGAATAATTTCGGCGGGTTGGTTAGAACCACGATAGCTCAATTGGAAGAGCACCTGACCCGGAATGTCAGAAGGGTGCAGGTTCAAATCCTGCTCGTGGAAATTTTTTCAACATTTGTGTTTTTGTAATTTGTTCGCAACGAAAATTTGCGTTAAAAATTATTTGAACATTTAAAAATAAAATCATTATTTTTTAAGGTTTACGCGAATATTCAACATTTAAATAAAATAACTAATCAATTAATCAGGGAGGCAGAAAGGGTCCGTGGGCACAGGGAGACTCGAAGGGTTCAAAGGGCAAATGGTTCGAAACGTCAGGAAGAAATAATCTAAATCAATGTGTAAAATAAACGCGAGAAGATCCGTAAAAATTGTTTTATTTAAAGATTATTGTTTGAAATTTTAAATGGATTTTTTTTATTGTCCCATCTCTTACAGAATTTTGCAAAACAGCGTCTAACAATCGCAATAATCCACCTTTAAAAACAAGGCATCTGACACTATTTTTGATATTTTTGTAACTAATACATGCTTTGTCCCAGAATAAAATAGAATAAATTGAACCTTACTTTTATACAAATAGTGACGAATATTGTCTTCTGCAGGCACGTCCGTGTGCCTGGCGGGGTCGGGTGCGGAGGCGGCGCGTAATAGCTCGTACCCTGCCACAGCTTCGTTCGCGCAGCCCTCGGGTCTGGCGCTCAAGACAGGTACTAAACAAACCATTATATTCATTTATAAAAATTGTTTATCACAAGTACTATACAAAAAACTATTAATTAAATAATACAATATATATAGTAGTGCCTATATATATTATATTATTTATTAACTTTATAATATACTTATAAAGTTTTTATAGCAAAAACCAAACCATATTTACAAAAAACTATATTTGTTTATAAATAATGTTAATTCTATTAAGGCGGCGAAATGCCAATACCTTCGAACGAACATAGACAAAACTTTACACAAAGTAAAAAACGTTTAGTTTCCTGAAAACTTTGCAATTAATAAATACATTTATATGAAGAACATACAAATATAATAAGCTAAAGTTTTAATAAAATATTCTAACCTGATCCTCTCAAGGGAAAAGGAGGGCTGAGATCAAAAAAGTACACCTTAAAAAAGTGATATAACGTAAATGTTTGCCATATGTAAAATTGATATATGGGTAGATTTGAACGCTCTCATCGCTTTGACGCTCTATGTTCAATAAGAACATCAATTTGAATGACTACAGGCTTAAACCCCGAGGTGTTCGTGGCTGATTCAGAAAGCTCTTCGATACGAAGGATCGGCCTGTCCACCGGGCAGGTGTCTACGCTCTGCGGCGGCGATCGCAACCCCCTGGTAAGAGATCTATTTGATACCTAAATTATTTTTGTCTTGTTTTTTGAAAGATGTGAGAAATTAAGTCCGATCCGAGCCGAACCCCTCGCAGAATCTAGTAGGCAACAAGGACCCGCGCTAGTGCGTGATGTCCCTCTGAAGGTGCTTCGTTTCACACGGCTTGAAAAATCCTTTTAATTTTCGCCGCCCCTAATTAAGTCAGGTCATGTTGGAAAAGCCGTCTGAGGCATCGGCAAACTCTCAATAAACAGAAACTACCGTCACTTTTCCGATCTTGTAAGATTTTTAATATTGAAAATAAAAAAGCACATGAGGAGACATGAATATTATAAAGGAGAACCGGCAAAAATGTATGAAGTCTGGTCCTGGAACCAATAACGACGGCATATATATCATCAGAAAGCTACTTCGATATACTTTAATAGTTGCTATTGCAGCTCATTGCACATTGCTCAGCTTGCACTACGACGACGCGGGCGTCACGGAATGAAGAATGTGCTATCTTGTTGTTTGAGAAAAGTAGGTATTTAAAAAAAAAGTCATAACTTTTTTTACACAGTTATTTGAACTGAGCTGCCACAGTAACTATTGAAGTACATAGAAGTAGCTTTCTGATGACATATATACCGTCGTTATTGGTTCCAGGACCGTTTTGTCCGGTTCTCTTTAATGAATTCTTTTATCAATGAATAAATGAATGGATTAATGAATGAATTAATAAGTAAACGAGTGAGTTTTTGAATTAATTAAGGACTTTCATCAACCCGTTCTTTTAAGTGCTATTTTTAGTTACGTTATAATAATATAGCATCGACAAAACAAAATAACAATAAAACAAATAACATATTTTCCATTTTATTCCAGAACCTATTTGCATTCGGCGATGTGGACGACGTGGGCGTCGAAGCCAAATTACAGCACCCCCTAGGCGTAGCTTACAGCGAATCGAACAAAACGCTATACGTAGCGGACACCTTCAACAACAAGATAAAGAAAGTGGAGGTCGGGCCACAGAAGGTGACCACCCTCAACCCGAGCATGATCGAGACCGCCGACCCGGTCACATTCAGCGAACCGTCCGGACTATCCGTCAGTAGCGACGGCAAGTACCTCTACGTTGCAGACACCAACAACCACAGCATCAAGATCCTCAATCTAGCCAAAAACGTATGCCAAGAGTTCCGAGTGCGCATGCCCGAAAACAAGTTTGTCGAACCGGAGAATTTGATATATTACAAGAACGACTTGTTTGTTAACAGAAAGTGTGGCAATCTCATTATTTACTTCAACGTTAGTTTGGATACTGATATAAAGAATGTGAAGTTCACTCCGGGCGCGCCGCAGGATTGGCTCGTTTGCATACGAGATGAGAACAATAAGGACGTAACACTAGATAATTTTGAGTTTGTTGGATGTTCGCACAAAGGATCAAAATTGCCGGGCCGCGTAGAGATGAAGATCAAACAGAAGACTGACAAGACGCATTACTGTTTATACCTGAGTTTCCAGACGTCGCTGTGTGATAACACCGTGTGCTTTTCTCATTCGTTCACCATACGGTCGACGATATTGGTGCGCGATTCTGTGAAAATGATCGAGTCGTATAAGATCACGTGCAAAGTGAATCCGGTGAATCGTGAGAATAGAGCGGAACAGAAAACTCTTTGAATGACGACTACATTAAAAATTAAAAAGGAAATAGTATACCCAGGAATACCCATATGAAATGCCTTTTCTCATTGAGGTAGGCGATTACTAACAAATTATTGGTCATTAGTAGGGACCGGATTATATGCAACTTAAAAAGCTTGTTATATGCATGCAAATATGCATGAAAAATGCTTGAAATATGCATGAAACATGCATGAAAATAGGTAAAATATGCAAAATTAAATGATAAGTTTTAGACGATAATAGGTGAAGTAACATAGCATTATATTACATTACAATTTTTCATATTTTTGTAAACGAAAACAATCAAGTATTGTTCCAAATGTTCAGTAGTAAGATTGTGTCGTCGATCATTCAATATATATATATAAGTGGTAAAGAATCGCTCCACATCCACTGAGGTAACTGAGCTGAACTTGAACGTTGGTGTTATGTCAGCACTTATAGTTTTTGGCAAAAGTTCTGTCGTCCCATTAATAAAACTATTAATTTGACACAAACGTAGGTATCAAAACAAACGACGCGTGGCTACTGAGTGCGCTGCGCTCGAAAAATAATGTAAATTTATCAATAATATGCATCATAACTAGATTTTAAGTAAAATATGCTATTACCGCTGAGGATGGGTTAAATATGCAAATGCATATAATCCGGTCCCTAGTCATTAGTAAGCTTGCCACCTTCATTCTATATACCAGTAAAGCTTTTTGGATGTAGGATCATCCAGGGCTAGGAAACCGGTTAATTTTTTGAACCGGTTTCACAAAACTATGCATGGAGCTTTATTAAAAGGTTACGTTCCACTGAACCGGTTTTTGAACCGGTTTACAAAAAATGTTTTTTTTTTAAATTAACCGGTTAAAATTTAAAATGATAATTTACGTTTTCGACCCATGTTGATAGGATGCGCGCTACTATCAAAATGAAACACATAGGCACGCGTCGCGCGGGTATTTCATTCAACAAGTTACAACAAATCGCAGCCAGCGATCGCTAGAAATAAACCGGTTTATTTAGGTAGGTATCGCTCCTAATTGGTTCCGCACCGGAACGGTATTTACGATAGTACAGGTTTTACCCTAATCAAACCGGTTAATTTTGAACCGGTTTCAAGCCCTGGGATCAACAAGACAATTGCATCTGAGAATCCCGATCCGATACGAACCCCTTAAAGAATCTAGTAGGTAACGGGAACCCGCACTAGTGCGTGATGCCGTTATCTCTAGAAAACCTCTGACAGTGTTTTGTTTCACACGGTGACGCTGAAAATCGCTGATAAGCTTTGATTGCCTCTTTAAAAAAGCATCTAAGAATAATAATAGTCCTGTCACACAGACCTGTTTTTGAGCGTTAGCGTTTACCGAGTGATGTTGTCCCGACAAAGTAACCGCTATAGTGTAGTGACGCCATGCGGTTGCCACATCGATGCGCGAAAATTCGCTTCTGTGATAGGTTTTTAAAATATGCAGTTTTACAGCTATAGTTAGCTAAATTAAATTAAAATGTTTTGTTTGGTAAAGGTTATTGATTTATTATTGCTTCGGAGTGCAGGCATTTATAATTATTCATATATGGATTCAATGAAAAAAGCAATTAACAGCACATACATTTTATGACGAGAAGTGATTAATTTGATGATTTAATATCAGACTTTGTAAGTCCAAAAGTTGTTCTTTTAATGCGGCTTGTACCAGAATATATGACTTGATGTAGCGCTAATCATGCTTAACATATCATCCCATTTAATCAGTTGTCTCAAGTTGATGTTTTTGTTTGATGAGAGATAGAAGTATATCCTAAGCAGTGCTAACTTAAGATATAAGTTTCCAGTACCCCATAAAAAGTCTTAATTTCGCTACAATTAAATATAACATTTGCATAATGCTCTTCTCTATGTTTAAGATTACCAAATAGTTGTAAGTTTTCATTGTTACGAAGTAATGTTATTTTCTTTTTAAACAATTTTGTTTTATAATAAGTACAAATGAATTTTTATATTAAGTCTTTAATTTGATATCCAGTCTCCCTGAATTCGAAACATTTATAGCCAATAATTAAAGTCAATAAAAAACAATAAACACTGTTGACGAAACCGCTTCCAGCGGATTTTTTTAAAAACCTATAGCTCGATAAACGCCATTTTGTTTCAATATGGAAAGTTGGCGCAGTCAGTCTATGCCTCTTAATTCTAAACATCTTCTCTATTGGGATTTGATTTATTTCATTCATCTTACTTAATAGAAAAAAGTCAAGGCAGCATTCTACAAAATAATTATGAGACGAATACCTCCGTCTTCTTCTTGTGACTACGAACCCTGCAAAGGGTTCAAAACGCCAGGATAATATGGGTAAGTACATTCATAACAATCTTATAAAAAATATAGATATGTAATGTGTAAAATTAACGCAAGTCGTTACGTATATATTTTTTTTAAGGTACACCAACAGCAATACACTTCAACAATCAATGACAAGGGTAGTGTCTTAAATATGTTTGCCAATTATAAGTATACACAGCATTCGTGTCGTGTTTTATTTCAATTTATTTAGGTAAAATCAAATGTCAATGTCATATTATTTAGTAGGGTGTTAAATAAAATGACTTCACAAGATGTACCTAATAAACTGTTTCCGATGTAATGATAATATTGTTCCTTATACAATTGTTGGTTTGTTATTCCATTGGTTGTCTCAAGAGAAAGTAGTTACTCACTCTTACTACTCGATACATTTTTACATTATTTTAGAGAACGCCGCCGTCGTCGCCGTGGTCTGAGAAATGGGAAGAAATGTGAGATATCTTTGTACCTACCAAATTATAGGGCAAGTTGCGAAATCGGTCTATATTTTGACCACTTGTATAAAAATAAAAGTTAACAGCTTTTTATAGGAGTTTAGTCCTTATATCTATGGGGATACAAGTGGTCGAAATATAGACCTATTTGTCGAATTATAGACCGATTTCGCAACTTGCCCTATAAAGGGTTATGCAACATCGTAAGCCGCTACGACGCCCCAACTAGCTTAATACAAGTCTATAAACCTGGTGTTTATTAATCGATTATCATATAGCAAAAGTGAATAAACTCAGTCACAGAATATATCATTACATAGTTTAAACAGAATACACAAATAACTAAGTGCTGAATACGGCACGTGCAGCTCATACCATGTTCCTGACTAGTTCGTCATTGCAATTCGCGAAGTGAGCCTTTTGAATTAATGTATTAAACTGTAATCTGCTAATCGTGTTTAAAAAAGTAACATTGGATGTTATCCAGTGTGGACGCGCCACTCCGGTTCATGTTAGGCCCGCCCGAAGGTCGATATATAAATCACGGCGAGCGATGCGCAGGCGCATCCAATCACAAGACCCTGGTTATTAATAAGCGCGCTTGAGTGAGGTCTCCTCTGATTTGCATTATTAAGTGCTCGAAATTGGAACAGCGCAGTCTTACATAGAGCATGTCTAAACGTGATGGGTGTTTGCATCGATTAAATTATATACATCGGACGCTTCAAAGTTCATGGTGATACGTTGCGAATATTATATGCGGGAATAAATCATATCAGTCAATATCTAATACTAAAATATGTGCATGGGTGGTAACTTATACGTAGGTGATCGATAAAGGATCAACATACCAATCTTCGTCTCCGCTGAATACTAAGGCTCTTCACGCGCCCTGTTTACCAACAAACGTTGCAAATTTAATATCTCCTATGTGACAAAAATATATAACTTTCTCCTGTAAAATTTTCTAGAGAATATTTTTGTTTTTTTAGAGAGTTATCTCTCTAAAAAAATGACATTATAATGACCTAGTCTGTCTGACTGATTCATCATCGCCGAGCCGAAACTGCTGAAGCTAATTAGATTAAATTTGGACTGTAACTTAATTGAGTGACGTAACCAGCCACTCAGAAAGGATTTTACGGAAATTATACCCTAAGGGGGTCAAAGAGGGTATGAAAGTTTGTCAGTTTTGAAGTAAAATACATGAAAGTTGGTATTTGGCTTTTTGAAAAGAAATAAAGAATGACATGTCTCAGTAATTTTGTTTACTTTCCTTTAAAAGAGTAAAAAAGGGATGAATCGTGGTTCAAATATCCACTTTACACTACTGACGTAGACACTCCTAGCACGAGCATATATTATGGAGGGTCTAACAGGACTATTATTAATTTGTTGACAGCACATTAACAATAATCTATTTACAAGAACCTGCTGCTGCCTTGGAGATTCGCAGTTAGGGTCACTAACCGCTTTAACAAGCCAGCCATTATTATCTCGAATGCATAGTGTCTTTCAGGTTGATAAATGATACCTACTCAGTAAAATAAGACTGCTGAAACAACTTCTCGTTTTCATCCTTCGCACTCATTAAGAATAGGCGCGCTTAGAACCGCCTCTTCGGTATAGTTGTTAATAAACCACCGGTCTCAGATCCAGAGTGAACAGATTCGATTTCCAAAAGGGGGTAGTCTGTTTGGTTGGTAGAGCTTATCTTATCTTATCTTAGTGGGGCCTGCTAAGGTTTCCCTCTCGCAGTAACACTTCGATCTTTTGTGTATCTTCCACCTGCTTGGTCCCCTCGTACAAAGGTCGACGGGTTGGGGTTCACGGTTTCTACCTCGTCCGCTAGGCAGATTCGATACCCGAAGGTGTCCGTCTCCACTTTGCTTCGGGGTAGTTCCCGCCTCTAACGCGCCTGCACCCGTAGGGGCGCG
Source organism: Eudonia mercurella (assembly GCA_963082485.1). Taxonomy (NCBI): domain Eukaryota; kingdom Metazoa; phylum Arthropoda; class Insecta; order Lepidoptera; family Crambidae; genus Eudonia; species Eudonia mercurella. Next base: position 7,478,503 of record OY720024.1, on the reverse strand, counting down.
GCGCGCTTTCCTTTTGCCCCCCCCCCCCCCCCCCCCCAGATACAAGCGGCAGCCTGAGCCCGAAGGCCCAGGGAGGGGTTACCCGCCGGTACCCTCCTGGGGTAATTTTGTATTTCAAGCAATTTTGGAGTCGAGGTTGTCATTCTTCCAGGACAGGGGTAGGAAATAAGGAATGCGGTAAGGAGTGAAATTATGTGGATGGGATCATGGGAAAAAGGGTAGGGTAGGTATTGCCCCACCGTGCGGGATATCACGGGTTAGCCCTCCACTCTTCACTACTGAGGTCGCAAGGTAGATTGGTGAGTGTGCGATGCTTGCTTGGTGACTACAGCATTGCCCGGTGCGGACGACCCACCGCTGGGTGGATTCGCCGCCTGCCTGCACAGGTGGTCGACAGGACAAGCGGCGACGAGGACGTGCGTGATAGGACTTGACGGCAGACGCATATAGCTCAACATCGCACACTTGACATACATTAAACCGCCCAACCTCCCCTTGGTAGAGTTTACCCGGCCTTATTATCATTTATGATCAGTTGAGATTAAGACTAAGCGCTACCCAGTTGTTTTATTTAAAAGAAACTCAAAATCATAGCGTAAATAAAATCGGTTCCGGATATAAATAAAAATACTCTACATTTAATTTGCTTGTGCACCAATCATAAGTAAATTATTAAGATGATACTCGTATGTACGACGCTCTACCATAATCTGTTTTTGATTATTTTAAAAACAAGACATTTAAGGGCAATGTACCTATTAGTATTCAGTTAAATGCACTTTGAGTACATTAAGCACACAAAAGTTATCCATGCAACAATAGTCTCGATGTAAATTAGCATGCCCATTGTTCGAGGCTGCAAGGACTATTGGAGGCCAGTGAATCCACCAGAATACACATTCCTGTGTTTGACGCATACATATTAAACAAATATTTAAAAAAGCATTTACTTTCAATTATTATTGTGTGTTAGCAATATACCCATAACAACAAAATTAGATAGGCGCATAACTTTTTGTATTGCTCTTTAAAAATCCAGGCAACAATTGCTTATTATCCAATTGAGCTAATGAATCAAATCAAGAAATGCCTCGCCTTCTAATATAATATCGAAAGCTATAGCGTATAGCTTTCGATATTGCTTTCATATTCCTTTCGAAATGACAAGATGACGCCTCCTCCTCGCCTCGCCTTCAAAGCGATCGAAAGCGAGAGAGTTAGGCGGTTGGCCCCCTGGTTTGCTCAAGGTTTTCTCAAGGTTTGAGCTCAACCGCCCTCATATTACAGCGTCGTCGGTAGGTACAGACGCTTGAACTCAGGGTGCCAAGTGCGAGTTTCATTCGCCATACGACAATTTGTATGGCAAAATGATAACTTTTCTCGTATGCCGCCAGGAGGCGCTGCTTCAATGCCATACAAATTTTCGTAAACGTAAACGTAGTCGAATTAATACGGATAGTAAACAAAATCCACACTAGGCACCCAGACCACAGAGTAAATATCATGTACCCAGACTACCACATACTGTCAAATGTCTTCAATAGACTTTGAACTTTATGTATATGACATACTAGCTTTTGCTCGCGGCTTCGCTCTCGTAGGCTACACGACGTGTGATTGTTTGTAATAAAAGCCAAAGTTGTTAAAGGTACGTTCATGTTATCAGTCCGTGGGTTAAACTTCTAAAATGTCAGATTTCCATACAAACTTTCCACCCCATATTTCACCTCTCTAGGGGAGGTTTTTCGAAAAATGCTAAAACACATCATTCTTTATTTTTGTTGAAAAATCTATAGATCGATTAAAAGATTCATTTTGATAGTTATTACTTTAAATATAATGATTTCCCCAAAAAAACCTTCTTCCCTTTATTACTTCTTTAAAGGAAAGTAAACAAAAATCCTGAGACACGTCATTCTTTATTTCTTTTCAAGAACTCAAATACCAATTTTCATGTATTTGACATCAAAACTGACGGACTTTCATACAAACTTTCACTCCCTATTTGACCTCCTTAGGGTGCGATTTTCGTAAAATCCTTTCTTAGTGGCTGGTTACGTCACTCAATTAATCTACAGTCCAAATTTCCTCTAATTAGCTTCAGCGGTTTAGGCTCGGCGATGATGAATCAGTCAGGACAAGTCATTATAAGTATATAGATTTATTTGACAGTTTTATCCAAAACCAGACTGTCAGTTACCAGTCTGTTACCCTTGTTTCTTTCGACGTATTAAAATCTGTTTATTATCGGCAAACTACTAGAAGAGCTATCGTAATAACAAGGTAGCCGGAATACTAGGGTTTCGATTTTGTAATTATTGTTATTCCATAGTCTATCAATATCAATTTTTACTTTTATTTTTAAGTGTTAATTGCTACACTTAAGCTGAATTAAATATTTATATTAAATACAGTGAAAATACACTAAAAATTTAGTATAGCGTTGAGTTATCAATTTGTGGTATTCATCTGCAAAGATGAATCTGCATGTCCATCGGTTGCAAATACCTTTGGATAGATGGCACTAATGTCGCTCTAAAGCATTTCAAAAATTAAAAAGCAGTGACAAAATTCAGCGCTTACGTCAGCCTTCCCGGTAGCATAACGGTCAGTACAGCCGCCCGGATTGCGGAAGACCCAGGTTCGATTCCTAGCTGGGTCGGGTGGGCGTTTAACTATCAATATCACCTTAGCTAGGTATGATTATTAGCAAAGTTAGGGAAGACACTGTGGCATAACACAGTTTTACTTTCACAGGCGGCAGGGAATTCACTATTACTGTGTATATTGTTGTTGTGATGAATAAAGATATTATTATATTATTATTATTAATCGTGTCTCGTTGGCCTGATTTTGACATTTGGACAATGGGAAAAATGTCAGAAAAGGCCATAGCAAACACGATTTTGATAGTCTTAAAATAGTAGAATCGAGGACCAGGAGCGCTGTAAATGTTAAACTGAATATCTACGCACATTAAAAGTCTTTTTGTAAAGTTAACTTTTAGCTCATAGGCTAGGTTTTGTCATAGAGTAAATTGGAGTACTAGGTAATACCAGCCGGCCGCCGCCCCCAGTGGTGATGGAATGTCGTGATGGCTTTCAGTAAGTAATCTTGCTCGGAAAGGGAGATGGAGTCTCACCACAATACATCTGTCGCAGCCTGCGTATTAAGTTATACTTATCTCTTAAACAAACAAAAATGGCTGTATTGTATTTATAGTATTTTTATTATTACGCTATAAAATAGAAAAGAATTAAAAAAATATATTGCGAAGTTCGTTCAAAACTTTAAAGTAAAATGAGGTTTAATTTAAAAGAGGTAGGTATGTGTATACAATTATAGATATGCTTGCTACATCCGCGTTAAAGAACAAATGAATATCAAACTAAAGTAGTTCATTGAACTGCCTGACCTTGCATCAATGTTAATTTGATACAAGCCTGTATAGGTTCCCCATCGGCCACTTAAACGCAGCAGCATTTAAGACAATTGCCTTCGAAACTGTAGTGACCTTTCGTAGACCGCAAACGCAGACCGCGGGCGCGTCGCGACTCGCAGCTTCTCCATGTTACAAGTTGTAACAATGTTGGATCCACCTCTCTCAGGTCAATGAGCGTTAAAAGCGCTAAAAAAGCTTTTGATTTTGCTTAATGAGCGATATCTAAAAAACTTAGTTTTTATACTACCACCTTCATTAATACAAAAGGTTTTTGGAGAAAAATGTTATTTTTGAATTGACTTAATTGTTACTGATTACATTAAATGGGAAATACTCGAAAATCCTCCACTATTCTCAATGCTTCAACAACGATTGGTGGGTTATTATCCGTTAGTAGTTGTTGTGACGAATTAAACGCTAGCCGCCTTCATAAGCGCTAGATCTAGCTCTGAGAGCGCTAAAGTGGCATCACTGGTTGCATCCTAATTCAGCGGATGCAGACGGGCTGAACGTAAGCAGGCTAAGGTCAGCGCAATCATTATCAATTCGCATCCCAAAACAATTGCGCCGTGGGCCGTCCATTAGACCCTTCGCGATCGTGCGTTACAATGTTATTTTCTATAATCATGGTACTGCAGGGAAGGCAGAGTAAATACAGAGGAGGGAAACTACTGCAAGATACATTGAAAATGAGGTAAAAATGATAAACAATTAGAACATAACATTATACAGATTGTAAAATAAAAGGCAGCAAACCGTAAAATGTTATAAACGAATAAAATAAAGAGGAGGTTTTTAATATGTCGGTTTATTTTTTGCTTAATTCCGCTACATATATTACCATAATATTTTAATTATTGTAAGAATATTATGTCCTACTTACTGAATGTAACTTAAAATTTTATAAAACAATTATTGACAGAGCCATTGCGCAGCTGGGCGTCAAATGCGATGCGCTTGCGACTGTAAAAGTGTAAAGTATTTATTATTCGTTTACAGTACATTAAAATGTCTACTAATGTTACTATTAGCATCTATTAGTATCCATGATTAGTATTGAAATAGGGTGTAACAAAATGAAAACTTTGAAAAATAAATAAATAGCATACCTACTTATTCTTCATGGAGTCTTGTTGCTGACAAATCGCATCGAAATGCAACTAAAGTCACACCGGACCTTCTCGTCTCAAAAAACCGGCGTTTCCTATTTGTTTCGCAATGCCACGACCATGGTATTTTGATAAAAGTGCTGTAAGCACTTGCCACGTGATCGTCGCCGTGATATTGGGCGGCAGTCGTGACGGCCAGACTGCATCAAGATTCGCGGCTGTGGCTTTAATGGCATCAGTCAATGGTGCGGCCGTCGAGTGCTTGAACCTTGCTCGCCTAATATTAAGATGGACAGTTGTTCCAATCGTTTTATTTTGTACTGATACAGGAGCGAATCTAGATTTGTCTATGCTTAGGCATCAAAAGAGGTTTTAGAGTTGAATAAATATTAATATTACTTACAGGATTAAATTTTTACGTAACTACCTGGGTAATTAACAATTTAGAGTTCTTTTTGGTAACAATTTATAGAAACAACGAATTTAAATAAAATAAGTAAGAGGTCGGAATTAGGTAGAGTTATTTATGTACTTACACTGATTTCATACAACGAAAGAATAAAGTGGATATGCCTTTTGAGGCATATCCACTTTATCGGGAGTCGTCCCGAGATTAATTTTTAACCTAAATTTTAACCTCACGAGTCTTGGCTAGAAACAAAACTATTTTCGTTTTATAAAAAAAGCGAAGTATAAGTATGAGAATTTGCTTAAGACTAAGTATTAATAATTTGTATTGTGAATTAAGTTATGTAAATACTAATAAAATTATCTTTGTTTTTTATTTGTCTTATTTCTGAGGTTTATATTGTTATTTATTTGTTGTTGGCCACGCGGGATTGTCCATTAGAAATCCCGGGAAGATCCATATTAATATCAACATTTCGATGCAAGTACATAATAACTCTACCTAATTCTGACCTCTAAGTCTCATAACTATTTAAAGCGTACATTAGTCAGATCTACAATCACAGGACATAGACTTACAACTTATACAAAGTTACAATTTGGCGGTCGTATCCTTTGAACGCCTCAACGGCCGAGTTGCAAAGCATTGGGCCCGATAACCGAATGTCCCGGGTTCTATTCCCAGGTCGAGTAAAGTGTGTTTCGAATTTTTCGATGCATATCCCGGGTTTGTGATCGATCACCAACCCGCATTTGGCAAGTGGTGATTAAGGCATTACCCATCAATTTTAGTAATGACTTGATTTCAATGATGGAGGCCTTTGCCCAGCAGTGGGACCATTATATGCTATTTACTACTACTACTACTAATACTACATCTTTTTAAAGCATAAATTTCGCGTACACTTCGAGTAAATGATAACATTCTGTGAGACATACATTACAAACATGAAATATGAATTAAATTGTAACAAACTTGAATGCTTTACGCTAACCATAGTATCAATATGAAATAGCGGAAGTAGCAGTTTAGCAGCAGGACACAGTTAATCCGAGAGCTAGTACTTGCACGAGCTCCTCAAATGTGTGAATGGATTGTGCACGCCTGAGATTACGTTGGAGGTTTCAAGGGAGCCCACTTTTGTTGTTGAACGCGACCGAGTTTAGTGTAATCATCCGGTGTTATTTTGAAGGCTATGTTCAACGTCACTAAAGGTATTGTAAATCCGGTAGAAGCTCGATATTAGTGCAGTGATTTCTCAGTATTATAGTTTCATACATATCAATAATAATCCCCCTCTGCCGAATTCGTCTACTGTGACCATTGTTCATCTATAAGTTTAACTACGATGGATCCTTACGTGACTAATGTATCCTATTTTAGTAGCAAAAGTCCGTCTGCAATGAGGACATGTAAGGGTAACCGTTTGTGTAATTATAGTTTATTGAGGAGGTTGCTTTATATTTTAATAAGTCCCTATTGTTGTCCACTTCTAGCCTCCTCTGTTGCTCAAATAGTTTAACTTGCTTCTGCACTGTATGCAACATAGGTATACAGTAACGCCTTTCATCGTCTGTCTCCCATACGGGTATAATAGCAAAAACACTTAGAAAAGATTATTGATTGCAATTTGGTACATATATGAGAATGAAACAGTGTCGATATTTATATACGACCATTACTCGTCCAATAGTACAGCGACTGATCGCGTATACTTCTAGTTATACTATGGTCAGCATCGGTCACATTATTTCCATTATTATTACTTATTACTTATTACTAGAAATTGACAAGCGCCAGTTAGATTATTTTAGTTGGTTTGAGAAAGTGCTAAAACGTTCAGCGATTTTTCTGCTGACTATACTATCACTAAAAGTGTAAGCGACATTTCTGTGGAGCGATCGGTTGCTGTACCCACTCCTAGAACAAATCTTTTTTTTAAAGCTGACAACATACTATAAGAACATTTACGAAAAAAGGTCCCTACTCGTTCTAACGGTGGGCTAATTACAGTCGCTTTTTTTTGTTTTTGGAGATAGTTTGCTGTTGGCCTAAAACGGTATTTTCAGCGTCACCGGACATTTTTGGGAGCGACGAGATAAAGCCCTGTGATTGACACACCGTCAGAGATTTTCTAGAGGGAATGGCACCACGCACTAAGCGTGACCCTATCATCATCATCATCATCAGCTCATTTATGTCCCCACTGCTGGGGCACGAGCCTTCCCTATGGATGGATAGGAAGAACGGGCCATGAACCACCACGCGGGCCTAGTGTGGATTGGTGGTTGTTAACGACTGCTAATGCAGCCGGGGCCAACGGCTTAACGTGCCTTCCGAAGCACGGAGGAGCTCAAGATGATAAATTTTTGGTCACCCATCCGATGACCGGCCTTTGCGAAAGTTGCTTAACCTCAGCACTCGCAGACCGGGCGTGTTAACCACTGCGCCATCGAGCTCCTCTGCGTGACCCCCTTCCTCACTCTATGACTGGAGAATTTAGTAGGGAGCGTGATCCTGTTTCCTACTAAATTCTCCCGAGGGGTTCGGATCGGATCGGGTACGATCGCCAATTTCAAGAGAACTCATTTGAAAAAAGTAAAGGTACTTCTGTATAGCTAGTTGAATGGTGGCAATGCATTTAGCATGGAGTAAACAATAGTAGTTCTCACGTCGCGCACATTTTTTAGCCCATCGCACAATAGGCATCATTTGGCAATTGTTTGTCGTAAATAATGGGTGCCGACCGATGTTGATCTCCTAATTACTATACGGGTTATCACTCAGGCGTGTGAGTGTGGGTGGCACAGTCAAGCAAGAAGTGGCCTCAGTGGTCTAGTGGTTATGACCACCGGTTTAGACCCAAAGGTCCCGGGTTCGATTCTCAACGGGGGGCACATGTTTGTGTACTCGGTATGGTTGATGGTAGAGCTTGTTAGTCCGCCTGGCTAGCTACCACCATCTTATCTAAATATGTCGCCATAACATCAATGTTTTGTTGTGGTCCGGCAGCTAGAGATAAGATAGCCAGTGCGTCACCATACAATCGAATAAGAGTCAAAACTAGTTTAATGTGTATACCTGTTAATGCTAGTGACTGTACAACACAAAGACGCTGTGAATTCAACCCGCAATCGTGTAAAAGTAATGTTTTACGATGAGAAGTTTGATGTGATTTGGCATTGTTCATAAATGCTTTATTTTACAATACATAAGTTTTTCAGTACATGCAGAGTTAATACATTGTCCCCAGGATTCGAAACGTCGTTTTTTTTTCTTTTCTCTTTCTAATTTGGATTTCAATGTGCTCATAACTTATTATAGCTTGTTTAAGTCAGTTATATTTACTGCCATAGTAGGTATGTTAAAACCATAGGTATATTTTAGATAATCATGAGGATTACTAATTAACTTGACATCTAAAGCAAAATGCAACGACCACGCTGGATATGCAATTATCTTACTGCACGATATTTTAAACGTTTAATTAAAAATATTGCTTGACCTTGAATTTTAAATTTAATTTAAATAAACGTCAAAATAAATTAATATTAGATAGACGCCTTATACGAATATGCCTAGTTACTTTTTCGTGTCTGTAAAAAAAGAGAAAGCGTGAACGGTTGCTACGGATTATATAATTCATCATCATCATCATCATCAGCTCATTTATGTCCCCACTGCTGGGGCACGAGCCTTCCCTATGGATGGATAGGGAGAATGGGCCATAAACCACCACGCGGGCCCAGTGCGGATTGGTGGTTGTTAACGACTGCTAATGCAGCCGGGACCAACGGCTTAACGTGCCTTCCGAAGCACGGAGGAGCTCGAGATGATAAATTTTTGGTCACCCATCCGATGACCGGCCTTTGCGAAAGTTGCTTAACCTCAGCACTCGCAGACCGGGCGCGTTAACCACTGCGCCATCGAGCTCCTCCTATATAATTCACGCAAACGTAATTGCGGAAAAAAACTCTAGGAGACGTGTCAATTACAACACAAGTATAGATAATAAATATCATGTTCAGTCACAAAAATATAGAAAGCTATATATATAAATATGCTTTAATATAATAGGCACTTGTGCTGTCTGCTGCCGTCGCGCGTCGTGTGCATTATCAGCCGAAATTAATAACCTATCCTCAGCAAGAGATAGGCCTACTAGAGATTTGTTGCTTAGTTATTTCTGTTATTTATCGGAAAATAACAGCGGTTGCTAGGTAACTAAACCAAGAAAGGCCTATCTCGTACCAGAGATAGGTTATTAATTTTCGCGGTATATATATATCATTGATAATCTGATGGAACCAATGTTCACGTCAGTATCTGGCTTCAGTCACGAATACATAGGTAAAGCAATGTAGATGGTTTTTAGGATTTTTTTAAGGAACACAGGCCATTTAAGATATCTGTAGATAGACAACAACTGCATAAGGCAAATAAAGAGATCTGGTTAATTAAGGGACAACATTGAGAGAAAACCACTAATCACCACGAATATATAGATTTAAAGAACAATATGAAAAGTTTTAAATCGATCGATGATCTCTAAATTTTTTTAAGAAAAAAGTTTAAAAGTTGTCTTAAAAATATATTGAACTTTGATTTTGTATGGGATACTATAATGTATATGTAAATTTAAAAAATCCCTCCTGACATGGTATGTACCACATATATTAGACAGATTAATTTATTTTTCTGTTAACAGATTTAATTTAATACTTTTCTTGTCTCTCATCTTGTTTGTCTTATGCGTAATTTAAAAGTTTAAAAGTGTTCGGTGTCTCCCCAAAAAACTCAAACTTCTGCAAATTAATACTGTGCCACCGCAAATCCAACCTTCTTGGAGTAGACAACTGGGTGAATGACCTTTTAACAAAATTGTTACTTTGGTTTTGATTATTTTTTGATGAGGTTCAAAAAGTAAATGTTTCATGCCTCCCTGCGCTTATCAAACGGCCGAACCATAAACCATCTCCAAATATATTACTAACGAATTTTAGCCCTGCACCCGCCCGCGTCACAAAATAAAGAGGTTCCAGAAGGTTAGCTTAATACAACCTCTCGCGGACACGGATCCTGCGCTGGGACTGTTCCGAGATCCGACATTGGAACGGATTTCGGATTTGCGGACGTAGGACTTTTTTTGTTAAATATCATTATTTTCATTATGTTAATCGATAGCCCTGATTAAGGCGATCAGGTCTTATTAAGGCAATTTTTTTGTAAACATAATATTATACGAGAAAAATTGAATATAAAAAAAAATTGCAGGGATGGTATCTAACATGCTCTATAAATACCAAGTCTTGGCAGACCTCAGCTTGATATTTTGTAGGGTTAATCTATGGGTGTTTAAGTATAGCGCCACATACATAGCATTGTCCCGGACTGCCCCGTTTTCCAGATATATGAAGCTGCACTTTGGTACTTTCGGTAATACGAGTATATCGTGCTAAAATATTAGTTTAATTTACGGTATATTTAAAAACAAATGAAGTAAACGCGTGATTTCTCAATACATTTCAATTTTATGATTATTTTATATTAAATTTATATTAAATTCGTGCCGATTGAGCTATTAGTTTTATACAAAGTTATCAGTGATTTTGTTCATACTGTATTGTTGTTCTTGACAATGATAGATGGCAAAATTTTTTCATGTATTTCTGACACTTTAGCTGCTTCCTGCGATATCAAAGCAAAGCCCTCAGAAATGAACACTCTAAACACAATTTACAGAAAACCAGTAGATAAAGATTTGTACAAGTATGGACTTTCATCTCTACATGCCTGGATCAGATGTTTGGAGTGTTTACTTCACATAGGTATATATTGCATTTATATTTAGTAATAAGAAGTCACGATTACTATGTCAAATATTAATAAAACATATTTTCAGTTTACAGACTAGACTTCAGACAATGGACTGCAAGAAAAGAAAATAAAGACATATTAGAGACTCGTAAGCAGCAAATTCAAGAATCGTTCCGAAATTAATACAATTTGCAGATTGATGGCAACACGGCCAGAAATGTTTTTGGTGATAGTAAGACAACTGCACGTATTACAGGCATTAATGAAGATTAAATCAAAAGGTTCCATGTTATTCTGCAAACTATATCAAAAGGAGAACGTGTAGATGTTTCTAAATTTTCTCAGTTTTGTCGAGAAACAGCAGTCTTGTTTGTAAAATTATACCCGTGGTATAATAAGCCTGCTAGCGTCTGAAAAATACTTACTTATACATGGAGAAGACATAATTGATTATTTTGGGTTGATTTCCATCGGAAAACTTTATTAAGAAGCTTCAGAAGCGAGAAACAAGGAGTTTAGAAAATATAAAAAACACCATTCCAGTAAAGCAAACGGGTATGCGAGAAGATCAAATGAGGACATATTGCATAATCTTCTTTTGTCGTCCGACCCTAAGCTTACAATATTACGACCAAGAATGGCCAAACTCAAGAGAATGACTGTCTCTCCTGAAGTTCGGAATCTTTTGATGCTTACTAATCAAGATATTTTTGAACCTGAATTTATAGATATAAGCAATATAAGTGATATTAGCGACACAGAATAATTCAATTGTTAATACTTAAGCTGGAACAATACAAACCAATTTTGTAAATTAAAACCTATTAAAGACTCAATTTTGATATATTGTATTCACTTTTTACATGTTTTAATTTTGTTACCTTTTGTTGTACATGATGTAATAGTCTGGTTGATAAATAATTAAATTAATATTATTTATGATGTTCAGTTTTTTATAACTATTTGGAATTTAGTACTTAAAATAATTCCTAAGAAAAATTTGAAAAAGGACCCAAGTTCAGCTTCATATATCTGGAGAACGGGGCAGTCCGGGACAATGCTATGTATGTGGCGCTATATATAAACACCCATAGATTAACCTTACATAATATCAAACTGAGATCTGCCAAGACTTGGTACTTATAGAGCATGTTAGATATCGTCCCATACATTTTTTTTTTATATTAAATTTTTTTCGTATCATATAATATTTACAAAAAAATTGTTGTAATAACATCTGATCGCCTTAATTAGGGCTATCGATTCGCATAAAGAAAATAATGATATATAACAAAAAAGTCCTACGTCCGCAAATCTGGGAAACCATCCCACTGTGATGCAGTCCGGGTCTATATGTGAGTTGCTCGAGCGCGTTTGTGTGAAGTTTACTTTCTGCAGTCTCCTTATTTTGTGTCCGCGTGGATGTCAGAATTTAATGAAGGTGTTATATTAATTAACTGCGCTGTGCACGCATGTGTGGGCACGGAGTATTTTTATTTTCCCTCTCACGTATCGCTAAACGCATTACGTAATTGTTGACTCGAGACCTCCACATATCCTTTTTAATGCAATCCTATAGATATATATTAGAATCGATTTATATAAAGTACAATGTAAAGTCAGGTCCGATGTACTTATAAATATGATGTACATTTGATTTGTGAATGGGCAAACAGTTGATACAAAAACTAGTAGGTATAAAGTGTCAAATATAAAATATTTATTTATAATTAATTTGTTTTTGTTTCAAAATAAATGTTATAGTGGCCGTTGTTATAGAAAGTATGCCACCTTATTATAAAAAAAGAACTTATTTTAAATAAAAATTTACGCATTATAAATCGTAACAGAAAATAGGACAATTTGTGAACGTTTCAATGACTTTTTCTCTAGTGTAGGGTTGTTGCTAGCAAATCAAATACCTAAAGTACACCGGCAAGTGGCCACAGCATCGATTAACCGAACTGGAAGTGGTTATGTTTCTTATTGGTCACCTGTTGGTGTTGCTGATGAGATAGGTAAGATTATAGACAGTTTAAACCCAAATACTAGTGCTGGATTAGATGGGATTAATACGAAATGTATAAAGTGCATCAAAGATACAATTGTCAATGAGTTTACAAACTGTGTTAATTGCTGTCTCCGGCTGGGAGTGTATCCAGACAGTCTGAAAGTGGCGAAGGTCACTCCAATATATAAAACGGATATCAGATCCCGGTAATTATAGGCCTATTTCAGTCCTGCCAGTTTTATCCAAAGTTTTTGAGCGTGTTTTACACAGTCGTCTATCAGACTATCTGGATAACCAAAAATTCTTATTCGAGAAACAGTATGGCTTTAGACCTAAACAAATACACTTGCGGCAACAATTGATTTGGTCACAAAGGTAAAAGTTGGCATAGATAAAAAACAATTAGCACTTGGGATCTTATAGACCTGAAAAAAGCGTTTGATACGGTCAGTCATGAATTGCTTCTAAAAACATTAAAAAACATTGGTATTGTGGGATCTGCTTGGAATATTTTTGCCTCTTATTTATCAAATCGATACCAAGTCGTCAAAATTGACTTTGATCAAAGCGAACCTAAACGTGTTAGCTTCGGAGTGCCCCAGGGTTCTATCTTGGGACCACTGCTTTTTCTTGTTTATATTAACAGCATTAAAGATATAGGATTACAGGGTAATATAACCCTCTATGCGGATGACACAAGTCTATTTTACTACGGCCATTCAATCGACGCGATTATTGGCGAGGCTCAAGAGGATTTAAATATATTAAACTCATGGTTTCAATCTAACCTTTTAACTATTAATGTACCTAAAACACACAACATAATCTTCACAGCAAAAAATAAAAAAAATGATAATTATGCACCTCTTAAATTAAATAAAGAACTAATTACAAAAGTAGACCATGAAAAGTATCTTGGCCTATTGTTGGATCGATTTTTATCATTTAAACCTCACTAAAATAAAAATAAATCTAAACTCGTTTCTCTCACTGGTGCACTGCGAGGCATAGTAAAATGTCTACTGCGTAAAGTCCGTTATACAATATATAACTCGTTAGTGAAGCCACACATAGATTATCTGATAGAAGTTTGGGGTACATCTGCAAAAACCAATTTAGAAGTGATACAGGTGGCACAGAATAAACTTATTAAGGTACTCTTTAATTACGACTTTCTGACTCCAACTGTTAAAGTATATAAGGACACCAGAATAATGAACATTGCACAAACATATATTTATTTTACATGCATCTTTATTCGGAAAGTACTAAATAAAAAGACACATACGGAATTAAGCTTCTCTAAGGCCAACCAATTAACAAAGCTAAGACCAAGACTAGGAAAAGAATTACAATTACTCCCAGCACGCACTAATTACGGAAAAAAATGTATTTTAAATGAAAGCGTCGCAATTTATAACAAACTACCAAATGAAGAAGAAGAAGCAAAGTCAACAACCACTTTTAAAAAACTACTAAAATCATATTAATTTAATAACCTATAATCATAATTTCAGTCTGTAATTAAAAAGTATCTATATTAAAAATTAAAAATTAAAAAGAAAAAAACTTAACTAAATAACAAATTATGCGTAATAATATACAAAACCAACTTAATTAATTTATTAAAAATACACATTTAAAACACAATGTCACAAAAGTACGAGACATGTTTCTTGAAAAAATCACTTTAAAAGACATTATTAATCTTGTTGTCTATTGCAATGAATATAGACAAGCTTAAGCACTTGTATTATTGAAATCAGGAACAACGAAGGTACCACAACCATCCAGACCCGAGAAAATATAGAAAAAGTTCGTTTTTCTACAATTACCCGACCGGGAATCGAACACGGGACCTCAGAGATGGCAACACCAGAAACCGGCGTGCGAGCCACTCGACTTCGGAGGCTGTCAAAGGAGGTGTGTAGAAGACATTCGAAGAATCAAACGTTCGAGGAATTAGATATACGAGAAATTAGATGTTTGAGGAACTAGACGTTTGAGAAATTCAATGTTAAAGGTATTCGGACGATAGACAATCAGGTACGGACCCGAATTGTATAAAACTCTCTATAATGTTTTTTTTAAAGACTTGGTAATTTCTATACTACTTTTCCTTATGTGTCGCCCCACTCCATCTATCTGAGACATAAACATAGAAGTCCTGACTGATTCTGAAGAACGACCAACATCGCAGAGCCCAAAGTGCTAAACCTATAAAACGCTGATATTTTGCAGTCTACTCCCATGCATGACGACGGCAAGAGGTGAGACGAGTTTTTACGAAATTCCCTGGGGATCACGGCATATACAAAAGTTATAAAAAATATAAATTCACATATATACTTACCTATGTATGCGATGGCAACCGCGGAAATCTTAACACTGGACAAGATGACAAAAAACAAAAAGCTTATAAAGACGCTACGTTTAATTGTGTATTCAATTCTCAGCGACGAAATCCATATTATCTTTTAAAAAAATGGCAATGTTCAAAGTTATTTTAATCAGTTTACAATGAAAACATTGCCTTAATCTTCAGTACAATCTCTTCCTCAATAATAAGGATGAGTCCTCAAGCAATTTAAACGGTACACCTTTTAATTCAATGCATTATTGCATACCCATTTATGTTAAATATGAATGGTACTTACTTATTTACACTTTATTTAGTTGATAAGACTTGAAAAAAAATCGTTTGGCTCGTCACCATATTTATGTCGTAAACTATTCGGGGAATTATTAGTTTTTACTGCAAATTGTTACTTTAAAGAGAAACTGTAACTAGACTTGTTTATGACACAGTAAAGCGTACCTACTTTAAGTGCCGGGTGATGTTTGTACCTTAATGAAGTTACATAACAAATAATAATTATTTTAATTTAATTCGCATAATTTTTTGTTGCTGCTACGGCGTCTTCGTTAGCTACGTCTAGCGCTACGTGCTACGAGCGTTACGCAATATTCTGTCAAGCCCTACCGATTAAGTGACAGAAGGGTAATTGACTTTCATCTTCCAACATCTTCATATTTGATGTTTTTGTAAAACTATGAGCTTTTAAGCACTTCCCACTTCTGTTCTGTTTCCCACTCGAGCTTTCTGAGGGTGGTTGATATTTTCTAGAAAAATTGTAATGTTTGTTTTATTGATTTAATTATTTTTTTATGCATAATTTTTAAACATTTCTCATTCTGCAATCTTTCTCTATATAAACTATAAGTGTGCGAAATTTCATACTCCTCCGTCCGCGCAATTTTCGTAAAAAGGGGTACAAAGTTTTTGCTTCACGTATTAATATATAGAAAATAATAATGCTTATATATGCTTATACTATAGGTAAATTACTTTAAATTTTTTTTACATTTAAGATATGATATCTCTACTAGACAAAAGCATCATTGAAGACCTCCGTAGTCGAGTGGCTTGCACGCCACCGGACTTTGGGCGGCGGCGGCGCTAACTCTGAGTTCCCGGTTTAGATCCCCGATCGGGTCAATGTCGAAAACGAACTTTTCGATATTGTGTCGGGTCTGGGTGGTTGTGATACCGTCGCTGATTCTGATTTTCATAATACGAGTGCTTTAGCTGCTTACCTTGATATCAGAACAATGTAATATGATGTTGTCTAATATCTATATAAATATAGATTTAAAAAAGTTATCACCATCATCATCACCAGCCTATAAGCGTCCCACTGCTGGGCACAGGCCTCCCACATGATCAGTAGCACGTGGGGATATTGGGCCATAACCCACCACGCTGGCCCAATGCGGGTTGGTGGGTTAAAAAAAAAAGTTATATAAAGCAGCATATTACGTTCAAAAGCAAATTTTAGGAATAAGGTCCGGTCTAGAATTCAATTCAATGGTTTACGAATGAACATCTCAATGATTCGCTAGTCACCATGAATCATGTTTTATCATATTAAGATGATCCAACATTACACGAATCGTCGCATTAAAACATATCCTGTTGCAAACAATATCAGAGGCGGTACTTAAATATGAATTATCGACTTCGTGATGAAATCTCGAATTCTGACTATTTCTATGTTAAAGGTCGAAATCATGGCTTTTCCTTCATTCTGTTGCTTATTTCGATGGAGGACAGACAGTAGTAGAATAAGTGGAGGAAACCAACTTGAATGACCAAATATTTAATAATATGCGCAAATCTAATGCCATCTTATCTAAATCATCATCATCATCATCATCCCAGCCAAAAAGACGTCCAATGCTGAGCAAAGGCCTCCCTCAAGGATAAATAATTTTGAGGGGAATTTGCCATAATCGCCACGCTTGGCAGGCGGGTTGGCGATCGCAGTAAGGTGAGAATAATCACAGAGAGACGCTGCTGCCCATCCTCTGGAATGGTCCCATAGTCGCCTTCTACGACACCCACGGAAAGAGATGGGGTGGTGCAATTCTTTACCCTCGGCACCACACGGGGAATCTAAATATGTCGCCATAACATCATTGATTGTAGCATTGTTGTGTTCCGGCAGCTAGGGATAGGATAGCCAGTGCCTCACTAGTCGAGGATCGCGGATGAACTGCGCTTCCACCATTGGCCTTATCATCACTTAACATCAGGTGAGGTCAAGGCACTGTGCTTACCCGTAAAATATTTTTTTTCTAAATGCACAAAATTTTATTAAAGACATTGTTTCTGGAAAAATGCTACTACTTTATAACTGAATAAAGAAAACATATTGCGCTGACTCCAACTGGGAAAAGGGCAGGCAAATTATAATGATGAAATCTCGATGGAGGAAGGAGCTCGATGGTGCAGCTACTTACATATGTTTTAGTAACTTTCGCAATACGTGTCACTGGATGAATAACCGATTAAACCGCCTCCGTGGTCTTGTGGTTAAGACCACCGGTTTAGACCCAGAGGTCCCGGGTTTGTTACCCAGCGGAGGGTACATGTTTGTGTACTCGGTTTGGTTGGTGGTAGAGCTTCTTTGTCCGCCTGGCTAGCTACCACCATCTTATCTAAATATGTCGCCATAACATCAATGTTTGTAGCATTTTGTTGTGTTCCGGCAGCAGAGATAAGATAGCCAGTGCCTCACAGTTCTCAGGATCTTGGGTGAAGTGCGCTTCCATCATTGGCCTTATCATCACTTAACATCAGGTGAGATCAAGGCACTGTGCTTAACCATAAAATAAATAATTAAAAAAAACAAATTTAAATATCTAGAGCTCCTCTGTACTACTGAGGGCACGTGCAGCTGTTGGTCCCGATTGTTGTCCTGAGGCGTTAAAACCTATTACCAACTCGCAGAATGTTAGCAGTGTGCATGGTGGATTTTTTTAACGTGCTATTTACGAGACCAGGGATGGGACATACACAAAAAAAAACGGTGGTTTAAAAATAAACTTTTTTTTAAATATTTTACCAACGAACATTATTTACAATTTTTTCAATGTTTCATTTAGCTCTCTGTATTTTCTTTGGGCATAGGAAGTTTCATTAAAATCGCTTTATTGGTGTGAACAAAATGTAACTTTGTAGATTGTTCGGAAGGCTGTTAAGGCTTCAACCTCCTACTAATATTATAGACATTCTAATATTGATCATCGTCACCTTAGTAGAAGCCCACCGTTGCCGCTGGACATGTGTTAATCAAATCATAATGATATACCTTCCCAAGGTTTTCTGTAACGAAAGGTTAAGTGCCATCTTTTATGAACCAACAAAATAACAGGCCAGCTTTTGTTGAATCAACAGTATAAAAGAAAATCTTTATATCAGACAATACAGATGTCGTTAACATCGACTAAGACGGACTATAAAGCTATGTGTACTTGAAAATATCATAAAAATAAATACAAAAGTGCAAACTTAAGCATAGCAAAACTATAAAAGAACAAATATTTTTTGACCGCCTCTGTTGTCTATTGGTTAAGACCACCGGTTCACAGACTCAGAGGTGCCGGGTTCGATTCCCAGTGTGTTTGTGTACTCGGTTTGGTTGGTGGTAGGGCTTATTTGCCCGCCTGGCTAGCTACCACCATCTTATCTAATTATGTCGCCATAACATCAATGTGTGTTGTATTGTTGTGTTCCGGCAGCTAGAGAAAGCCAGTGTCTTAGTAGTTGAGGAGGGGTGAAGTGGGTCTCCACCATGGCCTTATCATCATTTAACATCAGGTGAGATGTAGGCACCGCGCTTATCATCAGGCATCAATTTCACAGTAAACCAAAGTCCGACAGCAGTTTGCTTCGTCAGAAAAATTTACTGAAACTAAAATAATTACATGACCCCCTTTTTAATGATTAAAGAAAAAAATGACGATCCCTGGTCCCAGTCGGGCAGTGGTGCCATTACCCTTACTTCTTTATTTAATAACATACATATCTTCTTTATTTAATTCTAGAAACCGCAAAGAAAAGGACAATAAAATATTCTGCCTGGTAATAGGATTCTGTCCCGAATCTGACTGGATGGCGACCTATCGATAGCAAAGCTTGCGATAGCTGATCTAACAATGTTTCGCAATGCTGTGTTCAGGTATAAAGGGTCCGTCACTAGATCCAGTGAAATTACAGAGCTTGCAGGCTTATGGGTCAGAAACTAACCCGTGGTCGCATTCTTGATGTTGCAAGCATTTACAGGCGACCTTCCCCTCAGAGAGGCCTTAAAGCTCGTTTGCTAGCTCGAAAACATAAAATAAAAAATACTTATATGTAAACGTGAAAGCGCTGTCACAAAAATAATAAATTTTGTGCACAATTCTCTAAAATAACGAGATTAATGAAATCTATAAATTTAATTTAATATAAATGTTAATATAGTGAGGACCAACAAGGCACCGATGTCGATGACCGATGGCGGTCGTTAAACGTATTAGCCTATCGGATGCATAAACAAATCGTGATAACTCCCAAGAAGAATACATATATAAACATGTTTTCCTTACATCAATCGGAAGTAATAAACACACAAGGTTTCATCAATTTGTATAATCCACCGAAACTGTGTATTATGTAATTATTATAATGGGACAATAATACGCAACAAAAACAATAGACCTCTCTTCGTGGAATAAGATAAGAATTTTTTGATCTCAACCTTTTTAGCAGTAGATAAGAAAGTAATAACTATATCCAGACATAATAAAATCAAAATATTACGTAGTTACTGTAAATTTATAGCCATTTAAAACATAATTATGTTGCTCTCTCTGCTATCTCTTCGCTTCCTTACTACTTAAACAGATGAGTAAGTTTAATTAATTTTATTATCACGTTGTTGTAGACATTGTAATTCCTTCTTCATTAAAACGTGTTGTTTTATTATGGTGAGTATCGGTATTATCACAAGACTCCAAAAAAGGCTATACAAAATTATACCAGCCAGTAAATAAAAACAAAAGATATACTCGAAAATAGTTTAAATGGTTAGAGATGACAGTCCAGGGTTGTATCGCAGGGTAGAAGTGGAGGCACAGAGGTCACCTGTAGTTGGTCAGTAATGTCACGAATACGCGTCTGCGAGTGCGGCCCCCCGGTCGGCGTCGCTCATCCCCGCTACAGCGCCTATAAAAGACTTGGACAAAACCTGCTGCGCGCTATTACAACAGTGTCCGTGTGATTTTTCCCGCCGTCATATTTATTTTTCAACAAATAAGGTAAGTGAACTTGAGCATGCGGGATGCGAAGGGATCGGGGAAACGCGATCGGGTTGAATAATTAAATTTCAGTTAATTTTAAATCAATTAAATATAAATTTAAAAAAAAGTTTTAATTAACTTTCGCTTTAAAAACGGATTTAAGCATAAATTGTAAGAATAACAAAATTATTTATTAAAAATAAATTGTTACATATTTAAAAGACAGATTTTGCGATAAAGTACCTATTGGTTGCTGCAGTCACAAATTTAATTTTAAGTGTGTGTACTTGTACATGATGTATGTCCTTCCAATATTTACGCGCAAAGTGTCGGTACTAGATTATGGCTTACAGTATGTGTGTCAAGACGTGGCGGTTGCGACACCGCTGATGTTGAGTTTATTACTAAGAGCCCTTTTCTATGGGGCTGTTTCGACACTTGACAGTCAGACAAAGGTGCCACGCTTGCCGATAGGTGCTTCTCACAGTTTTTATAACAGCCTTATTGTTTTATTAAACACACGATTGCGCACGCCAGCTATCGCGAGATCTTGAACCTGTCAAATCTCTATACGGAATATTTAATAGCAAATTCTTAGTGTTTCACAATTATTAATGATCGAAGGTCGGCTAGACTGATAGCCTGAAAGCTTTCAAATGAGTTGAGCGGTGTTTTTGAAGTAGCTTAATGTTATCTTATTGGTGTGTGAACGATATTCAATGTCATGTTACACAAACTAACTCGTTTATTTATGATTATAACAATTTATAATAGATAACATTTATTTAAACAATTTCTTTAATGAACATTATGAATTTGAACAGTCCTTGTATAAATCTACTAAGATTAAAACGTGAAAAAATTCAAAGATTAGAATGTGCTTCGGAGACGATCTTTATTAGTATAAAATGCAAATTAGAGCATCTCAATAATAATAAACCAGTGCAGTTTTGTAACAAGACCAGAGACTTTATCGAAGTGAGTTTTACATAATATTGTTTGTTTAATATTTTCTCTCACATCAGAGTTGATAATATAATATTTTTGATAGGACAGTAAAAACAAAAATATTTTAATATTACATGTTTAACACGTTAACTGTCGCAAAACCAGACACAATAGAAAATTTATTGTTTGTTGGTCACCTGTGATCACCACGGCGATTGAAGACTTAATGTGGCTAACGTATAACACGGCGGATTATTGATATTGTATGTCTTATTCAGGAAATTAGCTTTTTAAATATTTTGAGTCTGTAAATTACAGGAAAATTTTATAGTTTTTGTATTATTCGGTCATCACTTTCCGAAAATGCTTAAGAGAGTGAGTTTGCGTTGACAAAACTTTTTTAATTCATTGCTTTGTAATGTTTACAGTGTCTGTGATAACCAGGTGTTTTATATTTCTTTGAATTATTTATTACTCAAAATTGTTTTCTTTAAACTGGCATCAAAAGTTACATTTATTTTAGTGTAACTTTGAATTTTATGCTCCTTCTTCTTCGTTTTGTGATTTCAAAGAAAATTGGTTTTATTATAATTATTATTTCATGTAGTATTCGAAAACTAGAAGCCGGGACTAACGGCTTAATGTTGCTTCCAGAGCTCGAAGGAGCTTGAGATTCAATTTAGATACATATTCATTAAACTTATTGTAACTTTCGCATTCAAAAGATTTTTTAGGGTATAACGCAAACTACTTAGCTAGTATACCTAGGTAACCTAAGCATATATACCTACCTTTTATACCCGACGTTTCCACCGTAGTCACAAGCTGATATCACCTCTCCTCCTTGTTCTATTATATTATACGTTACAATAATACGTAATTTTACGTAACTAAATAAAATATACGCAAGTTCGTTGCCTTCAAATGTACTCGTAGGTACGCAAACTTCACGTAAAACTCTACCATTAACTTTGACATCTAGAGGTCATATGTCAAAGTCAGTAACGTTTTACCAATAACCGAACAACGCGTCAAAATTTGCATAATGTCATTGTCACAAATAATAATAACAACAAAGAACATTTTCGCAGTATCGCGCACGATTCACTGCAGGCGGGAGATAAAGTTCTCATTTGTAGATAATACAACAGTAGGAAGTCAGTGTTTTCATTTAATTTTCATTGTTTTAGTTAATTGATTCGAATTTTAGTTTGAAACGAATGGTCTCTACATTATACCTTGAGTTTTGTACCTACTAAGAGACATGAAGATGAAAAGCTCTGTTTGCTTTTTATAATAATTTGAAAGTAAATATATGATACTGTTTGCGATATAAAGCTATCAGAATAAAACGTCATATCATATAGCCGTCATGTATTGTATTATCCTCAGTGATTGGGGATTCCTAGTTAAGTGCGTTTCCAACTTCGGCCACATCTTCACTCAACATAAGGTGAGAGCAAGGCCAAGTATTTGCCTACGGGTAAAATATAATAATAATAATAGGTGACCGCTATGTGGGATGTGGATTCGACGATCATTGTCCCCATAGTCGTATCTGCAAACGGCCTTATAGCGAAGAGTCTCGACCAACATCTCAAGAGACTTTCGCTGGATGGCTGGATTAAGGGTCAGATACAGAAGGCAACACTCCTGGACATGGCACGTATTGTCAGGAGGTTCCTCACTCTGCAGCCCTGACCACCGGTAGCTTGGGCCCTGCCCCGCTGCTGGTGGTACTCTAGGATTAGGTTTTTATAATGTTTTTTTTTTGTTTTTAAGAAAGAAAATAAATAAAGGAAATAATAATAATGATAGTTCACTGAATTCGTAGGATTCTAAGTAAATATCGATAAATACATTCAAAATATTACCATTGACAGTCACACGACAGACCACTGACGGTAACTTGTGTCACAAGCAGCATTGTATCAGCGTGTTAACGATTTCATTGACAGATAGGTAGCGTACACAAAGACGCGGTTGCGTCCGCACCGGACATTATGTATCTGTGCCACGTGCTGCTTAAAATTAACGTTCCACTAAAACATTATTCATTTCTCACTAACGATGTATCTACATCAGCATCATCAACAGCTGTTAGTTACACATTGCTAAGTGTAGACCTCCAATTGTACACGCCACTTAAGCCGGTCCTGTGCTGTGCTATGCTTGGAATTGCCCTTGTCTTTTGTTATAACGCCACCGCGTTATACCTTATAGTTTTTCAAATAAATTATAATGTCGTGCAGCTGGGCAAAGCTCTCCCTATTTCCTTCCATCTTTCTCGATCTCCAACTGTCTTCGGCAAGCCTGGATGTCACGAATCTAGATCGTCACGCAAACGCTTTCGCGGGCTTCCTCGGTGCCGGCCGTGGCATTAATTATGATTATTTAAAACGGAACTTTAGTTACAATTTAAAAACAATTGCAGTTCAACTTGAAACAAAAGAAACTATCTCACGTATGTTAAAGCTATTGCACTGCGGCAGCAGGCGTTTGTAATAGAGACGTTAAAAACAGTACACATTTGAATAATTTCACTGAATAACAATGAGTTGAATATGAAACTTATATTGTACTTATTGCATTCAAGAAAAGCGTGTTGTTTTTAACAAGTGATTTTGTATTCTTCTATTAATCTGAATGCGTAATTTCAAACGCTGTTGGGCGTTTTAAAACAGCTTACTATAAAAGATTGCACACTAAATAGTATGAGAATTCGTTGACCTAAGAACCTTTGTTTTGTAACGGATTTCAATATCCATCTTCGCTGGTACTGTAGCGTAATGTACGCTACGAGCCCACGTTGGGAAATGTGTGTTACTCAGATAATTAGGCAGATATCTAATATTTGTGTGTCAATACGTTGATAACACCGAATCGTTAGAATCAAACGTGCCGCACTGTGTACTTTTAAATGCACTTTTAAATAAGGTAGTTGGACAGATTAGACAATAGTGCAACTGTTGATATTTCACACGACTCGAACGAATTATTATTGTACAGTGTAATACAGTACAAAGCAATTTTTATTGTATTGTATTTATTAGTGTACAGAGATACGTAAGCGTGATGCGAGTCTCCATAAAACCTCCTTTGATTGTTCGACCACTACAATTTAAGGCCGTGGACCCTGTTAAGGCCATAGACGGCCAAGAGCATACTCTTTCCTAAAAAAAACAACAAAGTCGATACTATTATTTGATAGAATTTCTATAGGGTTAGCGGTATATGACGTCACATCAATGAATAATAATTGAAAAACGAACAATCGTATTTAGGTTAAATAAACTTTGTAAATATTTTCAAGAGCTTTTAGGTAGTGTCATTTATACCAAGACCTCCAAATGTAATAGTTACGACAAATTTCAACATGCTGTTTGTTTAAGGGTTAATGTTCTGAAATGAATTTGTATACTTGTCACTATCTCTATTGTTTCGGAACTTGTGTAATCGCATATCGTTAAAATTAGTCACTCTAGACGGTGTTTTCATTCTAATAAGGTTTCTAGTTTGTTGGTCGTTGGGAAAAAGAATTGCTTTGATGTAAGACTCCTGTCAGCCGATTGGTGTACAAATTGTAAATAATTTTTGAGCGGTAAAAAGTTTCTCTCACGGCCCAATGCGATTGCTACTTGTAAGTAAGACAAAGGCATTTCTTAATACATACGCTCTAGTAGACTATTTAAAACAAGATGTGAATGGGCGTATTTTTGTTATGTTCGCCATAACAGTAGGATTCTTTTTGGGGAAATGGTTGGTAATAATAATAAATCATTAAAGTAAAAAAAAATTTATTTTTAATTTTTAAAGAAGCTTTGTGAATAGCTACATTAAGTGTTCACTTTATTAGCTTTATTTATTCGCTTTCTCCTGTTTTATAATTTGTGTGCTGGTTGGGGTATAAATCATCTATATTACGTAAAGTGGACACGTAAGATAATTAGCACACACGAAACTGACACTTTATAACACAAAATTGCACATAAAGTATTTATTTACTCTCACTAGATAGTATATAACATTGTATTAACAGCAGATTGAATAGGTTTACCACAGACTTTCCCTTGTTTAGATATTTCCTAGATAACCATTCAATTTTACGTCATGCATGGCTTGGGTGTCGTATGTGCTTTCTTGAACACAATGCACACTTGACTTTGTCACTACAATGAAACAAAAGAAGACTTGTCTGACTGTCAAATGCATTACGTTATCTGTTACATTGTATTGCGATCATAGAACGCGTTGTGCAATGTTGTACTTGTCAAATTAGTATTGATACAACCTCTGACTTTGCTTGGCCGATGAGCTACTTACCGTTACACGTGTTTTTGTAGTTTGATCTATGGTAACCGATTAGCGAGTAGAATCATTCTGTTCTAATAAATACCTTAAATTAATTTACATTTTTGACCACCATAACAAATGGTAGGATAAAATTGAATAATGTCTAAAAAATTTATAAGTATTTAAAAAAAAACAAAATGTATATATGTATACATTTTGTTTTTTTTTTAAATACTGAAGTGTTTAAGTAGTTGCTCATCACTTATAAACAAAATATTCTAATTCGAACTTCAGTCTTTATTTAAAAGTAAAGACAAGACATTACATTTATTTAACGTGTTTAATAAGCAATTATATATGTATTTATTTATATTTTACTTTAATATTCATAACAGACACACCAATTACATAATTATAGGTACATTTTTAAAACCATTACCTTAGAAAAGAATGATATATAAATATATGATAAATAACCTGCCAGTTAATGATTATCTCATGTAAACTAATTACATTACATGCGAAAATAAATGAAGATCATTAAATCCTTACTTCTTGTAGTAAGACGATGTCTTTGTAAGCACCTTGCCCTCTTGTCTACATAAATGGATGCGATAGGCCGATAGACACATTACTACTGTTATCTAACAAGCTACATCATCAGTCAGAGGAGTGTTTACCATAACATCATGTGGTTTAGCTCATCTTAGTTTATGTAAGTCGGGTACTTCTCTCCGTACACTTCGACCCATCGGGATCTTGTGGCTTTTAATTTTATAAAGTTACTGCAATAGAACTTAAAATAATTTAAGAGTATGCCGCGAAGGTATGACGTTAAGACCGAAGGTGGAAATGCATTTCATCAGGAATATTACTACCGAGTAACTAGCTACCTTATCTCGTAATTATCGAAGCAAAACAATGATGCTAACAATGTTGCTATGGGCGACAGTCTTAACTGAGGTGGTGGTACGAAAGCTGCCTAACCGGACTTTAAACAAGTCCTACCTCTGACCAAACCTAAAACATTACCATTGTAATTTTTTTTTACTTTTATTTAAGTGTTAATTGCTACACTTAAGTTGAATTAAGTTTTTTTTTATTTTTCTTACTGTATTTTATATAAATATTACCATTGTACTTCCCGCTATGGAATCGAACCCGGGACCTCTGAATCTGAGACCACTAGTCTAGTTGCTAGAACACCAGAGGTAAAGAGGCTCTGCTTCTCCTAACTCTTGTACTCTACAGTAAGTTGTAAGTAAAAATGCCTATGACTGTTGTTGGCAACATAAATAATAATGCCTTTGCATTTATAATAGTTTTTTCGTGCGAAAGAGATGTACATACATATATATTGTTTGCTCTCTCTTCTCTGCATCCATCTTGTGTGACCACGCAATATTCGTAGCTCTGTTTTAACTATATGTTATATATTGTAATACAGTGTCATTGTCCTGCAAAATGCATTAAAAGTCATCTCAATCAACCTTGAGTGTATTATTTTCAATAATAAACCCAGTGTGCGTGAGTAGAAGACATCCCTGATACACTCAACTGACCCACTGCTGGGCAAAGGCCTCAATCATTGTAACCAAGTCATCACTACAAAGGATAGGTAATCGCCGGGGATAGTTCAAAACCGCGTAAGTAGCATTGGTGGATTCCGCACAAACTCTCTTAAATATGGAAAAAGCAAAACAGCGTTAGTGCTTTTATCTTATGATTTACTTAGTTCTTTTAGAAAATAACTTCATTATTATATAGAGGAGCCAAAACAATTGCTATGTTCTGATTGGTACGTAAAACTACCTAGTAAATAATTAAATATTTAGTTTTCTATCCTACCCGTTCTCTTAAAAAACAGGTGTTGGACGCTTACGCGGTATTCGCAAAATACTACTTACGCGCTTTTGAACTAACCCCGAAGTAATTAATGGCTCAATCACCACGGTTGCCAAATGCGTGTTGGTGAATACTCTGTATCGAACAATCCGAAACACTTTTCCCGACGTGGGTATTGAAACCGGGACCTATCGGTACGGCCGCGAATTTGCCACACGACCATCGAGGCGTATGCTCTACAATTTGTTTAAAAGCGACACTTATCACACCACCCATTCACACGTATCTATATTGTTTGTTACCTCGTTTCCTCGTTCACAAAGCTACAACAAAGTATTAGATCCAACTGTTGAAACCTACAGCCTTACAGCCGGGTAGTTTCGAAAGGCGGTGGCACCACGCATGTAGGGGCAAATGTCAAGCCGTTGCGCAACGGTTCAAGGCTACTACGCCGATGTTTTATATGAAACGACATTCTTATGAATATACGCGCTCGTCATCTTCGAAGAGCCGGTGAAACAGGAACCGCGGATCCTCTGTTCTATTATGTATATGTATTATATGTGTTTTCAACTTTGAAAAATGCTGATATTAGTATCAGTTTACGTCCTAATTAGTGATCAGGTTTTTGTATGTGACTCTTTTGTACTAATAATAGTGAATATGCATAATTTATTGTATTAGCATCTAAAAGCTTAGCTAAAGTTATCTATGGATGATCCCATTAGATTAAAAAACTAATCGTAGTCTTTTGCAAAATAAAAATAAAAAACACCACAAAACTTTGGATAATTAATATTGGCGCGCGTTGATGTCTTTTTTCTTATTTTATCTTTTTTTCTATATTAATATTTTTTTTAAGTTAGTCGACTTTCCCGATGCCAGTTCACCACAAATTAATTAAATTAATACGTTTCGAGTCAGTAGTTCGTCCCGGATGTTGTCGTAAGATGGGAGTTATTAAAATCCATCAACGTGTTAACTTTGAGGTCTTGAGATAGTTGGATTCCCTAGCAGACAATAGAATCAGAATCAACAGCTCTATGTTTTTTTGGAAGCACGCAGACAGCCGAGAGGTTTGAATTTGGTCACCCATTTAAATAATGATAATATTTGTATTTAATATTAAAGATTATTTTAAAATGTAATAATAAAGAAATATTTCGAGTCCACTGTGGTAACGAAAATATCTCACCCTTTTTTTCTAGATTAAACCAGTATCGTGCTTGTTCCACGGTGAGGAGCGCTCTTATTATTTTGGACTGCATCGGCTGCTTACCATCAGGCAGGATGTGGTCACTATGACGAGTCACTATAAAAAAAAAAAATAATTGGAACTCCTTAAAGTAGAAGTGGTTTTCAGGGATTCTTCGTCAAACGTCAATCAGGTCTATCGACAAGTTAGATTAGCTAAATTTGGATAACTGATTACCCACATTGGGCCAACCTAGTGACCCAATTGTCCCAAGTGCTATTGTTTTTGTGGGAACCCAGAACCCAGCAGTGATACGTTTATGTAGATATAAATAAAGTAGTGTACGATTTGGTATATTACAGTAAGGTCACTGTTGGATATAAATAAATAAATATACAGCTGACGATGACACGGGTTAATAAATACCTATCGATGACTGCAATTATCTGTGATGACCGATAATGAAGCTAATTTGACTGTGCAAGCGCGATGATTAATTATTAAATCGATAGATGGGATCTTTCCTAATCGATAAAAGCTTTTTCATGTCTAGATGGCTTGCACATGCGTTGATCATTACAAACTGTTGTCTCTATTAAAATAAAAATGATTACCGAACATAGAATACAAGGTTTATAGATTGTTCTGCGTTGGTAGGTAATTAGTTGAAATCTATTGTTATGTAACTATACAAATAACCTGTTCTAAAAACTTGGTTTTTTGATTAAACATTGAAAATTATAAAAACACAGTAATAACTAAAATATTTTTATATTGATATGTATATATTGGTGGCATAAGATAGTTCAATTGGACCCTGTTTTTCATATGTTAAAACCAACCAATCGGCATTTAACCGACTTTGTAGCTTATGTCCTGACGTTCTCATCTTCTTGTGGGTGATTTATGAACATGAAATGTTTTCCATAATGTTAGGTCAAGTTGGCATGTGTATCAAAGAATACCGGACACAAAAAATGAAAAGCATAAAGAAATATTACAAAAAAAATAACGACACGAGATACAATATATTATTATTAACATATCGAAGATGATATATATACAGTGGACCGCAGCAAGGTCTCCGCCTCCGAGGTCGGAGGTGTTAGCGAGAGGTTCCGCGTGTCACGCGCTCAAAATCGTGTTATAATAAACGGTGGCATTGAACTTGTGACGGCCCTGCGCGTCACAGCGCATTAGCGCTACGTACGGTAACTTCATGAAATAGTTACCACACCTACTGAATGGGCCAACTACAAACAGATGAACATCTATTAGATCAGATAGGTTCATTTCCCGAAGAAATCCCGTAGACTTATTAATCTACTACACTATTTAATCTAAGCTCCCGTAGATATAATCAGACTACGAGTATAATCTTCGAATAGGAATTCCGTGTTTTGTAAGTGGTCGCCTAGTGGTCGAAATTCGACCATAGTTTACAAAATATACAATATAATGTAACACAAATTATACTAAATTCTATATTACGGGACTCCTTCTCCATATAAACTTTAATAATACAAAATCTCACACTACCCTCATACAGGAGTATGAGGCAATGTAATGGCAATGTAATGCGCGCAATGTCTTCAAAAGGCACGAAATTTTCTCTTCACGTATTCAATTTTATATGAAAGCACAGAAAATCTATTCCAAACTTATACTATGTTTATTAGTAAAGTCTAGAGACTACACATGCGCATACTCTGCCTTCAACCCGGGCTTTTGTTTTCCTTTTGCAGACACAGGATTTGTCAGAACTCAATAAC
Source organism: Eudonia mercurella (assembly GCA_963082485.1). Lineage (NCBI taxonomy): Eukaryota > Metazoa > Arthropoda > Insecta > Lepidoptera > Crambidae > Eudonia > Eudonia mercurella. The sequence goes on along the minus strand of OY720024.1, from coordinate 7,448,036 downwards.
TCTTCCAGCGTTTATGAAAACCATTTATTTGTTATATGACAAGGTTATTATGATATTTAGTAACTTGACAGGTGAGAGGCAATTTATGAGCAGTAGGTATTTATTCAAAAGCTTCGAAATTCAATGTGACTTATGACAAATGACTTAACTATATTGATATTATTCGATAACTTTTCGCGGTTTATATCAAATTATTAGTCAAACTGTTAGGTTTTGCATAGATTTATAAAATAATTGATTTACGAGGAACACGAACACTTAAGTTTCAAAGTATTTAATTATATCCATCATGGCGATTTCACCTAACCTAACCTAGCGAGTGATTACCTACTAAAATTTGAATTTGACAATATGAAGGCTGTCATAAAATAAATTCTCACGTGGAATCGTAACATGTTATTATACGATATTATTCCATTGAATATGCCTCTGTGGCCCTGTGCGGTGTTGGCGAATTAGCGCTTCTTTGGTATTTTGAAGACGATAACAAATGAAGGTTTATTTTCGAATACCTACGATGAGATAACTATTACAACTATTTGTTATCTTTGCGTAGAGGTCACTTAGACGTATATAAAAATGATGTAGTATGGTTGTCGAATGTTAAAAAAGTAAGCATTTTTTTATATTGCTAAATATCGCGTTTCAAATTGTTTTCTAAAGTTGAATTAAAATTAAACGTTTGTTATAGATCTATTTCAGTTTAATATAATATATAGGTCGTGAACCCTATTTGCAGGCTTCAACGCCTCACTGTGTCAATTGTGAATTTTTAATTTCGATAAACTCAATTTTCTTTTTCAAATTCATATTAAACCTGTATGAAACGGATATGATTTTATTTAGATATAATATAAGTATACATAATGTATAAGGTCGCATTTTATCAACTGCAAATATTTTGACAAAACATCTAATTATATCAGAGAAATAAGGCCCTAGCATTTAAAAAAAAAATCAGGCTAGTTTTTTTTTTCTTTTCCTGACACAAAAATTGTAATATTTTTAAGAGCGGCCTCTCTGTCGGCTCCTTTGAATGAAACTACGGGTACGTGTAAGCGGTGAAGGCATTGCGGCCTCTCTGATTCGGCCTCTTTGAATTGAAACTACCGAAAGTGCTTTATTTCACTTTTTAATCGAAATGTCTTTTGGTGTTTTTCTTGAAAACTAGCGTATAAAAATGTAAGGTTTTTTCCTAAAAATAGTTTATATATATATATTGTTGAATTTATCCTCAAAATATTTGCAGTTGATAAAATGTGACCTTATATATAAAACTATTTAAATTGAAATATAGAGTCTTCCTTATTGTAGAGCATAATATAACTGTATTTTGTAGCGATACGATCGCAAACTGCGCTATTATTGATGACATCAAAGGCTTCCCACAGTGAACGCATGCAGACATCCGTATCTGTAATGTTTCATATTAATTCAATTAGTACCGTTTACATTATCTACGTATTTAATAGCTACATGAGTTAATAGTTTTTTTTTATAATGTCGAAATGTGCGCATGTAATCTGTTCGTTTAATTATGAAACTTAATTTAACTTATGGAATGATTCCGTTTAAATACCATGACTTTTTCAGCCAAAAGAAAAAAAGAAAACTAAAGAGTGTGAAAGATTATGTAAGTTTGTAAGGAATGTTTAGTGAGAGCAAAAATTTTGTTAATTTATTGTTTTTTACTGTTGTTGTTAGTCTGTAACCTTTTTAAACGGTTATATTTAGCTTGCCCCGTTTATTTATTTGTTTATTTGTTTGGGTCAAATCTAGTAATTTCAATTTGACCCCCTTCCTGTGGACGGATTGATCTGAAATTTGATACACACCTTTAGTTCAGATGACAATATAATTTAATATATTCAGTATCATTGTAAATCCAAGATGGCTGCCGCTACATAATTTATCACTATGGCGGGTTACATATTTTATCACTGCTACCTCAATATGGGTATCAAATGAAAGGGCTTGATTAGTAAAATAGTTCTCTATGAAAATAAAATAAATATCAAATATGGCCGCCAACTAAATGGCAGGTTAATTTTTTATCTTTTCACAACCCCTTCAATATGGGTATCAAATAAAAGGTCTTGACTAGTAGAATAGTTTACACTATAAAAAAAAACATTTATAAACTAAAAACTTGAAAAAAAAAATAACGACGACTTTATTGAAAACTAGCTGCGCCCCGCGGTTTCACCTTCGTAAATTAAGTGCCTGTGATAAATAACTTATTTATTTGGATAAGGATTAATATCATGTTTATTAAAAAAAATTCGCAAATAATGTATTATTTTAGAACTAATTTGATTACCATAAAAAAGGTTATAGTGAGTCAACCTTAAAAGCTAGACATATGCTGTCACGAATTTTTTTTATAGAACTTTTAAAGGGGAACAATTTTGTAATACATTAATTTTTGCGTAACTTTCACCGTTTACGCAGCGCACGCAAGGAAAGCTCTCAAAAATAATATTTTCCCGTTTTTGCAACATTTTTCATTGCTGCTCCACTCCTATTAGTCATAGCGTGATGTACCTAATTATAGCCTATAGCCTTCCTTAATAAATGGACTATTCAACCCAAAAATAATTTTTCTATTCGAACCTGTAGTTCCTGATATTAGCGCGTTCAACCAAACAAACAAACAAACTCTTCAGCTTTATAATATTTTAGATAATATTAGTATAGATAAGTAATAAGTATAAATAAGTATAAATAAAGATTTAAAAAATGATGTCTGTACTTTGTCTGTACTTAAAGCTAAAAATTAAGTCGGTAGGTCCTAAGTACCAGTCATCACACCAATCTCCTCATCTACCTAGGGCATTGATCAGACAAAAAAATTAAATCGTTGGGCGCAAGTAACTTGCGTAAATATGTAAATAGCATTTTTATTATGATATAGCGGTTGACTTGATAGAAATTTCACACGCCCAACGATTTTTTTTTGTCTGATCTATGCCTTAGGTTGATGAGGAGAGTGGTGTGATGATCATCTTTTTATTTAAACATGAGTTTTTTCAAACAGAAATTACTGGATGCTGGATTTAAATAAAACTTTACATAGCTTTGATCCCAGAAATGAAAAAATATTGTATTAATAATTGTTTATTTTGAATCTTTTAGCTATGCTTTACATATTATATTTTCACATATAAGTGAATATAAATCTTTAAAGACAGAAAGAAGATTCAAGTTAGAAATCGGTAGCTTTTTTAAACAGGCACTATTTGAGTTCATTCACGTCATTGCATTGTTTGACGCACACCTACTACGCTAACACAAAAATCATAATACCACTTTAAAAAAGTTTCACTGAATGACGTTGTGGCGCGAATAAGTTATGTTTAATAAACTTGGCTTGAATCAAACGGTTAGTAATAGTTGTTGAATGAACTGAATGTTGTTTTGCAACCGCTTTCGTCATTTCACTTTACCATCTGTCACGATTCAACATTGCGATGAGCTGGCGATCATGTTTTTGTTTGTACTAACTATATCAGACACATGTACATGACCAGATATTTAAATATTTTACACGAATTTTTTACAAGTTTGTGAGATTTCATGTTTTCCCCATTTTCACAAATTTCCTGATGAACATATCATTAAAATAAACTAAAAATATATATTATGATCACTTTAAATTGTATGTTATTTGTGATTTAAATAATATGTTATAAATTAACATATTATTTGCTATAACTTTTTATTTAAATTACTATGTCTAAAAGTTTACTTTACAAATAGCCGCATAGGACGACGACGGTGTATTGATTGTACCTACATTAATAATAATATTATATAGATAATATTGACATGTTTCTCGGGACTTGCAAAGATCTTTGCACACTCCTTCCCATTCATTCGTTCTGTTGGGTTTCCACACAGCTAAACTTTATTATGATTGAAATATACATATTTATCTAGGTAGTGCTTTAGTCATAACTTTAGAGCTCACCTCAGGCATCACGAACCACGTGTATTTAAGTGTAAGAATTTGTCTAGATACTAATAAATAAGATCTCCGAACTAAATGGAAGCGTTGCGCAGCTAGACGTGCAAAACGATCCTGAATGGGCTTAATACAGAATGGAAGCAGAAGGTTTTCATCGTTAAGTAGTGCGCTTGCGGTATAAACAAAGCATTGTCAGCAAATGTAATATTGAGATTGATATAACAAAGCCGTCTACCAAATATTAAATCAGGAGCAATCTCCACCCGTGGCCTTTTAAAAAAAATGTAGAGATATCTTATTTTCAAGATGACACAAGTTTTTCTTTTCGTAAATCCAACTGAAGTTTTTGAAGGAAACTAACTAAGCTGCTGCTTAGTTAGAATGAAGCAGCAACTGTCAAAAATTTTGCGTATTTATTCTAATTATGAGCAAAATCATGCGTGGGAATGTAGGTTTCCATGTAAATAAGAAAAGTTAAAAAAAAACGTTTATTCTCAGAGGCAGTTTTATAATTATTCTTCCTCCAGTTTGGATGCAATCTGTATTGGAAAAATTCCGAAAGTAACCCGACAGTTAAAAGTTCTTTTTTTTTAGTTTGCATTGTTTGTCACCATGACTCTATTCGCGCACATACCTAATACAAGATACGAACTACGAGCGGACCTCCTGTCCTTTTTTGCAACGTGTCTGAGGGCAACGGTTTGGCAAGGCGCAGGCGCCGCGAGCCGCCCGCACGAGCGCGGGATCGTGACCGGCGGCGCCGGCGCACCGGCCTCGGTTGCGCCACCACACATTGTGCTCAACTGGCTCGCACTAAATTCGCGATTGGGTCACAGATCGCGAAGAATTGAGCCCGCGCCATTGTTGTACTGTCGGCCTCCGGCGCACCATTTGGCTGAACTCTTGAAGGTTGATGGTAGAGGAGGCTTTTCTAACTACACGGCTGGCTGTGTGACCAACAAACAGGGCACGGTTAAGTTGGTATTACAACGTCGTTTAACAAACTAATGCGTTGGCTGAGATTTACATTGAAATCACAGAATAAGAAAACTCTATGCTTTTTTTTTGAGATCCGGTAAAACAAGAATGATCAAAATAGTAGTACCTAATCGCTAAAAATACAGCGTTTTGTGTATGTACATAATGTTGTCAATTAATGACCCGTCAAATCAAAGAACATAAGAAATGTGATAGTTGAATGTTTTGCTGAATTTTTTTTGTTAATAATTATTAATTTGTATGTTTTCTAATACATGCTAATTTTATATTTTCTTGTAGGTTAAGTTAATCGCCGCCACAGCCTTATGGCTAGCAATGTAGTTAATTGTTGGCTCACAACATTAAGTCGGTCGCCCATCACAGTCCATTTAAAAATGAAAATGAAAACAAGCAACGTCGATTGTAATTACCGTATTTGGCCGGAGGAAGTTAATTAGCGGCAGCCCTGAAGGCGCACGACGCATCTCGCCATAAACCGATCGTGATGACGCGTCGCCTTACTCTTTATTGATGAGGTGGGATCGCAATTATCCGCTTACGGCTCGCCGTACGCCGTCCGTTAACAGATATTATGGCATGCGTGTCAAGGTTAGGCACATCACAGTGCGATGCGTGATGACACCACTCCGCCTGACGACCGCTCGTTTCCGGGTACACGTACGACATTATTCATGCCAAGTTTTTACTGCCACCTCTAAGCTCTACATCCTTAATCGCGTTTTTTAATGCCGCTTCAAATATTTGTTCACGCGTCAAACTGCGAAATCAGTCAACACGCCTACTTCGTCGAATCGAAAAAGTGTGCATGCAAGAATACTGGTAATACTGTCGTGTCGAGGCGTGTGATGTGGCACAGTTTTGAGTTTATTAGGTCGGCGCATTTCGCGTCGCACGTCGCCCGGGGCGGCGGCGGCGCCGGGGCAGGTCGCCGCGCTTGCGTAACGAGTGTTGACCAAGACAACATGTCGCTGGCCTAGCTTACTGGACCGCACATCTTACGGACAACCATATCGTTTGTTCTTCCATCAGTGACATCACTGTCAATATTTGTTAATTGTTATACACTGTGTCCGTTTGAAGAGGTTTGCACGGCACACTGACCAGCGACAAGGATGGCATATGTTAATGGGTCATGTGCAAATTCAAGATTTTTACTCATATACGTAGACAGGCTTCTCTGGAAATTTATATGGGAGCGTTAGATGTCCCACAGCTGATAAGACTGATGATTATGACCATTATGAACTCCAAAAATCGCGGTTTCATACCGAAAAGAAGTGTACGTTGCTAAATCAGCTTGTTTAAAATGAAGGCGTTCCATCCTTTCAGCAGACACGTGGGTGACTGGATTTCGAGTGGTGTTACATATTGTGGAGACCATTTATGGGGATATTTGCAATCTCAAAACAGTGTCAACGCTTTGTATGAATAGAAAATACACGAAAGTATTACCATAACTTGAGTCAATTACTTAATATTTTATTGCACACCAAAAAAAGGAGACCGGTGTATTATTGGTTTGGAAATTTCAATTTTCACCGAGGTTGGAAACCTCAGACCTCAGGCCACATGAATGCTGAGAAGCACATTGAGAGATTAGGCCATAAGGCAACTACCATTTTCCAACAACAACCTAGACTTATCACTACTCACTTGTTAAAATTAAATTCGCGTTTTTTCGTTATTGTTACTAAGAATCGTAAATACGCTGAACCACCATGAAAAAAAATCCTCTTTAAATAAACTACTTTTAAAGTCCAATGAGGTCATCGCATCGACGCCGGCGTCCAATAAAAATCTTAAACATGCCAGGATCTCAATTAAAGCCTTTACGTTTACGAATACGATTAAAGGTTTCGATTAAAAACGTCCATTTGCATCAGCGGAATACTTCGTAGCTTCCGTTGACATGTTATGAAAGCTAAGTTGTAAGTAATTAAGTTCACGTGGCGAGGTTGCGCCACGAACGGATCGACGAGCACACGATCTCGTGTCGGCGAAGCCTGCGTGGCCTGGATGGACGTGTTACGAAAATCGAAGCGTCGCCGTACGTTTTATCGATAGCTCTAGAATGTAGAGTACGGTACGACGTAGTGACGATTATCTAAAGTCTAGATATTTAGTTACTGTACGAATAATATGAGCGTGGGTTAAGGCGAAGGGTAAGGCACACTATCGCCGCTTATGGATTTAATTTGATAACTGCTAAACTGGATTTTTTTTTCAAACATTGCGGACCTTCCGACACTAGGCAAACATCTATTATTTAATAATAATAAGTATATTTATTTGCCAAAAAAAAACATAGACAAAAAGGTCTATGGCTCAGTGTTTGCAGGAGACCCACAAACCCTGTTATTCTGCCATAAATTTATACATGGATTAAAACATAATTTGTAGCTAAATCTAAACTTACATTTTTTTATCTACATACATACAATATTTTATTATATTGTTTACCTATATTTGTAATTAGCTAGTGCCAGCGACTGCGAATAATTGTGCACTACTTTTAGATTTGTTTTTGTATTCATTCACTAACACCAACAGTGGCCATTGTTTGTGAATAAATGCGATAGCCCGTTTTGTGAATAAACCACGCAACAAAAAGTAGTGAACAATTATTAAATAAATACTATGGATGCTTTCCTGTTGTCGGACGGTACGCAATGTTTAAAAAAAGATCCGGTCCGTTAGTAATTGTCAAATTATCAATTGGAGGCGCTACTGTGCCTTACCCTTTTTCATTATAACCAATTAATGTAGTGGCATCCATCAGTGTTCCACTGGGTGCCAATTGCGATATTCATTCGCCATTCGATCACGTTAAGAATGAACTCACAACTTCCTTCTACATGAGAGCCTTATCGACAGATTGACAAGTTTTCAGACTCTACTTCGATAGATAGTTCTATATATTGTTCTATTTAGGTTACTCTACGAATGTGTATTGGAAAATATCTGTAGAAAAATTAATCGCGGATAGAATTTTCGTTTTGGGCTCTTTTTAGCCACTAACTCGATAGGTTACTCGATTTAATAATTAAACATTATATATAAATAATTATAAAAAAAATCTATGGAAAAAAAACGTGGATAGAAGTATTTTTGTCACAAATCTACCATGCTCACAATAATTAGCTATTTAAAATTAAAATTTTAACCGATTATTGATACTTTTGTATAATGCCTTGTCAATAAACATACGTTGACGTTTAAAAAGAGTCTTCAAGAGAGTGTATCAAAGAATGAAGTAACACTTCATTGAAAAACGAAGCCTAAGAATTTCATATAATGGGCTTAACCGTCATACTATGTCATGTAGGTACATATGCAAAAAAACTAACCTGCAGGCTCTGGGCGTCATGATTTTTGGTTATCTTTCGTTGCCAGGTTAGAAGTCGGGTATTTCTTGAAAAAATATAAAAAGTCTGCAAGTACAAGAAGTTTTAATATGCACCATACAATTCTAAAGTTATCCCTTTATTTATTTATTAACGTTAAGTTTGTTTGCCCGCAGATGCACACGTGGTTGGTGGTAGCGTGCGCAGCGCTGCTGGCGACGCTAGCGGCCGCGCAGAAGCCCGGCCGGTTCCTCTCCCTGCCCGTGCCACAAAAGTGCGCTAACAGTGAGTATTCAATTAATAAATAATATTAATTTATGTGTAGTTGTTATTGAAGTTGTTATTTTTCTGGTTTCCACGGAAGATCAGCGTCGGGGTGTCAACTAGGAATCTCGACATTATGCTGAGTGGAGACCAATTCAACACCACTAGTTCTAAGTTGTTTGTCTATGTTGTTGGTAATAATAGCTAGATTAAGTGGTTATGAATAAATATTTTCTATTTATATTTTGCTATTTAGCCGCTGTATCTGCAACTGTGTAGCCACTGGATACAAGCACAAACCGTTCATTGTGGAGATCCTTCGGGAGGCCTTTTTTTATCCTTCGGCTGAGATGTGGTATTAAAAGCCTCGGTGGCCGACAGTATGACAATACGCCAAGCCCGATATCTCGATATTCCCAGGTCAGGCATAGCCTGGGGCCTACCACGAACCACGTTCGACGTGTTGCCTCCCTGTCACACTTACGCATGAATTTACAAGAGCGACAGAGAGGCAACACACCGTACGTGGTTCGTGGTAGGCCCTCTGTTTCGTATATTTCGTTTGTGATCACCAACCCGCAATTGGCAAAGGTGGTATATAAGCTAATAAATAATAATAAAAATAAATTAATTCAGAAATTCAATATAACGTACGGCGAGCTTAATGAGCTGTTACACACAGTTATGTACATAACTGTATACAAAATCATGTATTAATTAACATGAGTACCTACTTATATGAATAATTATTCTACTTATGACTTATTATCACTAAGGATGTAGATATTCAGAGAATGTGACATATACCCATTTATTATCTTTCCTGCGTATGCCTACATCCTTTGCTAGTTACTGGGAGTTATTTTTGTGTCACAATTAGAGCTGTGATGTAATTATACACTACCCGTATAATAATTATATGATAATGTAGTTATCGAGTATAAAACTTTAAAAAATTAAATAAAAAAAATTAACAATATACTTATGAGAATATTCGAAGCAGTGTTAGACGACACATTTTTCACCATCAAAAAACATTATACGTCATTTCTATTTTACGGGTGACAACAAAAAATTTAAAGTATAAAACCTTTTTTAAAAACAAACTTTTATTAAAATGCGCTGAAAAGAAAAAATGGATTTAGAGTGACGTCACTTTATTTTTTAAGTTATTCTTAGAAAGCCTTTTCATTTGATACCCATATTGTAGGAGTGCATTAAAAATAAATAGTCCGCCAGTTGGGCCGTTGGGTGTGCCACCATGTTGGATTTAGAATGACGTCACACAATTAACCATGCATTGTCATCCAAACTGAACGTGTATACAAAATATCAGCTCGATCGGTTGAAGATATCTGCTTCAAAATTGAGTTGCAAGATTACACCCGAACAAATTACATATATATATATCATCATCATCATCATCATATGTATATTGTATATTGCATGTAAAATAAAAGCTTATAAAAAGAAGGTGGTCGGTATTTAATTGTTGCACACACGGGGTATGTTCCGATATACACTGCGAGCACTGTCAGGTGTGACGTCAATTTAGTATACTGCGAAGCCGTTCCTTTATAGTTAGCTATACTGGTTACTGTTTATAACGGAACGCAGTCCAGTATACTCTCATCTATGCTGTCATCCATGTCATTTCTGGACGCTGTTGATCACGTGATCAAAGCACTGAGAGCACCTTACCTCGAAAATGCCAGTGCTTACTGTACAAAAATGGCGACGATTTATGACGTCATATATTTCCTTAGGATACTGCGGCAGTATACTGTCAGTCCATAATGAAACGCATTTCTTACCAGTAAGAGCACTGGACAGTACTCGCAGTGTATATCGGAACATACCCTAAAATCAGCTGATAAATCTGTCGTCTGCTGTGAATATAGACATAATAGTATTTTAATTGTTTGTTGGACGGAATCGGCACTAAGCAGACAAAAGGTTAAAGTAAAAGAATGACGATTACTGGGTCCTGGGTACTGGTGCCACTACCCTAAGTATCATCACATCATCATCACACCAGCTCATATTTTGTCCCTACTGGGGCACGAGCCTTCCCTATAGATGGATAGGGAGAACGGGGCATAATCCACCACGCGACCCCAGTGCGGATTGGTGGCTGTTAACGACTGCTAATGCAACGACCTTACGTGCCTTCTGAAGCACGGAGGAGCTCGAGATGATACATTTGTGGTCACCCATCCGATGATCGGCCTTTGCGAAAGTTCCTTAACTTTAGCAATCGCAGACTGAGCTCGCTATCGTGCTCGATATAAATTCCACTGTATGATATTATTACCCTAAGTATAATATTATTAATATAGTTTTAAGAAAGAACGCACACAAAGGACGGAACAAAACCTGCGCCGCCGCCCCGGCCGGGCCGGTCTTAAAATAAAAAAACGACGATGATTAATGCTACTTACTTAATAAACATACAATATTTATTTGCCTAAGTGGGTAATACACAGAAGTCTTTGTACAAAACATGTTCTGCCATACAACTAATTTTGGAGTTGGTTGGTAACTTAAAATGGAAATAGATACGAAATTATGTAACACAGATCTCGTCAAACAACTTTTATGGCAATCATCTATCTTTTGGATGGCGCTTAACTTGTTTAATGAAATTAAAGGTTAAAAACTTGTACGGTCAGTGCTCAGTTTGATGAAGATGTTTGACTTTTTTGGAATTTTAGGCTGTATGTTACATTTACGACAAAAAATATTTGTCTGTTTATAATTGACATATCAGATAACCACCAAAAAATTTATGTCATATTTTTTTTTGTTAATGAATAAAGTTATATATACAAGCCACGATAGCATAGTTGGTAGTGCACCTGACCCGGCATGCGTGCTCGAATCGCGCTCGTGGATTTTTTTCAACACTGTCTTTTCTCAACTTTTTTTGTTTATCAAATAAATCAAATTTTAATCAAATAAAGTTCGTTTATAATTTGAAGATAATCATATCGTATTTCTTGGCGTAAAAAGTAGAGCCGTGTTTGTAATACTTACCTATGTTATTTTAATAAGTACTTGTGTTATATTATTATTAATAGCATTATATTTATTTTTAATAATAGTGGATTGTTACTCATTACAATAGCTGGGTACATATTCGTAGATGAGTGAACGTAATTTTTTAAATTCCCTCCAATAGCCCGATCTCGGATCTGGTGGGTTACTCTTGAAACACAATTGCAATAATCAATTTCCAATCCCAAATCTAAAAAATTCAAATGGCACTCTTAAAAGCGACAATAGCGCTACATTGGAATTAAATTGCGTGGAAATTGAGTGAACAAATTATTATCGAGATGGGCCGTTCCGAAATTGCGAAACTTATCCCAATATCGATACATATTAATCGCATTGGAATTGTATTGAGATTGAGTTTGCGTCAAGAGTAGCCTACCAGGACTCAGTCAAGCAGTATCGTAGCATTCGTAGCGAATTTCATGAATTTCATCCTTTATGAATCTTCCATAAATGTTATTGATCGCCATCATGAATCCCTTCGTCTTTTATTGTTTTGTGGAAAAAAATTGGTATCGAATGACCAGTTTTTTTCTAACGTTGTCAAACGCGGTCAGTCCTTATAAACTATTTAATTTACAAATAACTTTACATAATATTACTGCAGACATAATAATAATATTCATAATGTGACCTTTTCTTAAATGAGCGATTAATAATGTAGGTAGGACATACCATAGCATCTGACGACCTTTGAAGGCCGATTTATAAGAAATAAAGTTGTCTGTCGTCCGAGTATGACGTAAACTCTATATCGATCTGAATCTCACTATGATAATTATCCATCTAGGTTGTACTTTTTTTTTACCAAAATAAGACTTAGATCTGTGATATAACTTGTGTCAGCAAAAACTACAAAAAAAAACCTCTTTCATATTTCCATATTCAGTCGAAAGTTGCATAATAAAGTTGGCAAGTAAGGTTGTAATGTCCTTATTACGGTACGGACTGCTTTCAAAGACAATTAAGTCATCTGTTTTTGTTATAAATAGGTTTTACTTAAGGCGCTGCATACCTAAACCACATGAGTAAGTATTAAACCGTAGACAATAATAAGTTAAAAATGGAAAACGTGCTACAGGTCGTTGACCTGCAAGGTCACGGACGGTGAGGAAGAGCCCTCCCCGCGCCTCGCGCCCCTTCCCGCCCGGGGAAAGTGCTTGTGGGAGTTACGCAACCTCAGATGCCTCTACCTGCGGTTTTCCTAAACCCACTACGAGTATTTCCACGTTTTGTTAATTTACATTCTGTGCAAATTCCGAGAAGAGTTCAATGTAATATTTTTTCCTTATAATATGCTTCTTCTTCTCTTCAGATTTGATTTGATGATGTAACTTTGACACTTAATGAGTAGGGGGCAACAACGTTTGACACCTTTTCCCTTTAATTATTAAAAACTAGCTGACCCGGCGGACTTCGTACCGCTTTGACAGTTTCCATCATTGAGTTAAATATACATATATCAATGGTTTCCATGACAACAAAAAAACCAAATAATTTTGTACTGGAAAATTAAATTGTCGTTTTTAGTATTTTATTTAAAAAAAAAATTAAATATAGCCTATGTTACTCAGCGCTAATGTAGCATTCTTCATGAAAGATTTTTTTTAAATCGGTCCAGTAGTTTTTGAGTTTATTCGTTGCAAACATACATACATACATACAAAAATACAAAGGTTTCGTCTTTATTATATTAGCAACAAATTTTTAACTTAGCAAAAACTGAATACAAACCAACCGTTTGCTAGATGTCTAAAATACATTTTTAATTTATTTATATTCCGTACCTGTACACATTAAAATCTAAACTATTATTAACTTCCGTTCATTAAGAAAAAGGAAAAGCGAATACAACTTTACATATTCTCTTTTCCATTTCCGTCGAAAAGATAAAAAAAAGAGCAACTGGCACAAGTTAAGACAACAATTTTAACGATATGTAACGAACCGGTCGGACGTTAACTTTCAAGTGCCAAGGGATCAATATCAATTAGTTACACAAGAGCTCACTATTATTTAATCTGTGGTAGGTATCGGTAACAGCGATTGTGGTGCCGACACGAGATGACTACCTACCTGCACGCTCACTTTTGATGCATTAACGAAGTAACTCTTAACGTGATAAACCCAGTTTTAAAGTTTACGTCACACTTCTGCTTAACGCAAGGGCACTTTCATTTGAGTACGGTTACGTCTTAAAGTTCGTTTTAACGTGTTTGATGTGCGTACTTGAGATTTTATCCCATTTATAGAATACGCTCATAACAATAACTAAAGGAGAGATTACTTAAAACTCAAAGATAACATGGAATTGATAAGATTTTTTATAATTCAAGTAAAGAAACTAAATACGTTTTGTTTATTTATAACACTTGCATATATTTATATACATAAATCTTCGTGCGTGTGTATGTTATTGAACTCCTTCTAAACGGCTAGACCGATTTGGATGACATTTTCTGTGTGTGTTCAAGTGGATTCGAGAATGATTTAGATTTACAATTGGACCCGGTAGGTGGCGCTGCTATAGGGGTCCATCATGGGATACGGGTGTTCGACGAATGATTTGTTTGTTTTGTTGTCATGGGAACTGTCAAATCGGTACGAAGTCTGCCGGTCAGCTAGTATTTTAATAAATATAGATATGGGAAAATAATTGAAAATAATTATCAAAATAATTATCACCAATAAACTTACAATCAACTATTTCATGAATGACAACTTTAATAATTAGAAGACCATAACAATATAAAATAATTATATTCCCAGCTTAAATATTGGGTCTTTACCTATGAAATTGACGTTTTTTTCTCACTTATCAATAAGTGTATTACTTCTAAAAGTCAATACCGGTTGTTAATATTATTATACACCTTTAATTAGGACTATATGACTAAGGCTTCAGTAATAACAATGATTATTAATTTTGTGTCTTTATGACCTTTTTTTTTTTAAATTGACTTCTTTTTTGTTTCGCGGAAGTGACTTTTTGTTTCATTGTAGCTTTGAAGGTACTTGATATTTTTCTTTTTAATGTCTGCTATATTTAGCTAGTGAAACAAACACACTACCTTTAAATTTTTATAGTGTTAACATAAATAGATGCTAAGAAAATTAAAAAAAAACGTTAGTATGAAAAATATAATCTTCAATTTCATACTTCATACTTTTTCATAAAATTAGGTTTCGATTTCCAGTTATTGCTTAACTTTATCCTTCTCTTGATGTATCTACACTGTTACACACTTGACATAACCTTCATTTATTTTAATAAACATCACATAATTATATAATTTATGCCTACCTACTACGATTTCTGTTGCCGATTGTACTAATGTAATGTACATAGGTCGTTGATTGACGACTCTAAGATGAGTGCAAAATACTTTGTTACGTCGGTTTGTACATCTGTGAGCGTTTAGCGTTTGAGTTCAAGTTTTGCAATTCAAGACAACAAATTACTGTTAAGCTGTAATGATAGTTGCTGCCTCGTCATAAGGTGCGTTAAGTGTTATAAGCTGAGCGTACCTTGAGTTACCGAGACGTATTTATGGTTTAGCTTCTGTACGCATAATGGTTGTCATTAAGTTGGAATTAATAATTTTGTGATAAGCAACGTCTCCTCTCGGTTTGGGCTCAGGGCCGCCAGGCCTTCGTCATGGCGACGGCGTTTGTCATCGGCCCGCTCTTCGGATTGTTGCACGTTTTTATTGTGATTTAATTAACGTTTTATAGAACCACTAACGTCGACGACGACGCGCATTAAAATACTTGTAATTACTCGATCTTTTTAAAATATTTACTCTTTTTCAAAGTTTCCACATACTTATATTGTGACAGATTCCAATTCGTTTTGTTAGTCGTCCAAAAGTTATTGTGAACGAAGTGGTAGTGAAATTAACGTTCAAATCAAAGTTTTTTTATTTACATGATATCAAAGCGATGACATTGGGTGCTTTAAGTTACTTTTTTATGGCTTTGCACAAGTATTTAGCCAATGAAAAAGTAATTTTTCCTACAATGAATACATAAATAAACAATATTTCCTTCCTGTATGATGATGATGAATGATAATAAAAATGAGAAGTGAGAAATGATATACCCCTCAACCCAGTATCTCAGTAAAAATGGTGGGGCGATACTAAGTCTTCGGGCGGACTTCTTGAGAGAATTTGAAAACTGACGTTGCACTGTTTTGTTTCATTTGCCAACACTCATGCACACTCACTTAACGTTAAGGGGCGCGGAATTTTGAAAATTTACGTGTTTTTAAGTCACTGGTGCTAGGCACTGAATAGGTCATATACATTAAAAGAACTAGTGTTGGTTAGCTTGATCCTTTCACAAAGCCATGGTTGTCTTGGAATTTGAAACAAATACCCAGAAACTGCATGAACAATACGTAAAAGTAATCTATACTAATATTATAAAGCTGAAGAGTTTGTTTGTTTGTTTGTTTGAACGCGCTAATCTCAGGAACTACTGGTTTGAATTAAAAAATTCTTTTTGTGTTGAATAGTCCATTTATTTAGGAAGGCTATAGATTATATTACATCACGCTATGACTAATAGGTGTGGAACAGTCGCTAATTAACGCGGGTGAAACCGCAGGGCACAGCTAGTGATATATAAAACTTATTTCTTCGGAAACTTTGTAAATATAGCACAAATGAAACAATGATCCGACATCAAAATATTTGTATTGATATTCCGCAGGCCACTGTTGTTATTTTTCAATAAAAAAATATGAATATGAAAATATTAAGACTTTTAATATTTTTTACCCAAACGCCTATGATTTTACGAAAGTAAACATTGCTCTAATTAAACCACCAGTCTACTCTGTACAGATATTAGTGTGCGTGCGTATTCGTAGTCGTGCGCCTTTGGGGTTACAGACATAAGAAGCTTACACGAACTATGTCTTTCCTAGCAATGAAGTGCTCTGTAGGTTAAAAGAGAGCTTATAATTTTCTCACCTTCAGCTCTAGAATCTCGGATTACAGACCTAGTAATCTCAACGTAAAGCAAGTCATTGAATCCCAAGGGAGATAATGTTGTATGAAACTCCCTTGAGATTAAAGTGTTTTTTAGTTTGAAACGTTGAAATTCGTATGAAAACTCTTAGCACACGGGCATAATGCCATCCACAAAAATTGGTCTACAAAAATCTAGTAGGCTATGGTTTTGACATTGGTTCTTAGCAAATAGGTTTACCTCTAATATCAATGTACGGGCATTGTAAAGAAAGAGTCGAGTTTTTTATAAAATCGAACTGGCCACCAAAAGTAGAATAAAAAAATATAGCATAAAAAAATAGTCCCTTGGGAGCAAAATAGTATTGGCGCTACTTTGAACCACGAGCGAAGCGAGGGATTCTAACGTAGAATCCTGAGCGCAGCGAGGGATTCAAAGTACATCGCCCGAGGGAAAAATAATTTGCTCTCGAGTCATGTACTCTACCTTTCATCCCCTTTTTATGAGAAAATAAATAAGAGACGGTGTTATGTAATTAATTAATATAGGTTTAAAGAACTTTATTTCTCATAAAAACTACAGAAGTTCACTTAAAATGAGATATAAGAAATTACACACTTAAGTTTAAATAATTATAAGTATGAGTAAACCTCCGGGACCTAGCCCAATTAGTAGGTAACTAAAGTAACTAAAACATTGTTAAAAAGATTTGTCTAAAGTCTAAATAGTTTATATAATTGCAAAAAAGAAATAAAAATGCCTATACATTTTATGGAATTAACAACTCTATTATTACAATAAATGGACATGTGCCTTAAGCTTATTTTTAAATGTATTTATGTTATCACACTCTTTTATGTTGTTTGGCAAGCTGTTAAATAACTGTGCTCCCTCTGAAAGAATGGTTTTTTTCCCGTTATATATTAATTTAAAAAAGACATGTGAATATAAGTAAAAACAATTACAAATTTATATTTATATTTGATACCTAGCGCAATTTTGAAAGTTATTGTCACTGTTTTATTTGGGATCGATATTGTTGTCGATTCATTTACATTTTGAGTATTTGTAATCTTAGTATCTGACTGGTGCTCAAGAAAAGGTAGAATGACGTGGCGACAATGGCATGGGCGAATTGTCTTTAGGTCTTAATTTAATATTTTCTATAATGCGGGTGCTAATTTTGTCCTTATTTTGAATGGAATCTTCGATGTAACCTTCTGCTAGAGCTGGATTTCTACCCTCCGTGCCGCTTTAAATCAGTAAGGTCTGCTCCAGAATCTGCCAAAAGTGTAGCGGACGTTCGGCGAAAACAATGTCCTGTGTATAGCTTGCAATCAGGCAACTTCAAGTATATAGCGATTTCTAGGGGCATCGAAGATATTCTATTTTTTCCCATAACCTGTTTGAAGCACTTTCCATTTTGATACCTAATAAAAAATCTATTAGATGTTATATGAGAAGGACGCAGGCTCTGATATTTTTCCACTATTCGTTTGTACTGGCCACGAATGACGAAAACCGATAAATTTTTATTTTTGTGTCAGTTAAATTCACTAAAAGTAATTCATCTGAGTGTTTTTTGCCATCATCTATTATTTTTATAAGCTCGTTACTACAACAAGTTCCATGTATGCCGAATATTAAAGCCAGTAATGAAACAGAAAGGAAATCAGACAAGTAGGTACAACATGTACACGTTTTAAAACACTCTGTTTATAGATTACAATGGAAAAACTAAAAGATACGTACATACTTTTGTTGCAAGAAATTCCTTATCAGGCGCGTCATTCAAAAAAGTCTCAACGTTTTGATGAGAAAATACTTTTGATTTCTTTGGTTTGTGTCCTTCGGATAGTCTCTTCAGATAAGCTAGTAATTTTGTGTAGCTATCAATTTTAATATTTTATTGGTATTTACTGTATAGATTTAAGCATTGAGTATATACTCCAAAGGGTAGAAGGTTGCTTAGTTTTGACCAATTCTTGAAAATAGGCCAAAAACACATTTTCCGAAAACGTTTTCGCTCCTTTTCTGTTTTTCCATAGTATGAAATTGTCATAGGCCCTTAAATATTTCTCCCGGGATTTCGTAGGTAATAAGTTTGGTACGATCGACGTTATTAGCTTCTATAGTTATTGTTTCAGGAGTTAAGGGCCCTATTACATCTTGACTGTGATTTTTGCGTAAAATGGCCAATTTTGGCGTTCTCGATCTTAGAAACGAAAATACATTAACAATTTTGACTTATTGAATAGTGTAGAATAGCTATTGGCATAGTTCGTAGCGGCCTCGCTATTTGTTAATTTTGATTAACTTTTTAATGAAACCCAAAATAGCAGAGAAAGATTTTCATAAAATAAAACCAAACAAGATTTTGGCAAAAATTAAATTGGTGGTATTCCAAAGGAAATCGCCAAATTCCTAAAATTGCAGAATACAGAACACTACACACGACATTGCTTTAGGAGGACATCGGCTATTATTTTGGCACATTCAGGCGCTGATATAACACAAATAAAACGTCACGGTGGCTGACGGTCCGATGCCGTAGCAGAGGGTTTCATTGAAGATTCAGTTCAAAACAAGAATAAAATAAGTTTCCGCATCAATGAAAACATAAATACGGCAACTTATTCGAATAGTACCTACCTCTGTTGTTGATCCTTGGACACCACAGCCATCAACTTCAAAGAACGCAGCTTCACCAACGTTCACCGACCAAAACGAGACACATACATAAGTTTCTGAATCTTTAAGTACTAGTACTCAAATAAATTCCGCTAGAACATCCATAAATGTGCCTAACAAGAATATTACCTACTCTTTCTCTCCATAATTGAACTAAAAAAAAACTTTTAATTTTTATATATATACTTAATTAAATGGTTTATTTATGTTACTCTGGCTTTTATTCTCTCGCAGGCGGTGTGAAAAGTAGAGTATGCACCTTGGGATAAAGCATATCTTCGTCTTGGGCGGCTAGAACCCCTTGCTTCACTCAGGACTCTAAATAACTCTTTTGTTTAACTAAATATATATTAATAACTCAAGTCCCTCGTTACGCTCGGGTTCCAATATGCCACCCGTGATGTAAGACATTGCTTTACTACCTTGGTGCATAATCTACTATTATTCAAGAACTACCTACACAGCTCCTGTTATGCAAAAATCTCTTAGTTCTTTTGCTATCAACTGCCAAATACTGCTCTCCTGTTTCTTCTCAGAATCGATGAAGATTGTTCTCCTACGTACTAACACTAATGAGATGAAATAAAATAGAATACCTTTGAGAGTTATCCATGAAAATGTACTAAAAGGTACTAATATAAATACGGAGCTTTTTAGAAGACTCTTGGTTTTAAGATGATTTTTATAATTAGGTAGCTTTTATTGATTTGTACATACGTTCCATTTCGCTAAGCGACATAATATCAATATGTTACAAAGTTTAGATACATTTATCGGGTGTATCCTTCGACCGGTGTACCGTATCGTATTATAAAGTACCTGCCTGCTAAAATGAAGATTGTTCTCCTACGTACTAACACTAATAAGATGAAATAAAATTGAATACCTTTGAGAGTTAGGTATACATAAAAATGTACTAAAAGATACTAATATAAATACGGAGCTTTTTAGAAGACTCTTGGTTTTAAGATGATTTTTATAATTAGGTAGCTTTTATTAATTTGTACATACGTTCCATTTCGATAAGCGACATAATATCAATGTTACAAAGTTTAGATACATTTATCGGGTGTATCCTTCGACCGGTGTATCGTATCGTATTATAAAGTTAGTACCTGCTTGCTAATTGTAAAGTCAATATAATTGTTATAGCAATTACGGTATCGGCTGCCTTCAGAAAATATAGATGGGTTAACTTATTAATGATAAGGCTATGATCAGATGAACGCATTGATTGACATCAATATGCAGCGGTACATGATCGATTGTGTATTAATGGTTATTAAGACTGTGGAGTATTCAATTCACAATCCTTGAGTAGGACTAAAGAACAGTCTATCTTTCTTACCAACCTACCATCATTGCTATTTATTTGGACTTTGGAGATCAGATGTTGGTAGCCAGCCACACACCAAATTGAGCACTATACCTACGTGGGATCATATAGACGCAGATACCATTAGTGTAGGTATAGTTAATTAAAAAGTTTGTTTAGAATTTAAAGTATGGTCGAAACTGTCCGAGTCGATGGTACATTTGTGGTATTTTTTATGAACGTGGAATCAAAAACACTTTATTCATTTAGTTAGGTATTACAATATATTTATAAGCTAGAAGTAGTGTTCTATTTACATTTGGCTGAGATCATAGGAAGGAATCACGGGTTATGGAATTACTAGTAATGTATATGCCGAAATAAGTAGTAATAGAATGATGGCGGGCTTCTGTTTGATTGTCTGCATGTTTATATTTCTGCGACTACAACTACTCAACAAGCAAATACGGTAGGTACTCACACAAAAACGTTCAGATCCCTCATCATGCATCCTTGTTCATAATGCTCACGATCTCTCGTAAATTAGTCAGAATAAAATCACAAGACCTGAGTTTTGCAACACAACCTTCATCCGAATCGACTGCGTTCTGCCTCTCGACTTCATAAACCAATATTTAGCTCGATTATTAAGCTTTAAATTTTATATACTTAAAAGTACACAACCTTTTGTAGCGTAAGTAAATAGTATAGAGTTATCGCCCTTAGCGTTATAAGCTGTTATAGGTAAGAATCAGAGATAAATCATCGCTTCTTGAACGGTTGAGCAATAATCTTGTACCAAGTGAATTCGTTGGATACTTTTGAAGTCTAAACAATTGCGCATCTGTGTCTCTGTCACCGGCAAGGTCCCCGGACGATTGTCCGCCGTGTGAACATTAACTAACGCAACGCGGCTCATTACTAATATTTGTGCAATTGTATGTAATTATTATTGGTACATTTGAATAGGTATATCTTACTTATTGAGTACCTAAGTATGTATATTGAGAAGAAAATCGATTTGCAACATATCGATAAAGGTTTTAAATTTACTTAAATATAATAATAATAAACTTTATTTGCACACAAGAAAAAACAGATACCGACAAATTGATATAAAGATATTGTACAAAATAGGCGGCCTTATTGCTAACAAGCAATCTCTTCCGAAAAATAATAAAATTAAGAAAATAAAAATGGGTGCAAGTAAAAATAAACTAAATTATTATAATAATATCAAATAAAAAAAAATAAAAAAAACAGAAAAGGGAAATAAATATATTAAACAGAGTTTATGCAATATAAATCATAAAATAAATAAACATAGCTAAGGTGAATTTAGAAAATGACTCCGAACCTGACCTTTGAACGACTCCAACGTGCGAGCACTTCTAATATATAATTAAAAAATACCTTTGTTTTTGATATTTTTAAGCGTTTTCCAAATTGTAAGAGTCTAATACACTCTTAAAGTGGTTAGTGAACCATTATCATGCAACCGCAAACAAACATCTCTTGGGTTTGTAGTGCGTGTACATGCATTTTATTGCATTGTCCGATGTATTGAAATATATTGTTATTCAAGTCGATGCCGATGCCTGCTTGGCAACTGTTTGATTAAAAAGCGCATCTGAGAGGTCCTTGGCACATTTGGCAAGGCATGACTGGCCAGCGCTCGCAGTGCGGCCTGCCAAAAGCAGGACCTTTACAAGTCGATCTGACGTTTTTTATTATGCGCTTCTACGTAATACAATAGATTAGGTATTTTTTGTACAAGTTCTATAGGATTACTATTCTATACAAAGTGTAGGTATGCGTCAACAAAATAATGATAATGGAACACCGAACAAAATGATACAATACATTTGCCGTCGTAGGACACATTAAATCGTAACTACATACATTTTCTTTTGAAATATACAAAAGGTTCAGAATTCTTTTTATTATGATTCACAAGCCCAGGAGACGATTTAAATTTTTAGTGGTGGTGGTGGTGTGTGAATTTGTGTAGGGTTTACCTATTCAGTTATTGATTATTGTGAATGCATAAACAAAGTTTTCAAAATTACACTTTTCTCCTCGACTGTACCATTAGTCTAGTACCAACTATGGCCCAAACAAAGAAAAAAATGTATACCTACTTTTAGACCTGTATGGCGAGGTTCCTTTAATCTTTGCGTACAAAGCCCCACATCCCAATTAGCCAACGGAATACGTAAGCCCATGTACAAACTGACTTCGGTTCCAGAAACAACGTAAACATACCTACGTACAAACCTACTATTAAACCGTCAAAGCAATTGTACCTTTCCACTACGCCCTCAACCTAAATAGCTAAGGCAGTTCGTAGCTAAGCGTACAAATATCTGATTTCTGTTCCAGGACCAAAGGAGTTCTTCTACCGGGGCCACAACTACTTCTACAGCGGACACGTGCCCGAGCTAGCAAAGCGCAAGGTGGACTGGCTGGACGGCCGCAACATCTGCCGCGAGTACTGCATGGACCTCGTCTCCATGGAAACGCAGGAGGAAAATAATCTAATCTTCAAGCTTATCCAACAGAGTAAGTGGTTGTAAACGTCTTTTTTTTAAATATCCTTTAGGTTAGTACAGTGTTTTGATCTCACCTGATGTTAAGTGATGATAAGGCTAATTCCAAGCTCGATGGTGCAGTGGTTAACGCGCCCGGTCTGCGAGTGCTGAGGTTAAGCAACTTTCGCAAAGGCCGGTCATCGGATGGGTGACCACAAATTTATCATCTCGAGCTCCTCCGTGCTTCGGAAGGCACGTTAAGCCGTTGGTCCCGGCTGCATTAGCAGTCGTTAACAACCACCAATCCGCATTGGGCCCGCGTGGTGGTTTATAGCCCGTTCTCCCTATCCATCCATAGGGAAGGCTCGTGCCCCAGCAGTGGGGACATAAATGAGCTGATGATGATGATGATGAAAGCTAAATGGTAGAAGCACACTTCACCCGCATCCACAACTACTGAGGCACTGGCTATCTTATCTCTAGCTGCCGGATCACAACAATGCTATAAACATTGATATTACGGCTACATATTTAGATAAGATGGTGGTAGCTAGCCAGGCGGACAAACAAGCACTACCACCAACTAAACCGAGTACACAAACATGTACCCCCCGCTGGGATTTTTTTTTATAGGGATACTATAAAAAAAATAGGGAGAGGGATAATTATAGGGATAGGGATTAAAGGTATTTAAAAAAAAGTCCACCCATGCGAAGTAGGGACGGGCCGCTAGTCTATGATATTTTTGGGACGAAAACTATTTCAAATATTGGGCTTAAAGTGTCGAACACTGGGGACACTACGATAGGTAGGTAGTTTCGTTACATAATAACGGAAATATAAAACTTATGCTATATTCAATTAGTAACGTTATACCGAAATAGCAACTTGCGGTATTATTATAAGTAAATTACTCAAAAGAGATGATAACACGGTTGTATTTCCTTACTGGATAATTGCACATACATTTTATTGTGGTGAGTGACTACTATGGCAAATTTACAGGAAAAAAAAATCTTCATAATAATACGATATTTATTCTTTCAAAATCAGATACTAACAAGTTTTCAATAATTATAGTTAATGATTTAGTAATACACGTGCCTATTATTTTCACTAATAGATGTAGTTAAAGTAAACTTACAATTTACTTTAATTAGTATTGAAGCAGCGCCTCCTAGTGAGTAACTTGGAAACCAACTTGTTAGTTGGTTTTGCTTACTTAATTCAGTCCATCTCACACAAAAGCTTCAATGCCTTAAAATTCACCCATGCATCTAATAGGTGGAGAGTCCGTCGCCGTTTTAAAAAAGTTTCTGTTTTGCATATTTTATAGGTAGAGCTTTGT
This sequence comes from Eudonia mercurella, assembly GCA_963082485.1. Taxonomy (NCBI): domain Eukaryota; kingdom Metazoa; phylum Arthropoda; class Insecta; order Lepidoptera; family Crambidae; genus Eudonia; species Eudonia mercurella. The sequence goes on along the minus strand of OY720024.1, from coordinate 7,423,543 downwards.
CAACATGTTTTAAGAGATGCGATTATGGAAAGTTTTATGAGTTATTAACTTACATAACGTGCCTGGGGGCGCCCGTAATATCAAAGTAGAGACTAGCATTTGGAGAGTTTAAGCTATTACGAATTCTTAGAAAACCGATCCTTTTCAACCTAATATTTTATAAGCAAACGTTTGTATATTTGTAACTAGATCCCTCCTAACGGCAGATTTTTATAGTTCTAAAGAGTAGTGGCTATTTTTATTACGTAATTAACATATTTATTAAATTTATTTATGATTTATTTCATGATTGCAGGTAGAGCAAAGTTTAACGACACACTTATTACGCTACATAGCTTTGCGTGTATTCATAATTTGTTTTGATTTTAGACGATGTGCCCTACATCTGGACGTCTGGCCGTCTTTGCGACTTCAAGGGATGCGAGTCCCGCAAAGATCTCGAACCCAAAACAGTCTTCGGTTGGTTCTGGTCCGCTAACAGGGAAAAGATGGCGCCTACAAACCAGGTAATTTGCAATACTTCAGTAGAAAACCCTAGTAGGTGTACCTCTGCTCTTGCATACTTATCTTATTTTTAGTATTATTCATTATAGTTCGACTTTGTTTTTGTTGAAACAATTTGTCTTTTACGAGAGAACTGTAGTGGTACTGTATGACATTGTGGAAATTGAAACTATTACTTGATGTAAATTTGTTAACTTATATTTTTTATTTTGTTTTTTTTTTACATGTTGTGGTTGTCTCCTATATTTTTTGCTGCTATGATAGGGCATTTTCCAACATTTTTGACGCTGTAAGGGAGAAAAGAGCTGGGCACTTGCCGGTTCTTCTCAGTACAAGATCGGCCTAGAGTAGACTTACGAACCGATGGCATAGTGACATTCACAAGAGCTACTTATAGCCTAAACTGAATAAATGATTTTGAATTTTGAATTTTCCATATTTTTCGTAACTTATTTACCCATTTATTGTAGGTACACACAAGTAGGTTAGGTATCTAAAATAAATGGGTACCTACTTGGGTATTAAGGTTTTTAGTGGGTATGCTTCCCCTCGTTCCGTCGAGCTATTCAGAGCTGGGCATGAAAGGAAAAGAGCCCCCTTCTTACCCATTAACCTGGATTTTTGAACCGGTGACTAATTCTCGCGCTATGATATCAATTACGAGTGCTCCTTTTTTCCTTATTCAAAGTCACTGGTAACTTATTTTTGACCCCGAAAATTTTCGAACGGTATTTATCTTAATCATCCAATTGTACAAAGGTAATGCAATAGTTATTATATTTCATATGACATTTAGAGATTCAAAAATCAAACCCCTGACTCGCCTTTGGCCACGGACCACATTTTACAAAGAATATCCACTTTGAACCCAAACAAATCGATGTTGTCACGGACACGCAATAAAATCATAAATACGTAACTATAACTTAACAATTTTCAATTCCAGATCCCCAACGGCTGGGGCTACAACCCGTGGTCTAAAACCGGCCACAAGAAGCAACGCCAGCCCGACAACGCGGAATTTGACATCAACGGCACCTCGGAGTCGTGCATGAGTGTCCTCAACAACGTCTACAATGACGGCATCGCGTGGCACGACGTCGCCTGCTACCACGAGAAGCCCGTCATCTGCGAGGACTCCGAGGAGCTTCTCAACTACATAGCCAGCACCAACCCCGGCATCCGTCTGTGATAGTTTCAATACGTGATTGCGATACAAAACGATAGAAACGTAGCGTTAAGTTTCACTTCACTTAGTTCTTTAGCCAGGAAATGTCACAAGAATGACAGGTATCGATTAGAGAACAATTCTAGCACATTTTTTTCAATTAAATTTTCGATTAACATACTTCTTGTATTGTAGGTAATGTGAGAGGTTATTGTTTTTGAAAGGGATTATTTATTTGGAGTAGGTAGCTGATAACTACAAGGATTCATTGCCTTATAATAGAGATAGAAAAATTGATGAGTCTCTTTTTATCGATACCTGTGATTCCTATCTCTTAATTCTTAAAATCACTGTAAACAAAACAAATCACCGCTACCTACTTGTTATTAAACAACAAAATAGTGTTAAATGTAAACAGCACGTTGGCCAGTTTAAAATAGAAAATTTGTCGTTTTGTATCGTCAGGGTTGCAAGGGTCATGCGATGTTACCATAGAATTGCAAGTTGCAATCCCTAGTACAAAACAATACGTCTAGATTAAGCTTCAATATCATTTAACACAGTATTTATTCAACACCCATACGTTAGAATACTTACCATTAATTCAGTCAGAATCTCTCAGCTGCACTGCCCCTCAATTGTAACAGTGATAATCATGGCAAATTGCCACATTAGTCTATATCAACTCGACGTTGTGTACCAATAGTTTGTTGTTCATAACATTTCTCACAACCATCGCTGATTCTAGGCAGATGCCCAAAATAGTAATTTAAGACTTATGTAACTTAATAATTAGGTTTATTTTACCTAAGGGAAAAATTTCTACTTGTATATAATAAAAACACAAAAAATTTCTTAAGTTTCAGTTTTTATTTATATCGATGTCTCTCATCAATTAATGTGAACGGATGAAGACAATCAACATTAACGTTTACCCGTAATTATCCAATCTCTATTGATTACAATAGAGTACTCTTAATTCTACATTGAAATAAATCAAATACAAAAATTGATGGTAACTGGTGTAATGTAACTCGTCTCCCAATTCACTACCTATTTTGGGAGACGACTTATCGAGTACGTCCTTTAACAACAACACCAGAACGAACTGCTAAATACTAGTGGATCCTCAACCCCAATAGTCCCTACAATTCTGAAGATTTTCTAGAGGTTGGCATCACTCTGTAGGGAAATTTTCTAGATTCTTCGAGGTGTATGATCCCTATCGAGCTAAGAACCTGAGGGCGCCTCTTAAGACTAGGAAATAACCTGCATTGACATAATTATGCGTAATTTATTTCGTCTGACAAAAGTATTCAAACGAAATTCTTTTATTCTGCAAAATAATCAACTTATGTAAATCATTTATAAGCTTTTTTTCGCGCCTCTAGCGACCATATCAGTGAAGCTTTGGTTCTTAATAAATCCGCAAACGCTGCTTTAGGAGGTAACGATTTTTTACAATAAAAATATCACACTGTGCCGAACCGTACGTAAGAATTTGTACGATACGGGATATTTATCTATACTTATCAACATTATAATATTATATTAATATTGTTTTCTAAAGTTTACGCGAACACTACACATTTAAATGAAACAACTTTTACGGATCTACTCGCGTTTATTTTACTTTACACATTATTTAATGTTTATCCTGACGTTTCGAATCCTTTGCAGGGTCCGTGGTCTCCCTGGAGTCTCCCTGTGACCACGGACCCTGCAAAGGGTTCGAAACGTCAGGATAAACATTAAATAATGTGTAAAGTAAAATAAACGCGAGTAGATCCGTAAAAGTTATTTCATTTAAATATTATATTAAGTTCAAGTATTAAACTTTCACATAGCATTATGTTAATGTGTAAAAAAATCAGAGTTTTAAGCCTCATGGTATTCTAACTTTAAGGCTTTTTTAGGCGCCGCTTCCATTTTTGAGATTAACCCCTTTCGGCTTCGCCACTGCTATACACCCATCTAAAACAGTTTCGCTTATTTATCGAACTTTTTCTTGGCACAGAATATTAACAAAAGGTAATCTTTTAATAATATAATAATAATCAACAGAAATGTCATTGCAAATATTGACTGCTTTACTACAAAACGATGCCGATGGCTAAAGATAAGAAATGCTTAAAACAGATGCTGCCACTTTTTAACTAATATTATTAGACAGAGACACAATATTTTAAACACATATTTAGCCACGTATCAGCTAAAAAGTGACAGCATCTGTTTTGAGCATTGTCTAACTTTGGCCATCGTTTTGCGGTAAAGCAGTAAATACCTATTTAAAAAACAAAGTTATATAAGCTAATCAACAGAGCCTTTCTCAAACAAGATTTCTTTTCAACTTATTCGTAGTCGACGTATTGATAATGTCCTTGGAATGAGATGTAAAAGATATTTAACAAAAATACAGTTTTTGAGTTTGCTTACAATAGACAACAAATTAGGAACTTTATAAAAATTGTTAGGGATGGAAAACGCAATTCGGGGGATTTCTATATGAAGCACGCCCCACAGATTTAAGGTCATGATCTTTGTACCTTTCGCAAATATTTAAATCTCTTATTTTATTAAGTAATATGTTTAAGACATTGTATTGACGATCGCAAATGGTCACTTGCATATTGGCGTACTTTTCAACTTCGGCAGCTGTGAGTTTAAAGAAATCTCTTTTAATCCTGTTGCTATATTCTACAACAGTGCTGCCATCTCCTGAATCATCGCTGCACTCCAATACGGCCTCGAACTCCGGCGCGGCATCACAGATGGCGTTATATTCCGCGAGACTAGTCTCCAAACTCATTATAGGTAAATTGGAGTCTGCAATAGCTGGTGTCATCAAACAAGCACGATGCTTTCTTCGACTTGTATAATGTACTGGTAGACCTTAAATTGAAAAAGGATTTATTGTAAAAGAAAATAAATTTGCATAGAATTTTGTAACAGAAAATGTCTATGGTTGGGTATTATATTGGTTCATTCTAATATTATAACAACAAATAAATATAAAATGCTAAAAAAAGAAAATATTAAAGTTGTTGTAATAAAAAAAACCTGACTTAAACAATAAAATTAGAAGATGTAGAACATGTAATAAGTATGTAGAATAAGCTGATATTTACTTTCAATGTATGCTGCCTTATTTCTCTCTAAGAAAACAGGCCACAGCTCAAGTTCATCAATAATGTTCACAATCTTCTTTTGATTCAATTCAAGATATAAATCGCCAATCACCTAATAAAATTCAAGCAAATAAATTAAACCAAAACTAAATGGATAAAGTAGGTACAGAAAGTTCAAGTAATGAACAAAAAAAATAAGGCAAATGCTGGTTATACTAACTATGTCATTATTTTTAGTAGTCATCAAGGCAATAGGTGTAAAATAAACTCTGGTAGCATTTGCAATTAAATTTTGTGCTTTTTCTATAACTCCAGCAGTCCATATATTTGTGATTTTATTTTTAATTTCACATTTATCATTGAGGGCCTAGAATAAACAAGATGCAATTGTAATTAAACAATTATGACAAAGATTTTACATATATTTTGCCGGGTATCAATGTCTCATTTAAAATAGTTTCTAACATCAATACTTAGTCAATTAGATTACTTTGTGATGAATACTAATTATAAACAACCAATTTTAATAAAAAAAATTGGTTTATAGATATAAAAAATAAACTAAAATAATTTCTTTTAATATAACAATTGCAACTGAAATAAATTACTTGTGAGATAATGAAATGATGTTGTTATAGTCTAAAGTTAAGCATTAAGCTTTTTTTTTATACAAGTTGTTTTTTTGTTGTTCAGGACAGCAAAAAGTTTTCGTTTAATTCTTCTTTTGTTACTTGTGCAAGTACCTATATTATTTATTAATTAGTAAAAAGAAAATAATAAAAAACATACTTTATCAACTGGTGCAACTCCATGGATGCTTGCTTCAAACACTTTAGAAGGAACTTTCTTAAATGTTGATGGTAAGTTTATGTAAACAGTTTTGTCATTTGGTCGTAAATAAATTCCATAATCTATAAGCCATATAAGAAATTGGGACTCCAAGGTAATTAAACCACGTGCCCATTTGTTCTTCCACATCACTGCAACATACTGGAAACAAAATTGGAAAAGATTCCTATTTATTATGTGTCCAGTAGGCACAGAAAATAACCAGTTAAGTACCTATTTATATGATTTTAAATCACACAATGTTAATCATTGTTTCTTAATAATAAAGTTGTTCAGTAAGTCAGTAAGTACCTAGTTTACCTATATTCTAAACAAAAATTGTCTAAATACTACTTGTAGGTAGGTAGTAAAATTTGCTGTTTACCAAAAACCTTCTTATTTTTGGTAAAACTGCTGTTTTCTACAAATTAGCCTATACTTTTAGTGTCGTACCTGGCCGTGAGAAACGTCTGAAAATTTGTATCTGCTGTTCGAAACATTTGTCGGCTCGTCAGAGTTCTCGAGTAAATCTATATCTTTGCCATCTTGTTCGGCAATACAGAAGAATGAGAATGGACTCTTAAAAGTTGTTATTACAACATTCATTTTTTAACGACTGCTTTTATCTAATTTAAATAATAAATTTCACTTTGCTTTCGTTTTGTGTTTATAAAAATACCAGTGAGTGAAAAGTACCATTCAGCACGTTATGTTTTTTACGACGACCTGTCAAACTCAAATAAAATTCTCAGAACAACAAAAGCGCGGGAAAAATAAAAAGTTTTACAAAGTTGCGTTCATTCATTTGCTTATCAATTTCTTATGAATGCGTCTTGAAACAAGCTGATAAAATAATTACAACATAGGACTTCTTGGCGGGAAAGTGAAGAGTCATGTCTGCGGTTTTGTTTTATTTTATAAAATGTGTGTTATGTGGAATATTAATGTGAAATAATGGTGGATTATTAACCGTTAAAGTGTTCGTGAGCATGCATGAGTGTTGGCAAATGAAACAAAACAGTGCAACGTCACTTTTCAAATCCTCTCAAACAGTCCGCGTGAAGTCTTTGTAAATCCCGTATACTGAAGGGTTGGGGGGTACATAATTTCTCACGTCTCATATCATTCATCATCCATTATACTAACGAAATAATTATTATAACTTTTAAGAAAATTATTTTGACACTGGCCAAATGTGCTAATAGTACAAAGCCATCAACTAAAAAAAACAAGAACAATGTACTTATTGGCATGAATGTAAGATTCATGTCTGCGGCTATGTTTTATTTACTATAATTTGTGGTATGTCGAATATTAATGTGAAATAATGGTGTATAATCAGTTGAACTGACGTACATCCAAAATCTGACCGTGAGTGTGAAATCTTAAGTTGAAATTTTTAACTGACATCCACGGATATTTCCGGGCGAACCGTAACGTCAGTTCGTTTGCATCACGCCAAACTGACCGTGAGCTTTACTTTACAAGAAATATAAATACACGAAGACTTTTTATCGGTGAATAGGACCTACTGATTCTGACTAAGTAAATGATGGCTATTGCAATAATAATAGTAATTACCTACATGTTTTCTTTTTATAAATTTAATTTTGTATTTTTAATTAGGTAACCAAAATTAATGAGAATGTATGGTCTTTCTACATTTTTATGATCCGAATCCATTTTTTCAACTGACGCGGTAAGAGATTGCCTAGCCAGATATGTAGTAACGCACGTCTGCGAGCGGCCCCTTCGATCGAGAAATGGAGGCCGGTTTGAAGCGTTTTAACTGATCAGTTTAACTGACCGTAAGTGTCGAGCTTTTTTTGGCTTACATCCGTTTTAACTGAATAGTTAACAGCCGAATTCAATTGATCAGTTTAACTGACCGTGAATGTCGAGCTTAACACTGTCAATATATTTGACAGTTTATGTTTTGAAAATGGACTTGAAACTGCATTATAAACCCATCAATTTGATGCTGTCTGTATGCTGTAGTATGTACAGACGCCTGCACATCAACCTAACCAAAACTGTCTTCTTTAATAAATTTTCAACCATATGCCTTTTAGTGTTCAAAGTCTATTGCAGAGATACAGTTTGTGGTAGTCTAATGCATGAAGCTGTAGGTACTTCTACAGCTTCATGGTCTATGTGCACGTGCAGACGTGTGTACCATAAATAATAGGACTAACTGACGAAATCTATACCTACTAATATTATAAAGCTGAAGAGTTTGTTTGTTTGTTTGTGTCGCATGTATGTGGGCGGGAGCGGTGAGGCGGGAGGGCGCTGGCTTTTAATGCCAAAAAAAGGCTGTAAGGGGTTGAAATAGGGGATGAAAGTTTGTATAGAAATTACATTATTTTTGAAGCTAGAAGCTTGAAACTTATTTTTTAGGATTTTAATTAGTATGTAGGTATGTGTTTTATTTGCAAAATAATTAGCCTAAAAAATTAAAAATGCTGCCGAAAGTCACTACTCCACGCGGACGAAGTCGCTGGCACAGCTAGTTATTAATAATCTAGCCGTCACCCGCCCGCTTTGCTGTGCGAAAATAATGGATCAATGAATGCTAAATAAAACAATAATTAGGTTTACCAACATCACATATAGCCTATCATTTGCATAATCTCATCTTCTTACTACATACAAATGTTCATCAAAATCGGTCAAGCCGTTCTTGAGTTATAAGAAAACATACAGACAGACAGACAAAAATTTCAAAAATCGTAGAATCGGTGTCAATGTTTCATAAAACTAATATTTATCCCAAAATTTGTCAGAAAAATTGCATGTACAGACAGAGCCTACAGATTTATATAGTAGTATATAGATATAGAAATAGTTATAGATGTAGATATAGATATAGAAATATATTTAGATTACTGACGACACGATAAATTCGTAGTACTTATCTAATTGGCAAGTTACGAGGTTATGAATTATGATGTGATGGAGAGTAGGTACCTATCTGTTTATTGTGTAGGTACTGTCTGAACCAGGGGGCCGACCGCCTAACTCTCTCGCTTTCGATCGCTTTGAAGGCGAGGCGAGGAGGAGGCGTCATCTTATCATTTCGAAAGGAATATGAAAGCAATATCGATAGCTATAGGCTATAGCTTTCGATATTATTCGATATTATATTTCGATATTATATTAGAAGGCGAGGCGAGGGCCTCGCTTTCAAAGCGATCGAAAGCGAGAGTGTTAAGCGGTTGGGGGGCAGGAAAAGGGTGCTAATAGTGCGAGTTTCGATCGCCGCACGTTGACAAATACAAGAACTTCTGTATGGCAAATTTTTAACTCTTCTCGTTTTTTTCCAGGAAGCGCTGCTTCAATGCCATATAAATTTTCGTTTTCTTAACGTGATCGAATGGCGAATGAATTTTGCACTAGGCACCCTGGGTGCTTAATTTCGGTGGTTGTCTGCATTGGTCAAAGGTACTTAAAGAATTTACCATAATAATAACCCTACTTTTCTCTTATGTTTTTTTAGAACGAACGTCTAACTAAATGAACGAACGTTAGACCGTTTCGGTTCCGTGTTTGATTCCCAGTGGGGCATGTGTCTTGTGATAATTTGTGTAATTTTAATGGTTTTTGATGTTAAATGTTCAAATAATTTTTAACGCAAATTTTGTTGCAAACAAATTATAAAAACACAAATGTTGAAAAAATTTCCACAAGCAGGATTTGAACCTGCACCCTTCTGACACTCCGGGTAAGGTGCTCTTCCAATTGAGCTATCGTGGTTCTAACCAGCCCGCCGAAATTATTCAACACTTTTTACTTTGAAAGCCAAAGGCTGTCAGAAGGATGCAGGTTCAAATTCTGCTCGTGGAATTTTTTTCAAGATTAGTGTTTTTAGTTTTTGATGTTATTTGATTTTGTCTTTATTTAAAGTACTGATAATATTTACAGATGCCGAAAGGGTAGGAAGCACTCAATAAATATAAGCAACCTAGATAAGTAACGAATATTTAAGGCGCGAAAACAAACTCCGCTATCCGCTATCCCATACGTTTTGTTAGGAGGTCGAATACAAAAAATATATTTTTAAGAAACAGCTGATTCATTCACGGTTTTTGTGATGTGATGTGATTTGTAGGTATCTTTTGGAAGTTGGTTTCTTTCATCCCATTTCGAAAAGTCCCTATTTCTAGAACCGCGGCTAAAAGTGCTTTATTTGATCAATAGACATACATGTTTCTATGTGGCTCCATATTTCTTAGCTCAGTCAGCTGATAACGGTCGACAGACCCAATATCTACAGCTATAAGTGATAAAGTTTAACTACATTATTGTTATTACGATTATATAACGAGCCCAAGTAGATCTGGAAGCATCATAGACGATGAAGGTACGATTACCAACTCCCTTGCCCGAAACAAATGTGCTTAATCACCATTTTACCCACAGACATCAGTAATGCGATAAAAAAAAAGAATTTAAGTACCTATACCATAATCGTCACAGTTTGAAATGAGCGAATGTCATTTTATTATTACTCGTAGTAGGTAGGTATGTTGATGGCGTGTCGGCTACGGTGGGCGGCGTTCTGTAAACAATAGCGAAAGCTAAGCCATTTTGAGATGGGTGACCATTAATTTAAGCAGTGACCACCGCCTATCGTTGGCCACAGTGTGTGTCGTAAAGTTTGCATTCCATTGCACGTTTCTTAGTGTCTTTTATCCGAAATCCAATCTTTCTAATCCCTTCGGTATTTTACTCGTCTCTATTGAGGGGATTTTACCTAATCAACGTGTGAAACCTCACGGGAATCGAACCCGCAACCCAAGCGTGCTGCGTTATGTTGATCGATACCACACCTCCCCACCAACAGCCAACTTATACAACATTAGCACATAATTACTAATAATAAAACTAATTTGATTGCCATTAACATTACGACATATTCTATGTACCCAAAGTAACTGCTTTATATATTTCACCTTATTCTGATACACCATTAGTTATTTTGGCTTAGCCTACTTAGGATGATAAAGTAAATGGAACTGCTTATATTAGTCTAGATATGGATGGGATGAGAGCGTGGCGAGGTCACCGCGGGTAGGCGGCCGCGAGGGTCACGCGGAGGTGACAGCGGCGGAGCGGCGGCGGCGTGCGTGCGTGCGAGATGCGGGGAGGCGGCAGGCGGCGCTGATGTCAGTGGAAGCGGCGGCGGCGGCGCTCCCGACGGCGGGCGCACGCACGGAATGCAGCGGGCGGCGGGGCGCGGGCGGCGGCCGCTGCTGCCGCGACCGACGTTCGCTGCTGCCAGTCCGCCGCGCGCCACCGCCCTGAGTGCTTCCCGCGCGAGCGACGACACCCGCCACCGCTGCACGAAGGTATGTACCAACCACACGTGACTCACGTCTCTTACGCCATCTCTATCGACGCCGGCCGAGCAGGACGGTGTCGGCGTATTGCGGCCGTGTCTTGCCCGCCAGCAGAAATAACAGGCCATCCGCGCCGGCACCGTCTTCGAAGCGGCCTCGCACCGCAGTCGCGGGCGCGATGACCCGCAGTAGGTATGTTTGCCAAACGAGAATCCCTAAATACTTGCCGGTCATCGCTTCAGCGGCTTTATCAGTGTTACATATTTATTATTTGCCGGCGTTGCGGTGAGGTCAGCAGGCGCGCGTGGCGAAGTGGACTTTATTCCGTGGGCAGTAGGGTCGCAGTCACAGCGGGTGCCGCGGCGACGGCGACGCGGGTGCGCCCGACCTCGGGCTTTGCTGTCTTTGCTCTGCTCTTGCGTCGTTCTTAATAGCTATAGATAGGTAGACCTACACATGATACACGAGGATAGGTACCGATAATTAAAACATTGCATTGCCTCCTGCAGACCCTTTAGAT